>OZ012682.1:28910278-28930278 GCA_963942445.1 Argyra leucocephala
CACAGGAGAAACTAGGAACACCGGCGAATACAGAGGAGATCCAAACCACCGATCTCATGCTGGAAACGCCAATGAGCAGCTTGCATAAACAAGTAGAGGAAAAAGCATGCAGCCACAAAAAAGACCCTGAAAGAGAGGAAGAAACACAGCTCCTACTGATTCAGGAGCTTACAATAACGATGATGGCGGCAGTCACAAAACAAAAGAACGTTAGCATGGAGGTTAAGAACGGACTGCTAAAGCTCCAAGAGGCGGTAGAAGTGATATTTCACTGCAAGAGTGAAAAGAGTAAAAAGCTCACCCTTGAAGCTAGAAAGCAGGCCCAAAGCCCCAGACAAATACCGCCAACGGACAAGAAGAGAGGAAGGGAGCTAGAGGGGTCTCCTATAAGCTGTACAGAAACCCCACCACCCAGAAAAAGGAAAACTGTTGAAAACCGAGGCGAAGGCGAATGGATAGTCGTCCAAAACAACAAAAATAAAACCTTTAACCGACCGCCAGGTGAAGGAGATACTTCTAGACAGCGACGCCTCCCAAGGGAAAAAGGGGCAACGAACAGCCAAAGTGCTGGGAAAAAAGAAAACGGCGAAGGAAAGAGAAGGAGAAGAAGAAGGAGTAGGCAGTTTAAAAGGCCGCGACCAGAGGCCATTATAATTAAGCCCGCCGAAGGCAAAACATATGCTGAGATTCTGAGGGAAATACGGGAGCGAGTAAACCCAAACGCTTCCAAAGCCGACATAAAGGGAATCCGTAAGGCACAAAACGGAGCGGTTCTGCTGGAATTAAACAATAAGGCAGAAGGAAAGGAGGAAATCAAGGAGGAACTCCGAAAGAGTCTAGGGAAAATGGCAGACGTTAAAGAACTAACGGCCAAAACAACATTGGAGATACGGGACTTGGATAGTCTCACTACAAGCGAAGAGGTGCAAGCAGCACTTAATAGAGACTTGGGAAAGGAAGTCCAATGTAGGTTCAGTCTAACTAAGCCGAACAAATGCTGGCCATTATAGAAATGGAGGAAAAAGACGCCAGGGAACTCCTGAAGACAGCAAAGATCAGAATAGTGCTAATCAGATGTAGAATACGGGAAAGAACACCAGTAGTGCGCTGTTATAGGTGCATGAACTTTGGACACTTCAGAAGAGACTGCAAAGCGTCTAACCGAGAGGATACGTGCTATAAATGTGGACAGAAAGGTCACAAGATTAAAAGCTGCACGCAAGCTGCGAAATGCATCCTGTGTACAGAAATTAAGGCAAAGGCAACGAGCCATGTGTCAGGTACGAAAGACTGCAGTGCATTTCGGAGAGCTCTTGAGGAAGTCAGAAAAAATAGAAAAAATAGAAGATAAATACACGCATTGGAACATGGGGCCGGAAATGGCTTCGTTTGGGTTAAAAGTAGCCAGTTCACCATCATAAGCTGCTATTTAACACCAAACCAAACGGCGAAGGAATACCAGGAGATGATCGAGAATCTAGAGGACGCAGTATCGGAACAAGAGGGGCAGAAAATTATTGGTGGCGATTTTAATGCAAAAGCAGTGGAATGGGGAATGCCCACAACGAACAGCAGAGGATCGCAGATTTTAGACATGGCAGCCAGACAAGGGCTGATAATCATAAACTCCGGAAGCACAACAACGTTTCGGCGACCAGGGTACGCAGAAACAATACCGGTCATCTCCCTGGCTACACAGAATATAGCGGGATTTATTACTGATTGGGTAGTTATGGAGGACTACACAGGGAGCGATCATCAGTAAATTACATTCAATATAAATATTAGAGAAGAAATGATATCCGAGAGCACAACGGAAAGTTCTAGATATAACGTGAATAAACTCGATACTAGAAGATTGAGTGAATCATGTAGATATAGCCTAGGTGACACAATGCAGGCAGGTGTAGAGCTAGAAGGTAGGATAAAAGCTGAGGCAGTGGTAGAGCAGACAATGAGTGCACTCATACTAGCCTGCGAGGAATCAATGCCGCGAAAGAGGAAATTTACAAAAAGAAAACCGGTATACTGGTGGAATGAAGAAATAGCGGAGCTACGAAGAAGGTGTCAGCATCTTCGAAGAATTGCACAGCGATCACGGAACAGAGCGGATGCAACGGAAAAAATGGCAGCATATAAAATAAGCCGTAAAGCACTCAGGACAACCATAAAATTGAGCAAAAAGGTTGAATGGAAAAAGCTTTGCGAAGATGTAAACAGTGACCCTTGGGGGCTTGGATACAAGATAGTCATGAAGAAGTTGAAAATAGCTACAGCAACAAATTCAATCGAAGAGAGCTCGATGGAAAATATAGTAGATATTTTATTCCCAGCGCCCCCGATAAGAAACTGGAGTGATGTGATGGTTTCACCAGAGGAAGTACCAGCTTTCACGCAGGAAGAGCTTGTGGAAGCAACAAAAGCTATGAAGAATAAGAAAGCTCCAGGCCCTGACGGGATTCCAGCGGAAGTCATCAAAGCCGTGGTGGAAACTTGCCAGCAAATGATGCTGAATATGTACACATGTCTAAAAGAAGGCGTTTTCAGCAAAAGATGGAAGGTAGCTCGACTTGTCTTAATCGACAAAGGGAAAGGCGGCAGAGTCTCACCGTCCTCGTTCAGACCACTGTGTATGCTGGACACGGCTGGAAAGCTCCTCGAAAGGCTATTGAAATCCAGAATAGAAGAGGCGATACGAACGACCGGTGGTCTGTCAGATATGCAATTCGGATTCAGACAAGGAAGATCAACAATAGATGCAACACGAATAGTAATGGAAAAGGTAGAAGCGGCGGAAGCAAGGAACCATTTCTCAAGAAGAATAGTTGTCTTTGTTACCTTGGACGTGAATTTGAGCAGATTAATGGCGAACATCGGTGGACCTTCACCGTGCAAAAGGAGGCTGTTAATGTCCACGACACATTCAGTGCTCCTGTACGGTGCGGAGATTTTGGCAGATGCCCTAAATAGAGAGTATTGCCGGAAGCCCATGGAAGCGGTACAACGAAGAGGGGCTCTGCGGGTAGCGTGCTCCTACCGGACGGTCTCATACCCAGCTGTAAATGTTATTGCAGGCGTGATACCGATAACATTGTTAGCCCGAGAGAGGAAGCAGATATATAATATGGCTGCGGGAAGAGACAGAAAAGAAGTGTCAGGAGACGCGAGGAGACAAAGCCTAGAAAAATGGCAAGAACAATGGAATGGGGAACACAGAGGACGCTGGACCGCAAGATTGATACCACAACTAGCGGTTTGGGTTAACCGGAGGCACGGCGAAGTGAACTTCTATACCACGCAAATGCTCTCGGGGCATGGATACTTTCGAGCTTATTTATTCAGAATGAATAAAGTAAGCAGTCCGGCGGAAGATACGGTCGAGCACACTTTTTTCGAGTGCGACGTCGCAGGGGAGGAAAGAAGCGTTCTAACTCGAATGGTAGGGGATGTTACGCCGGATAATATAACCACCATAATGATAGACACGGAAGAAAATTGGGACGCCGTGTCAGTCTACGTCGAGGCGGTATTACGAAAGAAGAAGAGACTGGGCTACTTAGAAGATTCGGAGTAGATCTTCTAAGTTACGAAATAGACCTCAGTGTAGTCGGGTTTCTGCTTTTGAGTCTGGCGTGGTCTGCTTGGCACCGGTGGCATACAGGCTTACTGGTGCCGCAGTTTTGTTTTTGTTAAATTAACAACAAATTTAACTCTGCGACACTAGTTACTGCTGATGCTGTCGGCGTGTGGTAGATCTCGGTAGACTTATGAGCGAAATTAGATAAAACGTATCGCTGTTTTGTTATGTAGCACAGTAGTACTGTTTTTTTGTTATTTTTGTTACATATGGAAGTAGATAGTAACTCGCCAAATAGTCGGGCCTACGCAAAACGATTTTGGGAGTCAAGTAGCTATTTGTAGAATAGATGTAGAACAGAAATAACCTAGTCCAGCATCTTGAGGCAGCTTGACATGCTGGAAGCTGCTTCAAGACAGCACCTCTAGGGAATATGTAGCTCTGTATAGAATAGTGTTTAGTTTTCTAGTTATTTGTAGAATAGATGTAAACAGAAATAACCTAGTCCAGCGTTTTGAGGCAGCTTGACATGTTGGAAGCTACTTCAAGACAGCACCTCTAGGGATTATATTGCTCTGTTTAGAATAGTTTTTGTTTGTAAATGGGAAATAACCTAGCCATAATAGAAAAGGCTTAGAAAATTAATATTGTTTTTAGTAATAATATTAGAAGAGGGAAAGTAGAATTTATTTTTCAGTCTGCCGCTGTCGATAGATATATGCAGAGAAGAGCGAACGGGTAAATTCACACGGAAACACCGAAGCCAGCACTTTCTCGCCAGTTTGAAGAAATGCTAACGCGGTTCCAAACTGGGATATACATCGTGGGTCAAGGGAACAGATGGTGGGGGTTTTTAGCCGGTCGGTTGGTTCCTTTTTTGCAGTGCGTCTTAGTGTAATGCAAAAAGAAACCGACCAACCCGGCACTCGGTAGTCTGTTAAGCAGATTTTCCCCGCGACATCATCTATAACCGTAAAAAAGCAAAAAAAAAAAAAAATTATTATTATTATTATTATTAATATTAATATTATTATTATTATTATTATTATTATTATTATTATTATTATTATTATTATTATTATGATTACTATTATTATTATTATTATGATTATTATTATTATTATGATTATTATTATTATTATTATTCTTATTATTATTATTATTATTATTATTATTATTATTATTATTATTATTATTATTATGATTATTATTATTATTATTATTATTATTATTATTATTATGATTATTATTATTATTATTATCATTATTATTATTATTATTATTATTATTATTATTATTATTATTATTATTATTATTATTATTATTATTATTATTATTATTATTATTATTATTATTATTATTGTTATTATTATTATTATTATTATTATTATTATTATTATTATTATTATTATTATTATTATTATTATTATTATTATTATTATTATTATTATTATTATTATTATTATTATTATTATTATTATTATTATTATTATTATTATTATTATTATTATTATTATTATTATTATTATTATTATTATTATTATTATTATTATTATTATTATTATTATTATTATTATTATTATTATTATTATTATTATTATTATTATTATTATTATTATTATTATTATTATTATTATTATTATTATTATTATTATTATTATTATTATTATTATTATTATTATTATTATTATTATTATTATTATTATTATTATTATTATTATTATTATTATTATTATTATTATTATTATTATTATTATTATTATTATTATTATTATTATTATTATTATTATTATTATTATTATTATTATTATTATTATTATTATTATTATTATTATTATTATTATTATTATTATTATTATTATTATTATTATTATTATTATTATTATTATTATTATTATTATTATTATTATTATTATTATTATTATTATTATTATTATTATTATTATTATTATTATTATTATTATTATTATTATTATTATTATTATTATTATTATTATTATTATTATTATTATTATTATTATTATTATTATTATTATTATTATTATTATTATTATTATTATTATTATTATTATTATTATTATTATTATTATTATTATTATTATTATTATTATTATTATTATTATTATTATTATTATTATTATTATTATTATTATTATTATTATTATTATTATTATTATTATTATTATTATTATTATTATTATTATTATTATTATTATTATTATTATTATTATTATTATTATTATTATTATTATTATTATTATTATTATTATTATTATTATTATTATTATTATTATTATTATTATTATTATTATTATTATTATTATTATTATTATTATTATTATTATTATTATTATTATTATTATTATTATTATTATTATTATTATTATTATTATTATTATTATTATTATTATTATTATTATTATTATTATTATTATTATTATTATTATTATTATTATTATTATTATTATTATTATTATTATTATTATTATTATTATTATTATTATTATTATTATTATTATTATTATTATTATTATTATTATTATTATTATTATTATTATTATTATTATTATTATTATTATTATTATTATTATTATTATTATTATTATTATTATTATTATTATTATTATTATTATTATTATTATTATTATTATTATTATTATTATTATTATTATTATTATTATTATTATTATTATTATTATTATTATTATTATTATTATTATTATTATTATTATTATTATTATTATTATATTATTATTATTATTATTATTATTATTATTATTATTATTATTATTATTATTATTATTATTATTATTATTATTATTATTATTATTATTATTATTATTATTATTATTATTATTATTATTATTATTATTATTATTATTATTATTATTATTATTATTATTATTATTATTATTATTATTATTATTATTATTATTATTATTATTATTATTATTATTATTATTATTATTATTATTATTATTATTATTATTATTATTATTATTATTATTATTATTATTATTATTATTATTATTATTATTATTATTATTATTATTATTATTATTATTATTATTATTATTATTATTATTATTATTATTATTATTATATTATTATTATTATTATTATTATTATTATTATTATTATTATTATTATTATTATTATTATTATTATTATTATTATTATTATTATTATTATTATTATTATTATTATTATTATTATTATTATTATTATTATTATTATTATTATTATTATTATTATTATTATTATTATTATTATTATTATTATTATTATTATTATTATTATTATTATTATTATTATTATTATTATTATTATTATTATTATTATTATTATTATTATTATTATTATTATTATTATTATTATTATTATTATTATTATTATTATTATTATTATTATTATTATTATTATTATTATTATTATTATTATTATTATTATTATTATTATTATTATTATTATTATTATTATTATTATTATTATTATTATTATTATTATTATTATTATTATTATTATTATTATTATTATTATTATTATTATTATTATTATTATTATTATTATTATTATTATTATTATTATTATTATTATTATTATTATTATTATTATTATTATTATTATTATTATTATTATTATTATTATTATTATTATTATTATTATTATTATTATTATTATTATTATTATTATTATTATTATTATTATTATTATTATTATTATTATTATTATTATTATTATTATTATTATTATTATTATTATTATTATTATTATTATTATTATTATTATTATTATTATTATTATTATTATTATTATTATTATTATTATTATTATTATTATTATTATTATTATTATTATTATTATTATTATTATTATTATTATTATTATTATTATTATTATTATTATTATTATTATTATTATTATTATTATTATTATTATTATTATTATTATTATTATTATTATTATTATTATTATTATTATTATTATTATTATTATTATTATTATTATTATTATTATTATTATTATTATTATTATTATTATTATTATTATTATTATTATTATTATTATTATTATTATTATTATTATTATTATTATTATTATTATTATTATTATTATTATTATTATTATTATTATTATTATTATTATTATTATTATTATTATTATTATTATTATTATTATTATTATTATTATTATTATTATTATTATTATTATTATTATTATTATTATTATTATTATTATTATTATTATTATTATTATTATTATTATTATTATTATTATTATTATTATTATTATTATTATTATTATTATTATTATTATTATTATTATTATTATTATTATTATTATTATTATTATTATTATTATTATTATTATTATTATTATTATTATTATTATTATTATTATTATTATTATTATTATTATTATTATTATTATTATTATTATTATTATTATTATTATTATTATTATTATTATTATTATTATTATTATTATTATTATTATTATTATTATTATTATTATTATTATTATTATTATTATTATTATTATTATTATTATTATTATTATTATTATTATTATTATTATTATTTTGGGAGTCAAGTAGCTATTTGTAGAATAGATGTAGAACAGAAATAACCTAGTCCAGCATCTTGAGGCAGCTTGACATGCTGGAAGCTGGACCTCTAGGGAATATGTAGCTCTGTATAGAATAGTGTTTAGTTTTCTAGTTATTTGTAGAATAGATGTAAACAGAAATAACCTAGTCCAGCGTTTTGAGGCAGCTTGACATGTTGGAAGCTACTTCAAGACAGCACCTCTAGGGATTATATAGCTCTGTTTAGAATAGTTTTTGTTTGTAAATGGGAAATAACCTAGCCATAATAGAAAAGGCTTAGAAAATTAATATTGTTTTTAGTAATAATATTAGAAGAGGGAAAGTAGAATTTATTTTTCAGTCTGCCGCTGTCGATAGATATATGCAGAGAAGAGCGAACGGGTAAATTCACACGGAAACACCGAAGCCAGCACTTTCTCGCCAGTTTGAAGAAATGCTAACGCGGTTCCAAACTGGGATATACATCGTGGGTCAAGGGAACAGATGGTGGGGGTTTTTAGCCGGTCGGTTGGTTCCTTTTTTGCAGTGCGTCTTAGTGTAATGCAAAAAGAAACCGACCAACCCGGCACTCGGTAGTCTGTTAAGCAGATTTTCCCCGCGACACCATCTATAACCGTAAAAAAGCAAAAAAAAAAAAAAAAATTATTATTATTATTATTATTAATATTAATATTATTATTATTATTATTATTATTATTATTATTATTATTATTATTATTATTATTATTATTATGATTACTATTATTATTATTATTATGATTATTATTATTATTATGATTATTATTATTATTATTATTATTATTATTATTATTATTATTATTATTATTATTATTATTATTATTATTATTATTATTATTATTATTATTATTATTATTATTATTATTATTATTATTATTATTATTATTATTATTATTATTATTATTATTATTATTATTATTATTATTATTATTATTATTATTATTATTATTATTATTATTATTATTATTATTATTATTATTATTATTATTATTATTATTATTATTATTATTATTATTATTATTATTATTATTATTATTATTATTATTATTATTATTATTATTATTATTATTATTATTATTATTATTATTATTATTATTATTATTATTATTATTATTATTATTATTATTATTATTATTATTATTATTATTATTATTATTATTATTATTATTATTATTATTATTATTATTATTATTATTATTATTATTATTATTATTATTATTATTATTATTATTATTATTATTATTATTATTATATTATTATTATTATTATTATTATTATTATTATTATTATTATTATTATTATTATTATTATTATTATTATTATTATTATTATTATTATTATTATTATTATTATTATTATTATTATTATTATTATTATTATTATTATTATTATTATTATTATTATTATTATTATTATTATTATTATTATTATTATTATTATTATTATTATTATTATTATTATTATTATTATTATTATTATTATTATTATTATTATTATTATTATTATTATTATTATTATTATTATTATTATTATTATTATTATTATTATTATTATTATTATTATTATTATTATTATTATTATTATTATTATTATTATTATTATTATTATTATTATTATTATTATTATTATTATTATTATTATTATTATTATTATTATTATTATTATTATTATTATTATTATTATTATTATTATTATTATTATTATTATTATTATTATTATTATTATTATTATTATTATTATTATTATTATTATTATTATTATTATTATTATTATTATTATTATTATTATTATTATTATTATTATTATTATTATTATTATTATTATTATTATTATTATTATTATTATTATTATTATTATTATTATTATTATTATTATTATTATTATTATTATTATTATTATTATTATTATTATTATTATTATTATTATTATTATTATTATTATTATTATTATTATTATTATTATTATTATTATTATTATTATTATTATTATTATTATTATTATTATTATTATTATTATTATTATTATTATTATTATTATTATTATTATTATTATTATTATTATTATTATTATTATTATTATTATTATTATTATTATTATTATTATTATTATTATTATTATTATTATTATTATTATTATTATTATTATTATTATTATTATTATTATTATTATTATTATTATTATTATTATTATTATTATTATTATTATTATTATTATTATTATTATTATTATTATTATTATTATTATTATTATTATTATTATTATTATTATTATTATTATTATTATTATTATTATTATTATTATTATTATTATTATTATTATTATTATTATTATTATTATTATTATTATTATTATTATTATTATTATTATTATTATTATTATTATTATTATTATTATTATTATTATTATTATTATTATTATTATTATTTTGGGAGTCAAGTAGCTATTTGTAGAATAGATGTAGAACAGAAATAACCTAGTCCAGCATCTTGAGGCAGCTTGACATGCTGGAAGCTGCTTCAAGACAGCACCTCTAGGGAATATGTAGCTCTGTATAGAATAGTGTTTAGTTTTCTAGTTATTTGTAGAATAGATGTAAACAGAAATAACCTAGTCCAGCGTTTTGAGGCAGCTTGACATGTTGGAAGCTACTTCAAGACAGCACCTCTAGGGATTATATAGCTCTGTTTAGAATAGTTTTTGTTTGTAAATGGGAAATAACCTAGCCATAATAGAAAAGGCTTAGAAAATTAATATTGTTTTTAGTAATAATATTAGAAGAGGGAAAGTAGAATTTATTTTTCAGTCTGCCGCTGTCGATAGATATATGCAGAGAAGAGCGAACGGGTAAATTCACACGGAAACACCGAAGCCAGCACTTTCTCGCCAGTTTGAAGAAATGCTAACGCGGTTCCAAACTGGGATATACATCGTGGGTCAAGGGAACAGATGGTGGGGGTTTTTAGCCGGTCGGTTGGTTCCTTTTTTGCAGTGCGTCTTAGTGTAATGCAAAAAGAAACCGACCAACCCGGCACTCGGTAGTCTGTTAAGCAGATTTTCCCCGCGACACCATCTATAACCGTAAAAAAGCAAAAAAAAAAAAAAAAATTATTATTATTATTATTATTAATATTAATATTATTATTATTATTATTATTATTATTATTATTATTATTATTATTATTATTATTATTATTATTATGATTACTATTATTATTATTATTATGATTATTATTATTATTATGATTATTATTATTATTATTATTATTATTCTTATTATTATTATTATTATTATTATTATTATTATTATTATTATTATTATTATTATTATTATTATTATTATTATTATTATTATTATTATTATTATTATTATTATTATTATTATTATTATTATTATTATTATATTATTATTATTATTATTATTATTATTATTATTATTATTATTATTATTATTATTATTATTATTATTATTATTATTATTATTATTATTATTATTATTATTATTATTATTATTATTATTATTATTATTATTATTATTATTATTATTATTATTATTATTATTATTATTATTATTATTATTATTATTATTATTATTATTATTATTATTATTATTATTATTATTATTATTATTATTATTATTATTATTATTATTATTATTATTATTATTATTATTATTATTATTATTATTATTATTATTATTATTATTATTATTATTATTATTATTATTATTATTATTATTATTATTATTATTATTATTTATTTATTTATTTATTTATTTATTTAGTTTAGCTCAAACTTCATTACAATTATTATTATTAAATTTTTTTTTTTTTTTTTTTTTACAATACAACATAACACATTCAATTTACAAATTAAAATTATATCTAGCTTAGAACTAGTTAAATACATTGAAATAAATTGCACACATATTTTTTTAATTACTACAGATTACTTATATAATTTAAGTTTTTGAGTCTGTTTCGAAAGTGTGAAGTCAATATAGTTTATGTGTTTATTACCAATTAGTAACATTCTATGAATTGGCTCATAATTGCCATAATTGGTTCTATGAAAACTTAATGTAAAGAAGTTTGTATTTCGTAGGCGATTATTTGAATTAATATTGATGTTATTTAAAATCTGAGGAGAAGCAATGTTTCCTTTAATAATTTCAGTAAGAAAAATAACATCCGCCACTTCTCGTCTTAATTTCAAAGTTTTCAAATGAATTAAGTTCAATCTATGCTCATATGGCGGTAAAATTAATGGATTTGACCATTGGAAATTACGCAAAGCAAATCTTAAAAAATTTTTTTGCACTGCTTCAATCCTGTTAATATGAACATCATAGAAAGGTGACCAAACTTGACTAGCATACTCCAAATTTGGTCTAACGAGACTAGAATACAAAGATTTGAGAACATAGGGATCGTTAAATTCCTTTGACCAACGTTTAACAAAACCTAGCATAGAATTAGCTTTATTGATAATATTACAAAAATGTGATTTAAAGTTAAGCTTTTCATCAAAGTAAACCCCTAAGTCTTTAATTGAGCTCGTTTTAGAAAGGCTCATACCATTTAACGAATAATTAAAACAAACCGGATTACGTCGACGTGTGTAACACATAAGTGCACATTTGTTCACATTCAAAAGAAGATTATTAGCTGTACACCATTTAAAGAAGTTATCTAAATCGCCTTGTAGGAGTAAAGCGTCTTCTAAAGAAGTAATTTTTTATTATTATTATTATATATAAGATCTATCCATTAGATATGATTTAACCCATTTCAGAAAGAATTCTGGGAAACCAAGTATCCTTAATTTTAAAAGTATTATTGCATGTGGTAAAACATCAAAGGCTTTACTATAATCGGTATAGATAACATCCGTTTGAAAACCTGCTTCCATATTTCTCGTAAACGTTGAAACTGACTCAACAAGATTAGTAACTGTGGATTTTTGATCCACAAATCCATGTTGGTTGTGAACTAAAAAAGATTTACAGTGATAATAAATGGAATCATACAATATTAACTCAAAAAGTTTAGGAATGGAGGAAAGTTTCGCGATTGGTCTATAATTAGTGATTTCATTTTTGGCATTCTTCTTATGAACTGGTCTAATAAATGAATGCTTCCAAATAGAGGGAAAAACGCCTGATTTTAAAGAAGAATTGAAGATGAATGACAGTGGAATTGCTAAGGCACTTGAGCATTTATTAAGTATAACTTCGGGAATACCATCTGGTCCAGGAAAGTTATTAGTCTCAAGATTGTCCATATATTTTTTTATTAAAGTTTCATTAATATCAATATTAGACCAAGTAGTTTTAGGAAAATCACTTAAATGAGAAAAATCATCATTATTTGGTGCGAAAATTGAGTTAGTGTACGCTGAACTAAAATATTCGCGAAAGAAATTAGATATTATTTCTGAATCATTACTAGAAATTCCATTGTATTTCATATGAGTAGGAAACTCATCACATTTTCGTTTGGAATTGACGAATCTCCAGAAATGTTTTGGATTTGATATTAATTTAGAAGACATTCCACGAACAAAATCGTTATAAAGTAATTCCGAAAATGCTTTGAATTCATCAAAAAGGCTTTTAAATATATTATAATCGTAAGGATTCTTTGATTTAACATAACAACGCCAGGCTTTATTTTTTTTATTTCTAAGCTTCCTCAAATCCGAAGTGAACCATGGTGGACTCGAAAAAGGGTTCCGGTCTTTGGATATTGGAACAAATTGCCTAAAACCATCAAACATAATTTCATAAAACCTATTCGTCATTTGGTTAGTATCCATATAATTAAATATGGAAGAAAAGTCATAGGAAATAATGAATTCGTTTAAAGCATCAAAATTTGTTTTATTAAACTTAAAACAATAAGACTTAGTAACATTCGATTCGATTGGCGAATTTATACAAAACGTAAAACTTAAGGGAGGATGGAATTGATCAATACCCACAATAGGAAAGGTATTATCACAAAAAATCAAATTGTTCCATTCCGAGGTAAACACTAAATCAAGCTGTTTATGCTGAAAGTTACAAATTTCAGAGACTTGTTGTAAATAATTAGTATTTAATTTATCAATAAATACATATTCACATTCCGCCCTGATATGTTTCGGAATCATAAAATATTCCTCGTCATGCCTTATCCATCTTAAGTTCGGAAGATTAAAATCACCACATAAAATCAATTCGTCATTTGGTCCAAAATTGTTGCAAATTGAATCAATGGTTTCACCTACAGAAGTGTAAATATTAATGTTGGAAGCAGGAGGAATATAACAGTTAATAAGAAATAAATTTTTTGAATGAAACTCAATTTTTACAATAATTAATTCAAGACTTTCAGAACACGGAATATTAACTTGAGTTGCATTAAAAGAATTTTTTTTATTATTATTATTATTATTATTATTATTATTATTATTATTATTATTATTATTATTATTATTATTATTATTATTATTATTATTATTATTATTATTATTATTATTATTATTATTATTATTATTATTATTATTATTATTATTATTATTATTATTATTATTATTATTATTATTATTATTATTATTATTATTATTATTATTATTATTATTATTATTATTATTATTATTATTATTATTATTATTATTATTATTATTATTATTATTATTATTATTATTATTATTATTATTATTATTATTATTATTATTATTATTATTATTATTATTATTATTATTATTATTATTATTATTATTATTATTATTATTATTATTATTATTATTATTATTATTATTATTATTATTATTATTATTATTATTATTATTATTATTATTATTATTATTATTATTATTATTATTATTATTATTATTATTATTATTATTATTATTATTATTATTATTATTATTATTATTATTATTATTATTATTATTATTATTATTATTATTATTATTATTATTATTATTATTATTATTATTATTATTATTATTATTATTATTATTATTATTATTATTATTATTATTATTATTATTATTATTATTATTATTATTATTATTATTATTATTATTATTATTATTATTATTATTATTATTATTATTATTATTATTATTATTATTATTATTATTATTATTATTATTATTATTATTATTATTATTATTATTATTATTATTATTATTATTATTATTATTATTATTATTATTATTATTATTATTATTATTATTATTATTATTATTATTATTATTATTATTATTATTATTATTATTATTATTATTATTATTATTATTATTATTATTATTATTATTATTATTATTATTATTATTATTATTATTATTATTATTATTATTATTATTATTATTATTATTATTATTATTATTATTATTATTATTATTATTATTATTATTATTATTATTATTATTATTATTATTATTATTATTATTATTATTATTATTATTATTATTATTATTATTATTATTATTATTATTATTATTATTATTATTATTATTATTATTATTATTATTATTATTATTATTATTATTATTATTATTATTATTATTATTATTATTATTATTATTATTATTATATTTATTATTATCAACAGGGCCGGATTAAGGTGTCATACGTACCGTGCCGATAATCAGCTAGGCTGGGGGCCCTGTATAAAAACTAGCCCAGTCACAAACGGTGTCCTCAGATATCTGGCAGCCTCTGAGTGTAAAAGCCTTACCCCCGTATGGGAGCTCTGCGGGGGCGGACCGATTTTCTCGCCTTACTCGTGGGAACAAAATATGAATGAAAGAAAAAAAAACCATACTGAGACGATGAAGAAGATGGAGAAGGATGAAGGTACTTCAAGAAGGGGATTTGAGGAGAGCCCATCAAATAGTCCTTTTAGACGGTGCCCGGTATTACTGCGTACACCTCCAACTGCAGCTCGCTCAAATTCCTCACCACCGGCGGTGGTAAGGGAAAATGAGCACGAAGGCAGCATGGAGGCTAATGTCGGAGAAATATTCCAGAAGACTGATGGTGTTCTGGCCAAAATGAGAGCTGCAACTCTCAGGCAAACGAACGTCAGCTCGGAAATAAAAGATGGCATGGCGGTGCTCCAGGATGCCCTGGACACGTTAAAAAGCTTGTGGAGCCGGAAAACATGCACAAAAAGAATGGACAGCGGAACTCAAACGGAGATCCCAAGAAAAATGAGAGACTGTGCTGTCCAGACAGGCGAAAAGAGGGCATTTGATACCACGAAAGCCCAAAAAACGATGACTGTGATGCTGCCAGAAATAGTCACAAGTGGAATGCTGAAAAGAGGAGCTACTAGCCCGGCGGAAAAAGCGGCCATACCTAAAAAGAAGAAAGAGAAGGAAATGACTCCTCCACTTTCCGCCAACGTACAGCAGTGGACAGAAGTAAAGAGGAAAAAGAGGAGGGCCAGGCGAAGAACAAAAAATCTTACAGCCGAAGAGCCTAAGACAAAAGTACCTGAAGCTTCCCAAGATAAAGTAGCGGTAAATGCCAAAAAATTAAGAACCAAAGGACGTCGGCCCGCCGTTACCATCAAGCCAGCGGAGGGTAAATCATATGCGGATGTCCTAAGAAGCATCAAGGCGAAAGTTAAACCGGAGGAAACAGGTGCGGAAATAAAGGCAATCCGGCAAACACGGGATGGCAAGGTTCTTCTTGAAATCACCGGCCAGAAAAGCTTGGGAAGTTTCACAAAGGCCCTAGAAGATGCAGTGGGCACTCTAGGTAGCGTGAAGAGCATCGTACAGATGAGGTCCGTAGCAGTGAACGATTTGGACTGCCTTACTGAGCGGACTGAAGTGGAGCAGGCACTGAGGAGGGATCTCGGAGATGTCGCAGTAATGAGGGTTGGTCTTACAGCGCCAAATTCGAGGTCACAACTGACAGCCATCGTTGAACTTCCTGAGCAAGCTGCCGAAAAGCTGCTGAAGCAGGGAAGGCTCAAAGTAGGATGGGTTTCTTGCAGGGTTACGTCACGGACCGATGTCAAACGCTGCTACAGGTGTCTAAATTACGGTCACGTGGCTGGTTCTTGCAGGGGACCTGACCGAAGCAAAGCCTGCTACCGCTGCGGAAAGGAGGGTCATGTTGCTAAGGCCTGTAAAGAAAAGGCACACTGCATACTCTGTGCCGAAGCGGGTGTGCAACAGGAAAGTCTAGGCCACACTCTAGGCACAGGGTTATGCAAGGTGTTCAGAGACGCTCTGAGAAAGGCCAAAGAGACTGGAAAATGATCAGCGTCCTCCAGGCAAACTTAAATCGTAGCCGAGTGGCAGATGACCTCCTGCATCAGCTTGCTCGGGAGAAGAGTTCCGACATACTGCTCATTAGTGAGCAGTATATGGACAGAACCACTTCTTGGTTCTCGGACGAGCTTGGTACGGCGGCCATTTGGATACCTGATGCAGCGAAAATCCCGGTACGAGAGCATGGGCGCGGGCGTGGGTTCGTCTGGGTTAAATACGCGGATATCACATTTATAAGCGTCTATCTGACACCCAACGAAGTCATAGCGGATTTCCGAGCGAAATTGGCGAACCTTGAGGATACGGTTTTGAACACGACGGGTCGCGTAGTGATTGGTGGCGATTTCAACGCTAAGGCAACCGAGTGGGGAATGCCCTACCCTGACTCAAGGGGAAGCGAGGTGTTAGGGTTGGCATCCAGAACCGGTTTACTTGTGCTGAATGTCGGCTCGACATCTACTTTTCGTCGACCGGGGTATTCAGAAACCATTCCCGACGTATCCTTTGCCTGTGAGCGCTTGGCCGCTTTGGTCGAAGGCTGGCATGTGATCGAGGACTACACGGGCAGTGACCATCAGTACATTGTATTCGTGGTCCGTGAGAGGCGGCAACTCCAAAGAACAATAAATAGCAGACCACAGCGCTGGAACATGGGGAGAATTGACGAAGCGGTATTTGCAGCGATCATCAGGGGAGGTGTCCAAATGCAGGTCGAGGGGCAGCCTGCAACCCCTCACCAGGCAGGGCCGTTGGTGGATGCCACTCTACGTCAAATCACCCTAGCCTGCGACCGCTCAATGCCTCGGAGGCGAATTCCTCATGGAAAACAGCCAATGTACTGGTGGACAGCCGAGATAGCTGACCTCCGGAGAGATTGTCTCCGACTGCGGAGAAAGGCTCAGAGAGCTAGAACGGAGGAGGAGGTTAGGATCAGGTCCTCGGACCACAAGGAGAAAAAGCGCCAGTTGCGACGTGCAATCAATCACAGCAAGGCGAGATGCTGGGAAGCACTGAGAGAGGATATAAACTCAGATCCATGGGGCTTAGGTTACAAAATTGTAACCCAGAAAATTGGGGCACTGAAAACCCCTCCGCCCATGGACATGCGGACCACAACGCGCCTAGTTAAAGCCCTCTTTCCAGTGCATCTCCAGCGAGCTGCTAGAGTATACAACCGGGATGGCGCTTCCCCGTTTACAATGGAGGAGCTGGAAGTGGCCATCCAATCTCTCAAGGTCAAGAAGGCCCCAGGTCCAGACGGTATCCAAGGAGAGATATTAAAGCTGGTTTTTCGGTATAATCCGAATATTCTGTTGAGTATGTACAATGCCTGTCTCTCAGCGGGAATTTTCCCCAAGTGTTGGAAGACAGCTAGGCTGGTACTAATCAGCAAGGAGAAAGGAGACCCGGAGCTGCCTTCCTCATACCGTCCGCTCTGCATGCTGGACACTGCGGGAAAGGTTCTTGAGAAGTTACTCAAGCCAAGGCTGTTGTCTGCCATCGAGGCAGCTGGAGGTTTGTCTCCGCGTCAGTACGGTTTCAGGGCTGGTCGTTCCACAGCAGATGCCATTGTGGAAGTCACATCTGCGATGAGCAGGGCCGAGGACCACAACCATTTCTCACGTCGTATAGTCCTCCTTGTGACTTTAGACGTGAAAAATGCGTTTAATTCGGCCAGATGGAGCGACATGCTCCAAGCTCTAGAGCAGGAATTTCGTATTCCGGAATATCTGCTAGGAATGATCAGCGACTACCTTGACGACCGTACAGTACTCTTCGATACGACTGAAGGACAAGGGAGTATCACTGTCTCTGGAGGTGCAGCACAAGGTTCAATCCTCGGTCCCGACCTTTGGAATGCCGCATACGACAGTCTGTTGCGATTAAACATGCCGGATGAGTCAATGCTGGTCGGATATGCGGACGACGTTGCCGTGCTGATAGCAGCGCGAAACGTGGAGCTCGCCCAATTGAAGCTCAATCAGACCATGCGGTCCATCCTTTCTTGGATGGACAGCCGCGGACTGTCGTTGGCATTGAGCAAGACGGAGGTCGTAGTGCTGACAAAAAGGAGGATGAACCTTGAGCTCCAGATGCGCATCGGCGAAGAAGAGGTGCAGACAAGACGGGCGGTAAAATATCTCGGCATCATGATTGACAGCAGGCTAAATTACTTTGAGCAGATCAAGAAGACTGCTGACAGGGCCGCAAATGGCGTCATGGCGCTGGCTCGATTGATGGCCAACATAGGTGGACCAAGATCGAGTCGGAGGCGGCTACTGATGTCCGCGGTCCAATCAGTCTTGCTGTACGGTGCCGAGATATGGGGTCATGCTATCGCAAAGGAGTGCTATCGGATAAGGCTGGGTCGGGTCCAAAGGCTGGCGGCGTTGCGAGTGGCGTCTGCTTACAGAACTGTCTCGGAGCCAGCTGTCCTGGTTATCGCTGGCGTCATTCCAATTGCCCTACTCGCAAGGGAGCGTCAGGCGATATACCGGAGAAAGGCCGAAGGAAATATAG
>OZ012682.1:28935278-28942232 GCA_963942445.1 Argyra leucocephala
TTATTATTATTATTATTATTATTATTATTATTATTATTATTATTATTATTATTATTATTATTATTATTATTATTATTATTATTATTATTATTATTATTATTATTATTATTATTATTATTATTATTATTATTATTATTATTATTATTATTATTATTATTATTATTATTATTATTATTATTATTATTATTATTATTATTATTATTATTATTATTATTATTATTATTATTATTATTATTATTATTATTATTATTATTATTATTATTATTATTATTATTATTATTATTATTATTATTATTATTATTATTATTATTATTATTATTATTATTATTATTATTATTATTATTATTATTATTATTATTATTATTATTATTATTATTATTATTATTATTATTATTATTATTATTATTATTATTATTATTATTATTATTATTATTATTATTATTATTATTATTATTATTATTATTATTATTATTATTATTATTATTATTATTATTATTATTATTATTATTATTATTATTATTATTATTATTATTATTATTATTATTATTATTATTATTATTATTATTATTATTATTATTATTATTATTATTATTATTATTATTATTATTATTATTATTATTATTATTATTATTATTATTATTATTATTATTATTATTATTATTATTATTATTATTATTATTATTATTATTATTATTATTATTATTATTATTATTATTCCTCTGCACGATTGCCTACCTCGTCGCGGTGCAGAGGCCGAGTATGGGCAAAGAGTCTTGGGACCCTGTTCAAAGATGAGACCTGAAACCAAATGGCAATCAACAGGGCCGGATTAAGGTGTCATACGTACCGTGCCGATAATCAGCTAGGCTGGGGGCCCTGTATAAAAACTAGCCCAGTCGCAAACGGTGTCCTCAGATATCTGGCAGCCTCTGAGTGTAAAAGCCTTACCCCCGTATGGGAGCTCTGCGGGGGCGGACCGATTTTCTCGCCTTACTCGTGGGAACAAAATATGAATGAAAGAAAAAAAAACCATACTGAGACGATGAAGAAGATGGAGAAGGATGAAGGTACTTCAAGAAGGGGATTTGAGGAGAGCCCATCAAATAGTCCTTTTAGACGGTGCCCGGTATTACTGCGTACACCTCCAACTGCAGCTCGCTCAAATTCCTCACCACCGGCGGTGGTAAGGGAAAATGAGCAAGAAGGCAGCATGGAGGCTAATGTCGGAGAAATATTCCAGAAGACTGATGGTGTTCTGGCCAAAATGAGAGCTGCAACTCTCAGGCAAACGAACGTCAGCTCGGAAATAAAAGATGGCATGGCGGTGCTCCAGGATGCCCTGGACACGTTAAAAAGCTTGTGGAGCCGGAAAACATGCACAAAAAGAATGGACAGCGGAACTCAAACGGAGATCCCAAGAAAAATGAGAGACTGTGCTGTCCAGACAGGCGAAAAGAGGGCATTTGATACCACGAAAGCCCAAAAAACGATGACTGTGATGCTGCCAGAAATAGTCACAAGTGGAATGCTGAAAAGAGGAGCTACTAGCCCGGCGGAAAAAGCGGCCATACCTAAAAAGAAGAAAGAGAAGGAAATGACTCCTCCACTTTCCGCCCTTTCCGCCAACGTACAGCAGTGGACAGAAGTAAAGAGGAAAAAGAGGAGGGCCAGGCGAAGAACAAAAAATCTTACAGCCGAAGAGCCTAAGACAAAAGTACCTGAAGCTTCCCAAGATAAAGTAGCGGTAAATGCCAAAAAATTAAGAACCAAAGGACGTCGGCCCGCCGTTACCATCAAGCCAGCGGAGGGTAAATCATATGCAGATGTCCTAAGAAGCATCAAGGCGAAAGTTAAACCGGAGGAAACAGGTGCGGAAATAAAGGCAATCCGGCAAACACGGGATGGCAAGGTTCTTCTTGAAATCACCGGCCAGAAAAGCTTGGGAAGTTTCACAAAGGCCCTAGAAGATGCAGTGGGCACTCTAGGTAGCGTGAAGAGCATCGTACAGATGAGGTCCGTAGCAGTGAACGATTTGGACTGCCTTACTGAGCGGACTGAAGTGGAGCAGGCACTGAGGAGGGATCTCGGAGATGTCGCAGTAATGAGGGTTGGTCTTACAGCGCCAAATTCGAGGTCACAACTGACAGCCATCGTTGAACTTCCTGAGCAAGCTGCCGAAAAGCTGCTGAAGCAGGGAAGGCTCAAAGTAGGATGGGTTTCTTGCAGGGTTACGTCACGGACCGATGTCAAACGCTGCTACAGGTGTCTAAATTACGGTCACGTGGCTGGTTCTTGCAGGGGACCTGACCGAAGCAAAGCCTGCTACCGCTGCGGAAAGGAGGGTCATGTTGCTAAGGCCTGTAAAGAAAAGGCACACTGCATACTCTGTGCCGAAGCGGGTGTGCAACAGGAAAGTCTAGGCCACACTCTAGGCACAGGGTTATGCAAGGTGTTCAGAGACGCTCTGAGAAAGGCCAAAGAGACTGGAAAATGATCAGCGTCCTCCAGGCAAACTTAAATCGTAGCCGAGTGGCAGATGACCTCCTGCATCAGCTTGCTCGGGAGAAGAGTTCCGACATACTGCTCATTAGTGAGCAGTATATGGACAGAACCACTTCTTGGTTCTCGGACGAGCTTGGTACGGCGGCCATTTGGATACCTGATGCAGCGAAAATCCCGGTACGAGAGCATGGGCGCGGGCGTGGGTTCGTCTGGGTTAAATACGCGGATATCACATTTATAAGCGTCTATCTGACACCCAACGAAGTCATAGCGGATTTCCGAGCGAAATTGGCGAACCTTGAGGATACGGTTTTGAACACGACGGGTCGCGTAGTGATTGGTGGCGATTTCAACGCTAAGGCAACCGAGTGGGGAATGCCCTACCCTGACTCAAGGGGAAGCGAGGTGTTAGGGTTGGCATCCAGAACCGGTTTACTTGTGCTGAATGTCGGCTCGACATCTACTTTTCGTCGACCGGGGTATTCAGAAACCATTCCCGACGTATCCTTTGCCTGTGAGCGCTTGGCCGCTTTGGTCGAAGGCTGGCATGTGATCGAGGACTACACGGGCAGTGACCATCAGTACATTGTATTCGTGGTCCGTGAGAGGCGGCAACTCCAAAGAACAATAAATAGCAGACCACAGCGCTGGAACATGGTGAGAATTGACGAAGCGGTATTTGCAGCGATCATCCGGGGAGGTGTCCAAATGCAGGTCGAGGGGCAGCCTGCAACCCCTCACCAGGCAGGGCCGTTGGTGGATGCCACTCTACGTCAAATCACCCTAGCCTGCGACCGCTCAATGCCTCGGAGGCGAATTCCTCATGGAAGACAGCCAATGTACTGGTGGACAGCCGAGATAGCTGACCTCCGGAGAGATTGTCTCCGACTGCGGAGAAAGGCTCAGAGAGCTAGAACGGAGGAGGAAGTTAGGATCAGGTCCTCGGACCACAAGGAGAAAAAGCGCCAGTTGCGACGTGCAATCAATCACAGCAAGGCGAGATGCTGGGAAGCACTGAGAGAGGATATAAACTCAGATCCATGGGGCTTAGGTTACAAAATTGTAACCCAGAAAATTGGGGCACTGAAAACCCCTCCGCCCATGGACATGCGGACCACAACGCGCCTAGTTAAAGCCCTCTTTCCAGTGCATTCCCAGCGAGCTGCTAGAGTATACAACCGGGATGGCGCTTCCCCGTTTACAATGGAGGAGCTGGAAGTGGCCATCCAATCTCTCAAGGTCAAGAAGGCCCCAGGTCCAGACGGTATCCAAGGAGAGATATTAAAGCTGGTTTTTCGGTATAATCCGAATATTCTGTTGAGTATGTACAATGCATGTCTCTCAGCGGGAATTTTCCCCAAGTGTTGGAAGACAGCTAGGCTGGTACTAATCAGCAAGGAGAAAGGAGACCCGGAGCTGCCTTCCTCATACCGTCCGCTCTGCATGCTGGACACTGCGGGAAAGGTTCTTGAGAAGTTACTCAAGCCAAGGCTGTTGTCTGCCATCGAGGCAGCTGGAGGTTTGTCTCCGCGTCAGTACGGTTTCAGGGCTGGTCGTTCCACAGCAGATGCCATTGTGGAAGTCACATCTGCGATGAGCAGGGCCGAGGACCACAACCATTTCTCACGTCGTATAGTCCTCCTTGTGACTTTAGACGTGAAAAATGCGTTTAATTCGGCCAGATGGAGCGACATGCTCCAAGCTCTAGAGCAGGAATTTCGTGTTCCGGAATATCTGCTAGGAATGATCAGCGACTACCTTGACGACCGTACAGTACTCTTCGATACGACTGAAGGACAAGGGAGTATCACTGTCTCTGGAGGTGCAGCACAAGGTTCAATCCTCGGTCCCGACCTTTGGAATGCCGCATACGACAGTCTGTTGCGATTAAACATGCCGGATGAGTCAATGCTGGTCGGATATGCGGACGACGTTGCCGTGCTGATAGCAGCGCGAAACGTGGAGCTCGCCCAATTGAAGCTCAATCAGACCATGCGGTCCATCCTTTCTTGGATGGACAGCCGCGGACTGTCGTTGGCATTGAGCAAGACGGAGGTCGTAGTGCTGACAAAAAGGAGGATGAACCTTGAGCTCCAGATGCGCATCGGCGAAGAAGAGGTGCAGACAAGACGGGCGGTAAAATATCTCGGCATCATGATCGACAGCAGGCTAAATTACTTTGAGCAGATCAAGAAGACTGCTGACAGGGCCGCAAATGGTGTCATGGCGCTGGCTCGATTGATGGCCAACATAGGTGGACCAAGATCGAGTCGGAGGCGGCTACTGATGTCCGCGGTCCAATCAGTCTTGCTGTATGGTGCCGAGATATGGGGTCATGCTATCGCAAAGGAGTGCTATCGGATAAGGCTGGGTCGGGTCCAAAGGCTGGCGGCGTTGCGAGTGGCGTCTGCTTACAGAACTGTCTCGGAGCCAGCTGTCCTGGTTATCGCTGGCGTCATTCCAATTGCCCTACTCGCAAGGGAGCGTCAGGCGATATACCGGAGAAAGGCCGAAGGAAATATAGAGTCAGTGCAGAAGGAAGAGCGGAATCGCACGCTTCGGCAATGGCAGGAGAACTGGGAACTGGAGGAACGAGGGATATGGACGAGGCGGCTCATCGGGGAGGTTACCCCATGGGTAGAAAGACGACATGGAGAGGTAGATTACTACTTCACTCAGCTGCTGAGTGGACATGGATACTTTCGGGCCTATCTGCACAAGATGGGGAAGGCACGTTCAGCGGAGTGCATATATTGCCACATGCACGATGATGCTGAGCACACTTTTTTCATCTGTGAAAGGTGGGCTCGAGAGCGTGTGCAGCTAAGGGAAGTTGTACCGCGGTTCTCTCCGGACACAGTGGTGGGCCACATTTTACAGGGTAGGGGAGCGTGGGACAGTTTGTCACTCTTTGCGCAGAAAATACTGCGGAAAAAGAAGGTGGACCTAGACACCACAGAGGTCCAACCTACAGACTTTGGCTAGGCAGCAGCCTTCAAGGCGATGGCATTGGACCTAGCCCGAAGTAATGTGACAAACGGTTCCAGGCTAGTGTCCGTGGAGAGCGGGAGGTTTTTTAGTCGGTATGCCCAATATGGGAGACTCCGACATTTGTTGGACGCACGTGCGCCCTTCATCCATAAAGGATTTTCCCTTCTAAAAAAAAAAAAAAAAAAAAAAAAAAAAAAAATTATTATTATTATTATTATTATTATTATTATTATTATTATTATTATTATTATTATTATTATTATTATTATTATTATTATTATTATTATTATTATTATTATTATTATTATTATTATACTATTATTATCAACAGGGCCGGATTAAGGTGTCATACGTACCGTGCCGATAATCAGCTAGGCTGGGGGCCCTGTATAAAAACTAGCCCAGTCGCAAACGGTGTCCTCAGATATCTGGCAGCCTCTGAGTGTAAAAGCCTTACCCCCGTATGGGAGCTCTGCGGGGGCGGACCGATTTTCTCGCCTTACTCGTGGGAACAAAATATGAATGAAAGAAAAAAAAACCATACTGAGACGATGAAGAAGATGGAGAAGGATGAAGGTACTTCAAGAAGGGGATTTGAGGAGAGCCCATCAAATAGTCCTTTTAGACGGTGCCCGGTATTACTGCGTACACCTCCAACTGCAGCTCGCTCAAATTCCTCACCACCGGCGGTGGTAAGGGAAAATGAGCACGAAGGCAGCATGGAGGCTAATGTCGGAGAAATATTCCAGAAGACTGATGGTGTTCTGGCCAAAATGAGAGCTGCAACTCTCAGGCAAACGAACGTCAGCTCGGAAATAAAAGATGGCATGGCGGTGCTCCAGGATGCCCTGGACACGTTAAAAAGCTTGTGGAGCCGGAAAACATGCACAAAAATGTCGTTGGCATTGAGCAAGACGGAGGTCGTAGTGCTGACAAAAAGGAGGATGAACCTTGAGCTCCAGATGCGCATCGGCGAAGAAGAGGTGCAGACAAGACGGGCGGTAAAATATCTCGGCATCATGATCGACAGCAGGCTAAATTACTTTGAGCAGATCAAGAAGACTGCTGACAGGGCCGCAAATGGTGTCATGGCGCTGGCTCGATTGATGGCCAACATAGGTGGACCAAGATCGAGTCGGAGGCGGCTACTGATGTCCGCGGTCCAATCAGTCTTGCTGTATGGTGCCGAGATATGGGGTCATGCTATCGCAAAGGAGTGCTATCGGATAAGGCTGGGTCGGGTCCAAAGGCTGGCGGCGTTGCGAGTGGCGTCTGCTTACAGAACTGTCTCGGAGCCAGCTGTCCTGGTTATCGCTGGCGTCATTCCAATTGCCCTACTCGCAAGGGAGCGTCAGGCGATATACCGGAGAAAGGCCGAAGGAAATATAGAGTCAGTGCAGAAGGAAGAGCGGAATCGCACGCTTCGGCAATGGCAGGAGAACTGGGAACTGGAGGAACGAG
>OZ012682.1:29542432-29859932 GCA_963942445.1 Argyra leucocephala
TCAAGCCAGTTGAGGCTATGCGGGGAAAAACCTATAATTTTGTGCTTGAGTAATATGATACTATGAGGAATTTTGTCAAATGCTTTACTTATGTCAGTAAAAATGGTGTCAACTTGAGAACCATTCTCCATTGAGGTCATTGCCTGGGAGACAAAGTCAACCATATTGGTAGTTGTTGACCTACCTCTTTGGAAACCGTGTTGCTCAACACAAATAAAACGTTTACAATAATCATATAAGAAATCATATATCATACGCTCAAAAAGTTTAGGAATACACGAGAGGTTGGCGATGGGCCTATAATTGGTGCATTCATTTCTGGAGTCTTTTTTATGAACTGGAATAATGTAAGACTTTTTCCATAAACAGGGGAAAGTGCCCGATTGAAGGGATAAATTAAACAGAAAAGAAATGGGATGCAATAAGTTAATCATGCATTCCTTCAGAAGAATCGGAGGAATACCGTCAGGGCCGGAAGAAAAATCGTCTTTTAATAATGAAATATGTTTCAACAATAGTTCCGCAGTTATAAGAATGTTTTTGATTTCAAAGGTAATAACTTGATTACTCTGAGAGAAGTCATTCAGATTGCTAAAATAGGTTTCATCGGGAGTGAAGTCATTTCTTGAAAAAGTAGAGGAAAAAAAGGATGCAAAAAGATTCGCAATAGTAGTCGGATCATTAGAAGATCTTCCCAAATAATTTAAAGTTGCAGGATATCCATCAGTTTTACGTTTAGTATTGATAAATTCATGAAACTTTTTCGGATCAGAGAAAATACATGACTTCATTCTGATAAGATAAGACTAATAATTTCTGTCAAGTAGGGCTTTAAACTTTTCAAACAATTGGGAATAAATGAGATAGTCAGAACGGAGTTTGGATTTGAGAAATTTACTCCATGCAGCATTCCTTTGATTTCGTAAAGAACGAATATTGTTGTCGTACCAAGGAGGTGACAAATTTGTGTTTTTTATAGGTTCATAGGGAACTGCCATTGAGATACATTCAAATAGACGGATATAAAATTCGTTGAGACAATAGTTGATATCATTTATAATGAAAACATCTGAAAAATTGATTAACCGTAATTGGTTATTGAGAAGATTAAAATTAGCTTTTCGGAAGTTGAATCTATAAGAAGTTTCAAAGGGAGTTTCCTCCCTCAGCGTATCATAACAATAAGTTACGATTAGAGGTGGATGGTGAGCATCAATGTTGCAAAAAAAGAGGTTACTCCTTTCGACGTAAGAGTTTTCAGCGTCAGATACAAAAACTAAGTCGAGTTGTCTACCGAGAGAATTTTTGATATTAGAAATTTGCAGAAGATTACAGCTATAAAGATCGTCAATAAATTCAGTTTCACAAGAGTTCGACAATGCAGTATTATTATTTGACGCAACCAGACCACAATTGTCCTCATCATAGGACCACATTAAGTTTGATAGGTTAAAGTCACCTAGTAAACAAAAATTGTCGGTTGGTTCATGTTTTCGATGAAACATAATAAGGCTTCAGAGAGCGCCTTAAACTTAATTGGTCTTTCATTGATTGGAATACTAGAAGATAAATAACAATTTATTAAATATAAATTAAAAGAAGATATTATTCAAAAGGCATCAAAAGGACACATAATTTGGTTAAGAACGTTGCCCTATTTATTATTCACAAACTGCTTTCAACATTATAAAGAAAATTCGCCCATACTTTTATTGGAAGAAATTTCAGATTCATTGTTAGCAAATGGACACATTGAAATTTACAATAATTTAGCAGAAGTAACTTTTATTTTTATTTGAAACTTATTTGTTTTTTTATTTGAAAACTTTTATTTTTATATGAACTTTATTTACATAATTTGTTGAATCACTAATTAAGTTAAGGTGCCTATTATGTATTTCGATAACGATTACGATTTGATCGAACGAAATGTCAAAATGTAAAATTGCCATTATGTATTACGATATCGTTCAGAAATTGTCGACGAAATCGATAAAGTTTATCGATGTAAAATTTGACCACGAAAGAGATATCGAAAGAGAGATTTTGTACAAATTATTTCAATTTTGAATTGAAAGGATAAAATAAAAGAGATACAAATATATTTTATTTATATTGGACATTATATTATTTTATTTATATTGGACACTTGGTGTTTTGTTTTATATTTATGATATTTTTTGAAACAAAAATAAGTTTAAAAGTTGAAATGAAAGTAGGTATTTTACTTTATTCTACATAATAATTTTTTATTGAAATAAATTTTAATAGGAATGAAAGGCCTGTTACAAATAGACTGTAATATGAAAAGTTATAGTGTAAATAATGAGACACCATTATAAGTTTTTCAAAGAGGTACCAGGATATCTCGCACTCACAAAACCAATTACCTGATTATGATCCCATATCTAAAAACAAAAACTGTTATAATAATGTAAACTAATTACAATAAAGTATAAACTTATCAGAATTGCATTAAAGCTAAAAAATCCCTTTCTACTATAACATAAATGTTGTACGTTTTGCTTCGGTGATTTAATTTGAATAAGCTTTCCATCTACTGCTCCAATTATTTCAGTAATTCTGCTTTAATCATAAAAATAATGTTTGCAAATACAGATAAAACTTCTTTAAGAACAAAAAAAAATTAGCTGTGCTAGTCCGACATGGAAATCATTTCCTACGTTGAAAATCATTTGCTTGGTACAAACCGCACAGAATCTTAATACACTAACCAATTTAATTATATTTGGAATCGACGTATTACTTATTGGCTATTTCAATTTTTGTCTTAATTTAATAGTTTTAATAATGTAGATAATAACTCATCAAATTTATGTTTAAATAACATACGTATAATCTTCCAAATCTAGTGGATTAGAATAATCCCGAATATATGTTCGCTTGTTTTTTAATTCTGCAATTTGATAGCGTTTTTCAGCACTATCAGAAATTAAAAAATTTAACTCTGCTCAAATCATTTTATTTATAAAAACTTATAATTTTATAATTATATTTTATTTAAACACTTCAACTTATTTTCAACTTAAAAATTTTGAATATAACATTATTGTTTTTTTTTTTTTTGTATAATAATTTGAATTTGACAGTTAAAGAATGAAACATATGTCATTTTCATCGTAGATTTTAATTTTACAATGGCAGCATTTTTAAAGACTTTCGATCAAATTTTCATCGAAATACATAATGACACTAACGATCACAATCGAATAACTTTAACGATAACGATGAACGATTCGATTAATTTCGGTCGAAATACATAATAGGCACCTAAGTCTTAAATATTTAATGTAAATTAGCTTTTGGTTTTGATAAAATAAAGTCTTTTTTATTATATTATATATTAATAAATAAATTTAAAAAAAAAAAAACTTCGATGACTTCAAAAATCTGATATGAACTGAATTGTCATATGAGAAATTTCTTTGTTTACATTTTCTTGTGACCTTTAAAGCGCCATCTTGAATTGAATGTCGCGGCCTGTCTATTTAGGAGGCCTTGAAACAGCAAAATGTCTGTCAAATTTTTACTGACATAAGTAAAGCATTTGACAAAATTCCTCATAGTATCATATTACTCACAAAATTATAGGTTTTTCACCACATAGCCTTAACTGGCTTGAGTCTTACCTCTCTTCTAGGGAATACTCAGTTTTATTTGAAACTGCGATTTTTGACCAATATTCAGCGTCTTCTGGTGTTCCTCAAGGTAGTCATATAGGACCCCTTAGTTTTATAGTTTCAACAATTGATGCTCCTAAAGTGATAACTTTTTCTAAACTTCTTAGTTTTGCTGATGACTCAAAGCTTTTTACTCCTAATATCTTCCTCATCGGATTGCTTAAAGTTACAAAACGATTTTAACAATTTCGCTTCTCGGTGTTCAAAAAATGGACTTGAATTGAACACTTCTAAATGCCAAGTCATTACCTTTTCTAAGAAAAATTCCATTCGGAAAATTTGGTTCAGCTACCAACTAAATGGCTGTCAGCTTTCAGGAGCGAATTCTGTTATAGACCTCGGGTTAACCCTTGACCCTAAACTGAGCTTTAAGCTACATTATGATAAGATAGCGAGCAAAGCAAATTCTTCTTTAGGTTTCATTAAACGTTGGTGTAAAGAATTTTCTGATCCCTACCTCACGAAACATCTTTATGTTACATATGTAAGGCCTACTCTTGAATATGCCAGTCAAGTGTGGTCTCCACATTACTTGCCTGACATTAACCGAATTGAATCGGTTCAACGAAAGTTTTTACGTTTCGCTTTGAGTAACTTTTCGTGGAATGATCCATTGCGGCTTCCACCTTATTACCACCGTCTTAAACTCATTGACTTACAGTCGTTGTCTGATCGTCGAATAATTGCAGATATCTCTTTTATTCACCAGATCCTTTCGGGTGTAACTCTAGCTCCTGAAATTTCAAATTATTTGGTTGCAAGATCCAACCGGAATAATCTCAGAACCGTTGAGTTGTTCCACATTCCCTTCCACTCTACTGAATATGGTAGATTCGAGCCAATCACTAGAATGCTCCGTGAAGTAAATTCTAACTCTAGTTCTTTTGATCGACGATGATCGACGACAAACGTATCTCTTCAGACTCCCGATAATTTAAAACGATTAAGTCCGAATACTTTATCGCCAGGAATTAATAAATTTGGCACTGACTTGTCGAAAGCGGATTGGGATAAAAGAATTGAAAGATTAAAACTCCGTCAAGTTGAAGTCCACAGTAAACCTAAGACCAAATTTAAAGAAACAGAAATTGCGGGAAATTCTAGTTCTTATAATTGTGAACAAATTACACCGAAAAGATTTTTGAAAAAGAAACAGCCATTCTCTTGCTTCAAATATTCAGTTTCTATGAAGTATAGCTGGATCTTTTCATCTAGAACTGTCAATCGAAGCCTTCAAAATAACAACAATATCATAATGCAGCCTTGGAAGATCTTAACCTCAAAAGCAGAAATAACGAGTAAATTTATTAATAAGCATAAAACTTTCAAATCAACAGCTAATTCTACTAACACTAACTCTAATACTAGTAATGAAATTAATATTAAAAATAACAGTAAGTTAAGAAATATTGACACTAATTACAGCAATAATAATAATAATAATAATAAAAATAATAATAATAATAGAAATAATAAAAATAATAATAATAATAATGAAAATAATAATAATAATAAAAATAATAATAATAATAATAATCATAATAACAATAACATAGAAATAATAGAAATAAAAAGAATATTAAAATGAATGCTATACATTCTATTAACATTGCTTCTAATTCCAATAGCAATAGTATGTCAATAGAATTTTCCTTACCAATTCAGTCCAATGATGGAAACGATAGTACTTATGTTTTATTTAGACTTAATGATCATAGAATATTCGAAAATGTTAGAATTTATTTAGCTTACTTGTATAATCAACCGAATTATGTTTGTATGGATGGTAAAGCTAAAACCAACACTATAATATCACTACAACAAGAAGGTTTTCCAACTGATCCTATTGCTTTGAGAAAAATTTTTTATCAGTACCATTCTAACTTTGGAATATCATCAGCTGATGTTTCAAATGAATTAAATGCTTATAGAAGACATCTTAACAATAGTTCTTTACAAAAGACTAGAAATGGTAATAATAAGTTTTTTCGTTAATAATAATTTAATTTATTTAACTAATGGTATAGATAATTCTGTGTGTGTCTACTAAACTAAACTTTCAAAATAGACATATGGATCTTATTTTTACGTCTGATTGGAATAATATGTCTTTTAACGAATATGCTTTACCTTTAACTAAAATTGACAGCTACCATCCACCTATAAGTTTTTCCTTTTAGTTAGAAAATTCTATAACATAATAATGCATTGTTTTAACCAATATGTCCCAAAAGTTCGTGAGCAAAATTAAAATTCTAGCCCTCCTTGGTTTTCCCACGAACTAAAATGTTTAAAAAATAAAAAAAATAAAGCTTGGAAAAAATATCTGAAGAATAAAACTAATACTTCTTACCAAAACTTCTTACTTTTATTTAATTCTTACAAATTACTAGCCGGTAACTGTCACAATAGTTATTTAGGTATCGTTAATTCTGAATTAAAACATAGTCCTAAATCATTCTGGAAATTTGTTAACTTCCAAGCATTTACTAGGTTTCATCAAAGGTGGTCCAAAGAGTTTGATGGCCCATACATCATTAAAGCTTTATATATTTGCCTTGTTCGTTCAAATCTTGAATATGCAAGTCCAGTTTGGTCACCATTTTATCGTAATCATATCGATAGACTTGAAGCAATTAAAAAAAAGTTCTTCGGTTTTCTCTTCGTGGTTTATCGAGTTCTGACCCATTTATTCTCCCTCCAAATACAGACCGGCTAAAACTATTACAATTAAATACGTTGGAGTCCCAAAGAACTGTTTCTGATATTGTATTTTTAATGCAAATTCTAAATGGGGAAATTGATTCACAGGCAGATCGACACCTATTTAAATACAAATACTCGTTTCCGTTCGGAAAGTGTTTTTAACATGGCATTTCACCGAACTAACTATGGGAAATATAAACCAGTTAATAGAATGTTTATTGCTGTTATGAGGATAAAGATTTTATGGATTTTTCGTTCAGTAAATTGAAATTAAAGAAAACTTTATATTTACATCTACCATAATCTATAATATTGTACTTGTAATAATATTTATATATGTATGCAATTTAATTTTAATAGTAATTTCTATATTTTAAGACTTTTTTTTTCTTATTTTATTTTATTTTTTTTTAGGCTGTTTATTTTTAAATTTTAAATTTTTTTTTTGTTTATTTTACTAGATTAAGATATTCTAACTTGTAATATGTTTTAATTAAGCATAAATAAAAATAAAAAACTAAAAAGAAAAAGAGCAGTTTATTTTTCAAAAAGGATTTGTTTAACAACGGCGAAAAATCCAGATTTTCCAGACCTTGTAGTTGATGTTGATACTGGTGGTGTTGATGCTGATGGTGTTGATGTTCTTGGTATAGGAACTGGTGACTCTATTAATTCTTCGGATAAAAGATCTAAAATTATAAAGATAAGTATAAGTATTGTATTAATAATAAAAGTAACTGCACATTTGTATTCATTATAGATACCTAAAGTGTATGACGTTGGACATTCTTCTTCAAGATCTAAAATTATAAAGATAAGTAGCAATTAAAATATAAGAATTTAGAATAATTTAAATTGTTTATTTTAGGTTATTACCTAAATTAAAACTTTCTTCCATTAAATCCGAATCGAGTTAACAAATTTACTCTTGCTGAAAATTCCTTTCAGCTCACCAAAAATGGCCAATTTAACGATGAACCACCTGATGAGACCTGCGAAATTTTTTTCCTCTCTATATAAAAAAATTATTTAAAAATTTTTTTATCTTAATAATTTATTAATTATAAATAAAATAATGTATTTACCTGTATCTCTTTTTTAAGTTGTGCATTTTCTTTTTAATTTCAATTGCATCAACTATTATGCAATTTTCTCCTAATGCATTTCTTATCCTATCTATAACATGGGAATTCCGTTTATTCCCATTTAAATCATCTCTATAATGAAGCCAATTTAAGAAATATTTGGTTTCATTATAATTCCATTGTTTATATATTTTCATACCTGTAAAGATAAAAAACAACAAAAACCGCAAAAAAAATTATTTTAATTATACTCACTCGTTGTAATAAAAAAAAAGTCGACATCATAAAAAATCTTTAACACAACCTTTAAAAAGAACGTGCTCTTTAGGTGGTCCTGTCTCGTTCTTTTGACATTTAAAAATGTATGGAAAGACTGAGAAACACCTCGTTGTCTTTAGTGTAGTGTGAACTAGGTATAACTTGATTTTTAATTACACGATAAATTTTCTATGATGACAAATAAGATGTCGCTAAATTGATCGAGTAAATTACCCTTAAAGAATAGAAAATTTTGCACCTTACTACAAATATTCTGGTTCGGAGCGGTACGTTATCTTATTTTTTTTAAATATTGTTTTTAAAAATCTCGTTTTTTTAAAATCTTGTTTTTTAAAATCTTGTTTTTTTTTTAAATCTTGTTTTTCGTAAAAATCTAGCTTTTTTCAAAAAATCTTCTTTTTTCAAAAAATCTTCTAAAATTTTAAGAATTGATAAAATATAGCTTTCTGATTGAACTGATAAAACTTTGTTGCCGTCACTAATAACAGCGTTCCAATAATATAGGACGCAGGTTTGGGGTGCCAGACCCTGACTTTAAAAATAAAATTTTTCTTTAAAATCTCACCGTCGAAGTATAGCTCCGTCGGCAAAGAAAGGGTTTCAATAAATGAGTAGCAAGGGTTTGCGGGTAGTAGCCCTCGACTTTAAAATCACAATACTTGCTTTTTATATTCCCTACTAAGATCTTTTTACTAGCAATTTTATAATTAATATTTTTATTTTATAAAGATTTTGGAATGCTTTTATTTTGCATATTGAGTAACGGTGTTTTATGGGCGCTGCGAAATAACTTCGATATTTTGGATTGAGGGCTTTCTCTCGAACCAAAGTATACGTGTCGTTGTCGACAGTTTTATGTCCAACAACTATGTAATAAATGCTGACGTCCAACAAGACTCTGCCTTATCACCTACCCTTTTCTTGATTTTCATCAACGACTTGCTCTCTTCAACCCTCAATATATAAATTCAATCCATAATTTTACTGATGACAGCACATTGGTGGCATCAAACGGAAAGATAAACGATTAAGGAAATCAAAGGTCACCTCTGCCTCAATCAGCTCGAAGAGAAACTACCTCACTTAACCATAATGACTACCTCACTTAATCATGACCTAGGAAAAAGAGCCGAATAGGGTAACGTAAACAAAGTTGAGTTCAACACGTCCAAAACTAAAAGCTCTTTGATCTCCCGTCTCACCCTGCGATTTCAAGGAGTAAATTTACAATTGTAAATATTTTAGGCATGCCGCTAAATCAAAAAATGCAGTGGAATGAACATATTTTTGATGTAGCTAAGAAGGCTGCCAAATGTTTGGGTTTTCTTTCTCTATGTAGAGTCTACTTTTCTCCAAGAGATCTGGCCAATATCTAAAATTCCACTTCAGGTTCGTCTCATTCTATAAACGTCACCTATTCAGGTTCGTGTCCAACTTTCCGTCCAATTCTTTTCTATCATCCTTTTTCCCTCTAAATACTTTTTTTCCTTACACACACATACCCACACTTGTATAAAGGAATCCTTTCCTTCCTATTGTTTGGGTAGCGTGTAAAAAAAAAAATTAAAACTTTCGAGACACAAAACCCCCAAAAAAAAGTTTTTATCTTAATTATTTTTATATGTAGTCGCTGTTGGATGCAAAAAAGGGGATATATCCCTTTTAAAGAATATTTATCTTAACTATTTTTATGCGTAGCCGCTGTTGGATGCAAAAAGGTGGATATATCCCTTTTACAGAATATTTACCTATATTATATTTTATTTTGTTTATTAATTTTTTTAATTAATATTTGAATTTTTCGAAAATAACTGAATATTTACATTCAAGCATCTTATTTTTTTAATTATTTTTAATTTTTAATTATAAAATAAAATAAAATAAAAATTATATTTTACTTTAAATAATATTCTTAAAAAATTTTAAAATTAAAAATAACTAAGAGCCAAGATTTTGAAAGAAAGATTTTAAAAAAGCAAGATTTTAAAAAAACAACATCTTAAAAAAAACTAGATTTTAAAAAACAAGATTATGTAGTAGACCCATTCTGTGAGTTTTAAAATTCATCATATAGGAAACAATTGGATAAAATGAAGTATTCTAGACCTGGTATGCAACATTGTTATATTGTCAACCTCCTGGTATGCAACATTGTCAGTTATAGTGTCGTTGTCAGTAGTTTTCCTCTGTCTTTGTCCTACTAGAACTTTAATTTTTAGAGCAGTGGATTGTGCAGAGCTGACTATGTGTGAAGTTAGGGTGAGGGAGATAAATTGATGTCTGATAAATTCTTATTAATTAATTTTCATTCTATATCTGATATTTTTTTTTATTTTATAAATAAAAGAGTTAATTTTATAAAGATTAACTTAAAACTTTGAGCAATTTTTGTGGTTTGCTATTAATATTATTATTCTATACATCGTTTTCAGATACTTTAAACATGTCAAATGTTCAAAATTTTCTTGACTTGACTATTCAGGTCCTCAAATTAAAAAAAATATACCTACAAAATTTTTGTACAAAACAGATCAATTTAGAACTATTTTAAACAATCTACTCAACAACGATCAGAGCACTTTTGGGCAAAAAAGTTAAATTAACAGAAACTACTGAACATAACAAATTTTTTTACTCTAGGTCGTTCTAGATCGTTCTTGAAAAGTTTATTGAATAAACCTAATATTTTACTGAAATATTAACAATTTAGCGCATGAATATATTTTATATTTTTAATGAGGTACCTTTAATTTTAGTTTCCTATTTGCCGACAGATGGACCTTTATGTAGATTTGAATATTTATAATTTGAATAATTTTGTTCTTATAAAAAAAATAATTGTCACAAAATAATTATTTCAAAAAATTCAATCATTCCATTTTCGAAGTACTTCAAATTACTTCGAAATATGTAATCTTAAATTGAAAAAGGAATACAACTAATGAAATCATATAGATATACCTCAGATTTGCTATACCTACGGTTTAATGGAAAATCAGCTTCATTATGAATTGTATCAATCATTTCAATTTATCCTTGGTAGGTAAATACCATATTCAATTTTCGAATTGATTTTACTTAGACAACAACCGTACACGTAAATAATAATTTATTTAAAAAAATTTTTTTTTGTAGGTAGGTATGTTAAAATGTCTTACATGGGGTGAAATTTTAAATTGAAATTTCTAATTAAAAATAAAAAAAATAAAAAAAAATATATAATATTGCTTATTTTCCTGTTAGATATCTATCATTTTAAAAAATAATATTTTTTTTTTGCGTGGATTGGTGGGAATCTTCATAGACACAATGAGCCCCGTAGCTTCCATTGTGTGCCAGATTTTTACTGACTAATCCACACCCTCCCATTAATACTAGTCCGATGGACTAACCATTAATTTATTTCTATTTTGATTTTCTTAAAGAAAAAGTTTACGAAGTTAAGATTTAAGTGCAAGTTAAGATTTACAAAAAGTCTAAACTAAAAAATATTTATTTTTGATTAAATATTAATTATTTACTATCACAGTTTATATCGTCGTCCATTATTTCTTAAATTGTAAAAATAACTGTGGATATTTATCTTAAATTTTAAAATTGTTTACTTTTTTTACTATTGTATAGTAGCGTCATCTATTTCGTTTTAAAATAAACATCTCTTTTTGACATTTAATATTCAAGCACTCTACGTGCTTTGTCAATTTAAATGGAGCACATAGAGCTCTGAGCAAAAAAAAACACGAATCTGTTTTTCACAGTTGAACTAATAAACGAAAACGCCAAGGCATCCTAAATATACAGGCATGACACTTCATACTTGTTTTAGTTAAGATGGCGCTTTAAAGGTCAAAAGAAAATGTGAACAAAAAAATTTCTTATATGACCTTTTTCAGTTCATATAAGAATTTTGGAGGGATTAGAAGTTTTTTTTAAAACTTTTAATTCAAAAATCTAATTGGGTGTTATAATTTACTGTTTAAAAAGTAAATAAATTATAGGAAATAGGAAATAATGCCATCATTGTGTTGTGTTCCTGACATTAGAAATATTTGAGCAGAATATAGTATTGAAGAAATAATTTTGCGTGTTTCACAAGAAGCTATTAATGAAAACTCAACTGAAAATCTTAATTTGTTGCATAAATGTTTCTTTCAGAATGATGCTGGTGAAATTTTAATAAATCAAGAAGTTGTATTATAAATAGTGTTATTGAACTATTATTTACTTTAGGAAAAGAAAATATGATAGATACATGTGGTAGTTTTGTTGCTCAAGTTATACCAGTTTTATGTGTAAATGATAATGCAACAAAAAACTTCCGATATAAAATTTTTATGGAATTATTTAAGTTTAGTATCAATTCTTTTGTTAATGATAATCTTTCTAAAGATTCACTTTGGGAAATAGCACCTTGCTGGGAAGATTCTTTATCATGCGAAGATATATCGTTAGATGATTAGATGATTTGAACGAGTGTAAAATAATTAATTAATTAAAAACAATTATGAATTATCAATGGAAGAATTTGTTAATATTTTTGATACATTAACAAAGCTTATCTATATTTCAACGGAACATTTGAAGAAAAATAATGAAAAGAATACTACAATTAATTTAACATCAGATTTATATGAAAAATCAATAAACATTTTGTTGCATTTTTCAGATTTAGAGAAATCTACTTTAACCAGTTTTGACAACATTTGTAAATTTTATGAAACCTTGGAAAAGGTAATAACTCCTGACAATATAACAAATGATTATTGCAAAAATATTTGCTTTGAAGAAATTATATATTTTTATCGAAAAATGTATTTAATATTTACTGTGATATCCACACAAATCTTTTTTTTTTTTTTTTTTTTTTCCAGATAGTAGTAAATCATCGAAAGAGGCTTCAGGGACTACCTATTACCGGGGAAGGCAGTTTGAAGGACTGTGGGACTTTAACCCACTAAAAACTCCTATCATTATTGCAACATTAAAACTAGTCTTATAGACTAACCATTAATTTACATTTAACTCAAAGAAACATAGATACCTTTGATCTACCAAAATCCAATAAGGTTTTAATAGTTAAAAGGTTTTAACCTAACTCAAGTGGTCTTGTTCGTTTTAGTCGCTTCACAAAGTTTTGATTGTCAATTAAGCTAGAAGCTTCGGTATTGACATGTTGGATCAGACGAGTTTTATGCCGTGCAGCGCATTTAATTATTTCGTCTTTTATAGATGAGATCTTCAGATCTCGATGAATATCGGCATTGCGAACATACCATGGAGCATTGACTATGTTGCGCAGTACCTTATTTTGGAACGTTTGGATAGTTTGAATATGGATTTGTTTAGCACATCCCCATATTTGAATACCGTATGCCCAGACTGGCTTCAATATTTGATTATACATCAAAACTTTGTTATAGGTCGAGACCGTAGAATTCCAACCAATCAACCAGTATATTTCTCTATATTTGAACTGGAGTTCTTGTTTTTTGATTTTCACATGCTCTTTCCATTTCAGTTTTGCATCCAAGGTCATGCCAAGATATTTAGCTTTATTCTCGTATGGAATTACGACATCATTTTAACTGAGAGAGGAGTTACTATGTTTTTATAGGTGAAGTTTACATGACTAGATTTGGCTTCATTTAATTTAATTTTCCATTTTTTGCACCAGTTGGAAATTTCGTCATTAGCTTTTTGCAGTTTGTTTGTAGCTTCTTCTATAATAGAACCAACTGCCATCAACGCTGTGTCATCTGCAAAGGTTGCTATTTTTATATTTTCTACATCGGGTATATCACAGGTGTATAACAAATATAAAATTGGACCCAGTATACTACCTTGCGGTACTCCAGCTTTTATATCTCTTAGAGAGGAGTATTCATTCTCATTTTTAACTCGAAAAACTCTATTTGAGAGATATGATGAAAATAATTGAACATAATTTTTAAGGAGCAAACAACTTAGCTTTTTGATGAGTCCTCATGCCAAACTTTATCAAAAGCTTGGGCTACATCTAGAAATACTGAAGAACAAATTTGTTTATTTTCCAGTGCCCTTTCTATAATGTCTGTTATTCGATGTACTTGATCTATTGTTGAGTGTTTTTGCCTAAACCCAAATTGGTGATTAGGTATTATATTCCTGTTTTCTATGAGGGGTTGAATCCTTCTCAATAGTAACTTTTCAAACAACTTCGATATTGTAGGGAGCAAAGATATCGGCCTGTAGGATTTGGTGTCGTTAGCAGGCTTTCCTGGTTTTTGGACCATTATTATCTCGGCAACTTTCCATATACTAGGTACGTGTTTAAGCTTAATACAGGCATTCATTATATATACCAAGAGTGTGAGAACTTTGTTGGGTATATTTTTTAGCACATTTGAAGTTATTAAATCAAAACCTGGGGCTTTAATTAATTTTAGGTTTTTTATTTCCTTAATTACTTCTTTTCGACTTATTAAGGGAATATTTATATCTTCATGGTTATATATTTCAGTTAGATCAATAACAGTGTTCATTTCATTGGGCTTAAAAATTTCAGCGAGATGATCTGCAAAAGTGTCAGCTTTTTCTTTATCGCTTCTTGCCCATGAGCCATCATTTTTCCTCAGTGGTGCAGAATGCACAATAGACTTCTTCATTTTACTCGTAGCTTTCCATAAAGAATAATTTGTTTCTTTAGTAGCTGTTATATTTTCTAGGTAATAATTCAGAGATCTATCATTTAATTTCTTTATTTCTCTCTTTAGCTCCTGACTTTTATTATTAAGAACCGTTTTGCTGGATGGGTCACGCGTTTGTTGCCACCTCCTTCTCGCTTTTCGTTTCTCTTTTACCATGTTAAGGATATACACCGGATATCTAGGGCTGATTTTTTTTGATTTTTTTGTCTTAGTACTACTCCAAGCTGCAAACTGGACAGCTTGCATAAGTTTTTCAGTAGCAGTTTCTAGTTGTTCCTCATTGTCTAATGTTACTCTTAAGTTAGTTTTTTCTAGCAGAATCTTTTTGAAGCTTAAGCAATCTGTAGATGAGTTGGTTAAAAATGGTTTACAAGATTTTTTCACTATTGTTGTATTTAATTTTAGGACGACAGCAGAATGGTCGGAATTGAGGTCATAGTTATCTTCTATAGATGTGAAATTAGTTATACTTTTTTCATTATAAAAAAGTCTAACACATCAGGAGTTTTGTTTAAATCTGCATGCCAATATGTTGGTTTTCCTGTTGAAAGAAATAAACAACCTGTTTCTCTCAGCGCCTCTCTCAGTTCTTTACCTCGAGTAAGGGTCATCCTGGAGCCCCATTCTAGATGTTTAGCATTGTAGTCACCTCCAAGAATAAATCTTTCACCTAATTTCATTAATAAGCTCTTGAACATATGTTTTTTAATAACGTGATTGGGTGGGCAGTACAGCGCTCCTACGTTGATATTTTGCTTTGTGCACCTTATTTGTACGGCTGTGAGTTGCATTTCTGTACTTTGTATGTTACAATGTTCATGATGGGTAATAAGATCATTTACTATGACCGCACTACCTCCTTTTGGTAGATTGTCAGGGTGCGTTGTATGATATACTTTGTATCCACGAATTACTAAATTGTGCCCCTTTGTTAGATGGGTTTCTGACACGAGAAAGACATCTATGTTTCGTAAGTTTAGGAACATTTCCAATTCTTGTTTTTTGTTGTTAATGCCATTCGCATTCCAAGTACATATAGTGATTTTGTCCTTATTCATTATCTAATTGAGTTATGTGGCATATCAGGATACTTAACAGTATACCTACTTTCCAAGTTATCTAATCTTAGTGAGATTCTATCTACCAGACTCATTAGTTTTTCCATTGTTTTTAATATAGTTCCGTGCTGTTCTTTTTCTCCAATCAATTTCGTATTTGTTGAACGAGCTCTTCTCGGAATTTGATTGTTTGACGAACGAGTTCTTCTCGGCGTTTGATTATTTGCATTTGATGAATAAGCTATTCTAGGTGTTTCATCAGCAGTGAAATCTCGATTTTTTTTCATATTTTTATTGCTTTGGTAGACATCTTCATTGAGTTTGCCTTTTGCTATGGCAGAATAAGTTACTCCCTTTATTACTTTCTTTGATATAAATTTTCTTGGTTGTTGCCTTTGAACTAATTTTGGGTAAACAGAGTTTCTCCTTTTCTGAAGTTCTTGGGCAATAAGACATCCTCTGTAATTTGCTGGATGAGACTCTTGGCAGTTGGAGTTTTGCTGGATTTTGGCTGTGAAGTTTTCAGCTTATCGCATTCTGCTGTTAAATGTTTACCAGCACATTTCACACATATAGGCTCCCTATTACAAAATTTTTGCGTATGATTATAACGCTGACATCTTTTGCACTGAGGAATATCTTTGCTTTTTCTCAGAGGTTCAATAAAAACTATCATGTTTTGAATATGATTGATTTCGTAAATATTTTTCATGTCTTCCTTACTATCAAAGGTAAGCATGAAAATTGGGAGTTTAACAGTTACCTGTTTATCATTTTCCTTGACTTTCTTTATCATATTTACTGCATTGATGATATTGAATTGCCTATTATGAAGCTCGCTTATTATATCTTCTGGCATGCAAGATTGGTGCAAGCCGCGTGCCATGACTTTTATTGGTCTATTTATTTTGCTTTCATAAGTATGCCATTCGTATTTGGTTTCATTGAGATCTTTAGCTAGATTTCTATAATCCATTTCCGTCTCCAGATTTATTTTCAGCTGCTTATTGTTTAGCAATTTTATTTCATATTTTATATTTTTAGCTTGCATCATTTTATTTAATGGTTTGAAATCATTTATGTTACTTATGATTAGAGGTGGAATTTTGGTTTTCCTTTTGCTCACAAATTCAGTTGTTTTGGAGTTTTTTTCCTCATAGGTTTTTGTTAAACCAGATGGTGACGATTCAACTTCAGGTGAAGAAGTAGCTTTTCTTTTTTTATTTGATCTTTTTTTTTTTTGAGCAGCCAGTCAGTTTCTCTGCTCAATTCATCTTCATCCGTGAAATATTCTTTTTGCTCGATGATTTCATTTGGTGCATTACGTTTATCTCTTTTTTTCAAAGCTTCGTTTTCTGCTCTTAATGCCGAAATTTCTTTTTTTAGTGACATACATAATGCCTCTATTTCGCTTAGCCTCTTTTGGAGTATATGGTTTTCGTTTGGTTCTTTATTATTTTGACTCCGTATATCAATTATTGGCTCGGTCATCCTTGATGGCGACCTTGGAACCCTCGCACTCTTTTTAAAAGGGTTAATCAGCGTGTCTAAATTGTTGTTCCCCACTAGCGACTCATCTGAAAGTCTAGTACATTCAGCCAAGCCCTCGCCGGCAGCCGTGGTCTCTGCCGACACTTTGGTAGATATCCCTACCGAGTTTATTTTGTTATTTAGACTATACATTATTATTTGTTTTTATGTTGCATTTTATACCTCCTGCCAGGTGTTTTTAACTGCCGCCCCTCTGGGATCAGCCGCAGACCAGGGAGCCGCCTATTTTAGGTCAAACGCTTCTGGATTTTTTTTTTTTTTTTTTTGTTTTGTTTGTGCCGGCACTCACAATTTCAATTACCATAAATCGCGTCCGCGCACGTGCTAACCAAATCGATTTACTAAGATATTGCGCCAAGTGTTCGCATTCACCCGCTCTCGTTAGCCTTACCAGTTACCAGGTGGTACCCGGCAGATAACTATGTTACCTACCTTCGAGGAGGTGAGAGTCGGATTTGATGGCAGAGCTGTAGATGTTTTACCAGATGGCATTTCCTAGTTTTTATCGGAAACATAGGTTAGCATATGTTCCGTCTAGGGCCTTTACCACCCTTTTACCACCCACACAAAACTTAGATGAAAATATTAAGAAAAGCGATATCGATAGTGAAAACATTGAAGAAATTTCTGAAGAAGATGACAATATCGCTTATGAAATTAATGAGAATTCAAAATATAAATTTAAGTTTTATAGTTAAGTTATATAGCATTAAAGTTATCTACGCAACTATGTGAACTAATTAATAATTGTGTAGCAGTTTCTGCTATTGCTGAATCATTAATTAAACATTCTTCTTTGGTAATAACTAAATCAAATTAATTTTTATTGAAAATTTGAAAATATTTTGAAAATATATTTTAGATAAACAATGAAGCTGAGAACATTATATTAACATTATCTGAAAAAAATTAAATTTTTTTTAAAAAATGCTTCAGAATATGATGTTAATATTTTTTATACTGTCAGATTTATGCTTAGAGCAAGCACATCAGACGTCTATTACTAGACGAAAGCTTGCTTTATTTCATTGTGCAATAACTCATCATCCAGTAGGGTTAGTAAAACACCGCCACCTTTGATTAAAAAATTTAAAAATAAACTAAACCAGGTACATGCTGTTAGTAGAAGGGTAAAAAGTCATAAATTAATACCTACGTTAATAGCTATACATTTAATAAAAACACTTCACAAAGTTAGGCACTACACTTCAAACACTTCAAAAAAAATATCAAAGCTAAAAAGAACAACAGTTGTTAGTTAGTCTCAGTTGAACGTACATTAAGACGTAATCGTTTTTTAATTGTTAAAACACTTAGTTGACGATCAAAAGAACTAGAGTTAGAATTTACTTCACGGAGCATTCTAGTGATTGGCTCGAATCTACCATATTCGGTAGGGTGGAAGGGAATGTGGAACAACTCAACGGCTCTGAGATTATTCCGATTGGATCTTGTAACCAAATAATTTGAAATTTCAGGGGCTCGCGTTACACCCGAAAGGATCTGGTGAATAAAAGAGATATCTGCAATTATTCGACGATCAGACAACGACTGTAAGTCAATGAGTTTAAGACGGTGGTAATAAGGTGGAAGCCGCAATGGATCATTCCACGAAAAGTTACTCAAAGCGAAACGTAAGAACTTTCGTTGAACCGATTCAATTCGTTTAATGTCAGTCAAGTAATGTGGAGACCACACTTGGCTGGCATATTCAAGGGTAGGCCTTACATAAGTAACATAAAGATGTTTCGTGAGGTAGGGGTCAGAAAATTCTTTACACCAACGTTTAATGAAACCTAAAGAAGAATTTGCTTTGCTCACTATCTTATCATAATGTAGCTTAAAGCTCAGTTTAGTGTCAAGCGTTAACCCGAGGTCTATAATAGAATTCGCTCTTGAAAGCTGACAGCCATTTAGTTGGTAGCTGAACCAAATTGTCCGAATGGAATTTTTCCTAGAAAAGGTAATGACTTGGCATTTAGAAGTGTTCAATTCAAGTCCATTTTTTGAACACCAAGAAGCGAAATTGTTAAAGTCGTTTTGTAACTTTAAGCAATCCGATGAGGAAGATATAGGAGTAAAAAGCTTTGAGTCATCAGCAAAACTAAGAAGTTTAGAAAAAGTTATCACTTTAGGAGCATCAATTGTTGAAACTATAAAACTAAGGGGTCCTATATGACTACCTTGAGGAACACCAGAAGACGCTGAATATTGGTCAGAAATCGCAGTTTTAAATAAAACTGAGTATTCCCGAGAAGAGAGGTAAGACTCAAGCCAGTTGAGGCTATGCGGGGAAAAACCTATAATTTTGTGCTTGAGTAATATGATACTATGAGGAATTTTGTCAAATGCTTTACTTATGTCAGTAAAAATGGTGTCAACTTGAGAACCATTCTCCATTGAGGTCATTGCCTGGGAGACAAAGTCAACCATATTGGTAGTTGTTGACCTACCTCTTTGGAAACCGTGTTGCTCAACACAAATAAAACGTTTACAATAATCATATAAGAAATCATATATCATACGCTCAAAAAGTTTAGGAATACACGAGAGGTTGGCGATGGGCCTATAATTGGTGCATTCATTTCTGGAGTCTTTTTTATGAACTGGAATAATGTAAGACTTTTTCCATAAACAGGGGAAAGTGCCCGATTGAAGGGATAAATTAAACAGAAAAGAAATGGGATGCAATAAGTTAATCATGCATTCCTTCAGAAGAATCGGAGGAATACCGTCAGGGCCGGAAGAAAAATCGTCTTTTAATAATGAAATATGTTTCAACAATAGTTCCGCAGTTATAAGAATGTTTTTGATTTCAAAGGTAATAACTTGATTACTCTGAGAGAAGTCATTCAGATTGCTAAAATAGGTTTCATCGGGAGTGAAGTCATTTCTTGAAAAAGTAGAGGAAAAAAAGGATGCAAAAAGATTCGCAATAGTAGTCGGATCATTAGAAGATCTTCCCAAATAATTTAAAGTTGCAGGATATCCATCAGTTTTACGTTTAGTATTGATAAATTCATGAAACTTTTTCGGATCAGAGAAAATACATGACTTCATTCTGATAAGATAAGACTAATAATTTCTGTCAAGTAGGGCTTTAAACTTTTCAAACAATTGGGAATAAATGAGATAGTCAGAACGGAGTTTGGATTTGAGAAATTTACTCCATGCAGCATTCCTTTGATTTCGTAAAGAACGAATATTGTTGTCGTACCAAGGAGGTGACAAATTTGTGTTTTTTATAGGTTCATAGGGAACTGCCATTGAGATACATTCAAATAGACGGATATAAAATTCGTTGAGACAATAGTTGATATCATTTATAATGAAAACATCTGAAAAATTGATTAACCGTAATTGGTTATTGAGAAGATTAAAATTAGCTTTTCGGAAGTTGAATCTATAAGAAGTTTCAAAGGGAGTTTCCTCCCTCAGCGTATCATAACAATAAGTTACGATTAGAGGTGGATGGTGAGCATCAATGTTGCAAAAAAAGAGGTTACTCCTTTCGACGTAAGAGTTTTCAGCGTCAGATACAAAAACTAAGTCGAGTTGTCTACCGAGAGAATTTTTGATATTAGAAATTTGCAGAAGATTACAGCTATAAAGATCGTCAATAAATTCAGTTTCACAAGAGTTCGACAATGCAGTATTATTATTTGACGCAACCAGACCACAATTGTCCTCATCATAGGACCACATTAAGTTTGATAGGTTAAAGTCACCTAGTAAACAAAAATTGTCGGTTGGTTCATGTTTTCGATGAAACATAATAAGGCTTCAGAGAGCGCCTTAAACTTAATTGGTCTTTCATTGATTGGAATACTAGAAGATAAATAACAATTTATTAAATATAAATTAAAAGAAGATATTATTCAAAAGGCATCAAAAGGACACATAATTTGGTTAAGAACGTTGCCCTATTTATTATTCACAAACTGCTTTCAACATTATAAAGAAAATTCGCCCATACTTTTATTGGAAGAAATTTCAGATTCATTGTTAGCAAATGGACACATTGAAATTTACAATAATTTAGCAGAAGTAACTTTTATTTTTATTTGAAACTTATTTGTTTTTTTATTTGAAAACTTTTATTTTTATATGAACTTTATTTACATAATTTGTTGAATCACTAATTAAGTTAAGGTGCCTATTATGTATTTCGATAACGATTACGATTTGATCGAACGAAATGTCAAAATGTAAAATTGCCATTATGTATTACGATATCGTTCAGAAATTGTCGACGAAATCGATAAAGTTTATCGATGTAAAATTTGACCACGAAAGAGATATCGAAAGAGAGATTTTGTACAAATTATTTCAATTTTGAATTGAAAGGATAAAATAAAAGAGATACAAATATATTTTATTTATATTGGACATTATATTATTTTATTTATATTGGACACTTGGTGTTTTGTTTTATATTTATGATATTTTTTGAAACAAAAATAAGTTTAAAAGTTGAAATGAAAGTAGGTATTTTACTTTATTCTACATAATAATTTTTTATTGAAATAAATTTTAATAGGAATGAAAGGCCTGTTACAAATAGACTGTAATATGAAAAGTTATAGTGTAAATAATGAGACACCATTATAAGTTTTTCAAAGAGGTACCAGGATATCTCGCACTCACAAAACCAATTACCTGATTATGATCCCATATCTAAAAACAAAAACTGTTATAATAATGTAAACTAATTACAATAAAGTATAAACTTATCAGAATTGCATTAAAGCTAAAAAATCCCTTTCTACTATAACATAAATGTTGTACGTTTTGCTTCGGTGATTTAATTTGAATAAGCTTTCCATCTACTGCTCCAATTATTTCAGTAATTCTGCTTTAATCATAAAAATAATGTTTGCAAATACAGATAAAACTTCTTTAAGAACAAAAAAAAATTAGCTGTGCTAGTCCGACATGGAAATCATTTCCTACGTTGAAAATCATTTGCTTGGTACAAACCGCACAGAATCTTAATACACTAACCAATTTAATTATATTTGGAATCGACGTATTACTTATTGGCTATTTCAATTTTTGTCTTAATTTAATAGTTTTAATAATGTAGATAATAACTCATCAAATTTATGTTTAAATAACATACGTATAATCTTCCAAATCTAGTGGATTAGAATAATCCCGAATATATGTTCGCTTGTTTTTTAATTCTGCAATTTGATAGCGTTTTTCAGCACTATCAGAAATTAAAAAATTTAACTCTGCTCAAATCATTTTATTTATAAAAACTTATAATTTTATAATTATATTTTATTTAAACACTTCAACTTATTTTCAACTTAAAAATTTTGAATATAACATTATTGTTTTTTTTTTTTTTGTATAATAATTTGAATTTGACAGTTAAAGAATGAAACATATGTCATTTTCATCGTAGATTTTAATTTTACAATGGCAGCATTTTTAAAGACTTTCGATCAAATTTTCATCGAAATACATAATGACACTAACGATCACAATCGAATAACTTTAACGATAACGATGAACGATTCGATTAATTTCGGTCGAAATACATAATAGGCACCTAAGTCTTAAATATTTAATGTAAATTAGCTTTTGGTTTTGATAAAATAAAGTCTTTTTTATTATATTATATATTAATAAATAAATTTAAAAAAAAAAAAACTTCGATGACTTCAAAAATCTGATATGAACTGAATTGTCATATGAGAAATTTCTTTGTTTACATTTTCTTGTGACCTTTAAAGCGCCATCTTGAATTGAATGTCGCGGCCTGTCTATTTAGGAGGCCTTGAAACAGCAAAATGTCTGTCAAATTTTTACTGACATAAGTAAAGCATTTGACAAAATTCCTCATAGTATCATATTACTCACAAAATTATAGGTTTTTCACCACATAGCCTTAACTGGCTTGAGTCTTACCTCTCTTCTAGGGAATACTCAGTTTTATTTGAAACTGCGATTTTTGACCAATATTCAGCGTCTTCTGGTGTTCCTCAAGGTAGTCATATAGGACCCCTTAGTTTTATAGTTTCAACAATTGATGCTCCTAAAGTGATAACTTTTTCTAAACTTCTTAGTTTTGCTGATGACTCAAAGCTTTTTACTCCTAATATCTTCCTCATCGGATTGCTTAAAGTTACAAAACGATTTTAACAATTTCGCTTCTCGGTGTTCAAAAAATGGACTTGAATTGAACACTTCTAAATGCCAAGTCATTACCTTTTCTAAGAAAAATTCCATTCGGAAAATTTGGTTCAGCTACCAACTAAATGGCTGTCAGCTTTCAGGAGCGAATTCTGTTATAGACCTCGGGTTAACCCTTGACCCTAAACTGAGCTTTAAGCTACATTATGATAAGATAGCGAGCAAAGCAAATTCTTCTTTAGGTTTCATTAAACGTTGGTGTAAAGAATTTTCTGATCCCTACCTCACGAAACATCTTTATGTTACATATGTAAGGCCTACTCTTGAATATGCCAGTCAAGTGTGGTCTCCACATTACTTGCCTGACATTAACCGAATTGAATCGGTTCAACGAAAGTTTTTACGTTTCGCTTTGAGTAACTTTTCGTGGAATGATCCATTGCGGCTTCCACCTTATTACCACCGTCTTAAACTCATTGACTTACAGTCGTTGTCTGATCGTCGAATAATTGCAGATATCTCTTTTATTCACCAGATCCTTTCGGGTGTAACTCTAGCTCCTGAAATTTCAAATTATTTGGTTGCAAGATCCAACCGGAATAATCTCAGAACCGTTGAGTTGTTCCACATTCCCTTCCACTCTACTGAATATGGTAGATTCGAGCCAATCACTAGAATGCTCCGTGAAGTAAATTCTAACTCTAGTTCTTTTGATCGACGATGATCGACGACAAACGTATCTCTTCAGACTCCCGATAATTTAAAACGATTAAGTCCGAATACTTTATCGCCAGGAATTAATAAATTTGGCACTGACTTGTCGAAAGCGGATTGGGATAAAAGAATTGAAAGATTAAAACTCCGTCAAGTTGAAGTCCACAGTAAACCTAAGACCAAATTTAAAGAAACAGAAATTGCGGGAAATTCTAGTTCTTATAATTGTGAACAAATTACACCGAAAAGATTTTTGAAAAAGAAACAGCCATTCTCTTGCTTCAAATATTCAGTTTCTATGAAGTATAGCTGGATCTTTTCATCTAGAACTGTCAATCGAAGCCTTCAAAATAACAACAATATCATAATGCAGCCTTGGAAGATCTTAACCTCAAAAGCAGAAATAACGAGTAAATTTATTAATAAGCATAAAACTTTCAAATCAACAGCTAATTCTACTAACACTAACTCTAATACTAGTAATGAAATTAATATTAAAAATAACAGTAAGTTAAGAAATATTGACACTAATTACAGCAATAATAATAATAATAATAATAAAAATAATAATAATAATAGAAATAATAAAAATAATAATAATAATAATGAAAATAATAATAATAATAAAAATAATAATAATAATAATAATCATAATAACAATAACATAGAAATAATAGAAATAAAAAGAATATTAAAATGAATGCTATACATTCTATTAACATTGCTTCTAATTCCAATAGCAATAGTATGTCAATAGAATTTTCCTTACCAATTCAGTCCAATGATGGAAACGATAGTACTTATGTTTTATTTAGACTTAATGATCATAGAATATTCGAAAATGTTAGAATTTATTTAGCTTACTTGTATAATCAACCGAATTATGTTTGTATGGATGGTAAAGCTAAAACCAACACTATAATATCACTACAACAAGAAGGTTTTCCAACTGATCCTATTGCTTTGAGAAAAATTTTTTATCAGTACCATTCTAACTTTGGAATATCATCAGCTGATGTTTCAAATGAATTAAATGCTTATAGAAGACATCTTAACAATAGTTCTTTACAAAAGACTAGAAATGGTAATAATAAGTTTTTTCGTTAATAATAATTTAATTTATTTAACTAATGGTATAGATAATTCTGTGTGTGTCTACTAAACTAAACTTTCAAAATAGACATATGGATCTTATTTTTACGTCTGATTGGAATAATATGTCTTTTAACGAATATGCTTTACCTTTAACTAAAATTGACAGCTACCATCCACCTATAAGTTTTTCCTTTTAGTTAGAAAATTCTATAACATAATAATGCATTGTTTTAACCAATATGTCCCAAAAGTTCGTGAGCAAAATTAAAATTCTAGCCCTCCTTGGTTTTCCCACGAACTAAAATGTTTAAAAAATAAAAAAAATAAAGCTTGGAAAAAATATCTGAAGAATAAAACTAATACTTCTTACCAAAACTTCTTACTTTTATTTAATTCTTACAAATTACTAGCCGGTAACTGTCACAATAGTTATTTAGGTATCGTTAATTCTGAATTAAAACATAGTCCTAAATCATTCTGGAAATTTGTTAACTTCCAAGCATTTACTAGGTTTCATCAAAGGTGGTCCAAAGAGTTTGATGGCCCATACATCATTAAAGCTTTATATATTTGCCTTGTTCGTTCAAATCTTGAATATGCAAGTCCAGTTTGGTCACCATTTTATCGTAATCATATCGATAGACTTGAAGCAATTAAAAAAAAGTTCTTCGGTTTTCTCTTCGTGGTTTATCGAGTTCTGACCCATTTATTCTCCCTCCAAATACAGACCGGCTAAAACTATTACAATTAAATACGTTGGAGTCCCAAAGAACTGTTTCTGATATTGTATTTTTAATGCAAATTCTAAATGGGGAAATTGATTCACAGGCAGATCGACACCTATTTAAATACAAATACTCGTTTCCGTTCGGAAAGTGTTTTTAACATGGCATTTCACCGAACTAACTATGGGAAATATAAACCAGTTAATAGAATGTTTATTGCTGTTATGAGGATAAAGATTTTATGGATTTTTCGTTCAGTAAATTGAAATTAAAGAAAACTTTATATTTACATCTACCATAATCTATAATATTGTACTTGTAATAATATTTATATATGTATGCAATTTAATTTTAATAGTAATTTCTATATTTTAAGACTTTTTTTTTCTTATTTTATTTTATTTTTTTTTAGGCTGTTTATTTTTAAATTTTAAATTTTTTTTTTGTTTATTTTACTAGATTAAGATATTCTAACTTGTAATATGTTTTAATTAAGCATAAATAAAAATAAAAAACTAAAAAGAAAAAGAGCAGTTTATTTTTCAAAAAGGATTTGTTTAACAACGGCGAAAAATCCAGATTTTCCAGACCTTGTAGTTGATGTTGATACTGGTGGTGTTGATGCTGATGGTGTTGATGTTCTTGGTATAGGAACTGGTGACTCTATTAATTCTTCGGATAAAAGATCTAAAATTATAAAGATAAGTATAAGTATTGTATTAATAATAAAAGTAACTGCACATTTGTATTCATTATAGATACCTAAAGTGTATGACGTTGGACATTCTTCTTCAAGATCTAAAATTAAGATAAGTAGCAATTAAAATATAAGAATTTAGAATAATTTAAATTGTTTATTTTAGGTTATTACCTAAATTAAAACTTTCTTCCATTAAATCCGAATCGAGTTAACAAATTTACTCTTGCTGAAAATTCCTTTCAGCTCACCAAAAATGGCCAATTTAACGATGAACCACCTGATGAGACCTGCGAAATTTTTTTCCTCTCTATATAAAAAATTATTTAAAAATTTTTTTATCTTAATAATTTATTAATTATAAATAAAATAATGTATTTACCTGTATCTCTTTTTTAAGTTGTGCATTTTCTTTTTAATTTCAATTGCATCAACTATTATGCAATTTTCTCCTAATGCATTTCTTATCCTATCTATAACATGGGAATTCCGTTTATTCCCATTTAAATCATCTCTATAATGAAGCCAATTTAAGAAATATTTGGTTTCATTATAATTCCATTGTTTATATATTTTCATACCTGTAAAGATAAAAAACAACAAAAACCGCAAAAAAAAATTATTTTAATTATACTCACTCGTTGTAATAAAAAAAAAGTCGACATCATAAAAAATCTTTAACACAACCTTTAAAAAGAACGTGCTCTTTAGGTGGTCCTGTTCTCGTTCTTTTGACATTTAAAAATGTATGGAAAGACTGAGAAACACCTCGTTGTCTTTAGTGTAGTGTGAACTAGGTATAACTTGATTTTTAATTACACGATAAATTTTCTATGATGACAAATAAGATGTCGCTAAATTGATCGAGTAAATTACCCTTAAAGAATAGAAAATTTTGCACCTTACTACAAATATTCTGGTTCGGAGCGGTACGTTATCTTATTTTTTTTAAATATTGTTTTTAAAAATCTCGTTTTTTTAAAATCTTGTTTTTTAAAATCTTGTTTTTTTTTTAAATCTTGTTTTTCGTAAAAATCTAGCTTTTTTCAAAAAATCTTCTTTTTTCAAAAAATCTTCTAAAATTTTAAGAATTGATAAAATATAGCTTTCTGATTGAACTGATAAAACTTTGTTGCCGTCACTAATAACAGGGTTCCAATAATATAGGACGCAGGCTTGGGGTGCCAGACCCTGACTTTAAAAATAAAATTTTTCATTAAAATCTCACCGTCGAAGTATAGCTCCGTCGGCAAAGAAAGGGTTTCAATAAATGAGTAGCAAGGGTTTGGGGGTAGTAGCCCTCGACTTTAAAATCACAATACTTGCTTTTTATATTCCCTACTAAGATCTTTTTACTAGCAATTTTATAATTAATATTTTTATTTTATAAAGATTTTGGAATGCCTTTATTTTGCATATTGAGTAACGGTGTTTTATGGGCGCTGCGAAATAACTTCGATATTTTGGATTGAGGGCTTTCTCTCGAACCAAAGTATACGTGTCGTTGTCGACAGTTTTATGTCCAACAACTATGTAATAAATGCTGACGTCCAACAAGACTCTGCCTTATCACCCACCCTTTTCTTGATTTTCATCAACGACATGCTCTCTTCAACCCTCAATCCAATCCATAATTTTGCTGATGACAGCACATTGGTGGCATCAAACGGAAAGATAAACGATTAAGGAAATCAAAGGTCACCTCTGCCTCAATCAGCTCGAAGAGAAACTACCTCACTTAACCATAATGACTACCTCACTTAATCATGACCTAGGAAAAAGAGCCGAATGGGGTAACGTAAACAAAGTTGAGTTCAACACGTCCAAAACTAAAAGCTCTTTGATCTCCCGTCTCACCCTGCGATTTCAAGGAGTAAATTTACAATTGTAAATATTTTAGGCATGCCGCTAAATCAAAAAATGCAGTGGAATGAACATATTTTTGATATAGCTAAGAAGGCTGCCAAATGTTTGGGTTTTCTTTCTCGATGTAGAGTCTACTTTTCTCCAAGAGATCTGGCCAATATCTAAAATTCCACTTCAGGTTCGTCTCATTCTATAAACGTCACCTATTCAGGTTCGTGTCCAACTTTCCGTCCAATTCTTTTCTATCATCCTTTTTCCCTCTAAATACTTTTTTTCCTTACCCACACTTACCCACACTTGTATAAAGGAATCCTTTCCTTCCTATTGTTTGGGTAGCGTGTAAAAAAAAAAAATTAAAACTTTCGAGACACAAAACCCCCAAAAAAAAAGTTTTTATCTTAATTATTTTTATATGTAGTCGCTGTTGGATGCAAAAAAGGGGATATATCCCTTTTAAAGAATATTTATCTTAACTATTTTTATGCGTAGCCGCTGTTGGATGCAAAAAGGTGGATATATCACTTTTACAGAATATTTACCTATATTATATTTTATTTTGTTTATTAATTTTTTTAATTAATATTTGAATTTTTCGAAAATAACTGAATATTTACATTCAAGCATCTTATTTTTTTAATTATTTTTAATTTTTAATTATAAAATAAAATAAAATAAAAATTATATTTTACTTTAAATAATATTCTTAAAAAATTTTAAAATTAAAAATAACTAAGAGATTTTGTTAGATTTTGAAAGAAAGATTTTAAAAAAGCAAGATTTTAAAAAAACAACATCTTAGAAAAAACTAGATTTTAAAAAACAAGATTACGTAGTAGACCCATTCTGTGAGTTTTAAAATTCATCATATAGGAAACAATTGGATAAAATGAAGTATTCTAGACCTGGTATGCAACATTGTTATATTGTCAACCTCCTGGTATGCAACATTGTCAGTTATAGTGTCGTTGTCAGTAGTTTTCCTCTGTCTTTGTCCTACTAGAACTTTAATTTTTAGAGCAGTGGATTGTGCAGAGCTGACCATGAGTGGAGGTAGCTTGAGGCAAATAAATTCCTACTCTTTGAAATGTTTGACCTTGTGATTTATTGATTAATATTGTAAATGCAAGACTTACTGGAAATTGATGTCTGATAAATTCTTATAAAATAATTTTCATTCTATATCTGATATTTTTTTTTTTTTTTTATAAATAAAAGAGTTAATTTTATGAAGATTAACTTAAATTTTTGAGCAATTTTTATTTTTTTCTGCTTTGCTATTGATATTATTACTCAATACATTGTTTTCAGATACTTTAAACATGTCAAATCTTCAAAATTTTCTTTACTTGCCTATGCAGGTGCTCAAATTAAAAAAGATATACATTCAAAATTTTTGCACAAAAAGATTCGGAACAAAACAGACCAATTTAGAACTATTTTCAACAATCTACTCAAACGATCAGAGGACTTTTGGGCAAAAAAGTTAAATAAACGGAAACTACTGAACACAACAAATTTTTTTACTCTAGATCGTTCTAAATCGTTCTTCAAAAGTTCATTGAATAAACCTAACATTTTACTGAAATATTAGCAATTTAGCGAATGAATATATTTTATTTTTTTATTGAGGTACTTTAAATATTAGTTTGCTATTTGCCGACAGATGGATTTTTATGTTAATTTGAATATTTATAATTTGAATAATTTTGTTTTTATAAAAAAAATAATTGTCACAAAATAATTGTTTTCAAAAAATTCAATCATTCCATTTTCGAAGTACTTCAAACTACTTGAAATAATTTTAAATTGAAAAAGGAATAACAACTAATGAAATCATATAGATATACCTCAGATTTGCTATACGGTTTAATGGAAAATCAGCTTCATTATGAATTGTATCCATCATTTCAATTTATGCTTGGTAAGTAAATACTATATTTTATTTTTGTATTGATTTCACTTAGGAAAACAACCGCATACGTAAATAATAATTTTTTTATAAAAAAAAAACTTTGTAGGTATGTTAAAATGTCTTACATAGAGTAAAATTTTAAATTGAAATTTCTAATTAAAAATAAAAAAAATAAAAAAAAATATATAATATTGCTTAATCTCCTGTTAAATATCTATCATTTTAAAAAATAATAATGAACATCGGTTGTTAGAGGGATCAGATTTGAACCGCACTTTTTCAATCTGTAAATTAAACATCCTTAAATAATGTATTTTCAAATGACTATGACCAATGACATTAAAAAAACTATAAAACGTATGATTATTCATATTCATATAGAACTATCTCGAACAGGTTACTGAATAAACTTAATATGTTACTATTTTTCTTGTATGTACTTTAAATTTTAGTTTGATTATTGGCCGTCAGATAGTTTTTTTTGTAGATTTTAAGAAATATATAATTTTGTTCCTAGTCTTTTTTTAAATAAATTGTCAGTTTTATCATAAAGTTATAATAATATACATATACAATGTATATGTAAGATATTTTAATAGCTTTTCCAAAAATTTTTTAAATTTAAAAAATAAAAATTTTAGTAATAAATTAAGATATGTTTCTTTTTTATTAAAATTAATAATAAATTTGAATAAAATTTTAACATAGGCTCGATATACATAACTTTTCACCAATATACTAACAAGACTTCCTAACCAAAACACAGTACAAATTATATTATATTTATTGTTCCTACATTTTAGCTGCTTGAGTGTACATATATAGGTAGGATAAATGCTAATTGGTATAATATAATATATATGCAAACATCTACATGATACATCATAGTGTCAAAACTGTCAAATTATGTATACCTACTTATTACTTATCCATACATTCCATGTATGGATAAGTAATAAGTAGGTATACATAATTTGTATGCTTAGATTTATTTTAAACTAAACGGTTTCGTATTTTGTTGAAATAATAATTAAAAATTACTTTTTTTTTATTAAAAAAATCTTGTTTTTTGTTATTAATTAGGTTATATTATAAAAATTATTATCTATTTAAATATTTATCCTCTTAAATATTTATCCTCGGTGGCGCAGTGGTTATGTAATAGGATCCATGACCGAGGGTACCCCGGTTCAAACCTGGTTGGTGGCGATTTATAAAAAAAAAAATCCATCATTAAATTTGTTAATTGAAAACTCGAGATTAATCGAATGAAAATCATTAATTGAGATCGAACCGGTAATAAGGCAGCGCCACGTTGTTTCTAGGCAGCGTTAGATGGTGGTTACTCCATCTCCTAGGACCGGTTACTGTAGGCCCAATCACCTGCATAATCGGTAAATCAATGGATTCGAAATAATAGAAGAAGAAGCCTCGGATACACGAATGACTACTTGATTTGATATTTGGCACACAAAAAAGGACCCGAATTGCACAATGGAATGTAAGAACACTTAAAGAAGTTTCAAGACTCTCGCAATTGGAAGCTCAAATGACTACTTACAACATAGACATCCTAGGTATAAGTGAAAGGCGATGGAACAACACCGGAGAAATCAACACGGAGAATGGAAACATGGTAATTTAGAGTGGAAGGGAAACAGGGGGTGAAACTGGAGTTGGAATACTAATATCAAAGAAATTGAGACAAACATTGGTTTCTTGGAAGGCAGTCTCGGATAGAATTGTTATAGGGCGATTTCGAAATATGACAAGACATGTAACAATAATTCAATGCTATGCTGCACCAACAGATATCGCTGAGGACCATATTAAGGATGACTTCTACGAACAAATAGAAACAACGCTAGCAGTCGAGATATCATAATATTAATGGGTGACTGGAATGCGAAAATAGGATCTAACAACAATGGACTTGAGGAGATAATGGGTAAACACGGGTTAGGGAGAGAAAGAAACAACAACGGAGAAAGATTGATAGAGTTGTGTCAGACTTTCGACCTAGCAATCGGAGGGAGTCTATTTCCACACAAAGATATCCACAAATACACATGGACAACACCAAACGGGATCTCAAGAAATCAGATAGATCACATATGCATCAGCAAGAAATGGAAACAATCAATGTTAGATGTGAGAAATAGAAGGGGAGCAGATATACACAGCGATCATGAATTACTAACTGGGGACTTCAGAATGAAACTAAGTCAACAAGGAAGAGGCAGAAGAAATAGAAAGAAGAAAATAAATTATAAACAACTTAAAAAATCCGCAAGTAAGAGCTGACATAGTTACGGCGTTACGAGAAAATATTACAAATAATAGAGAACACACTTGGGAAGAGATTCTGGAAATTTACAACCAAACAAGCGAACAAAATCTTGGAATTTCACAACCACAAAGAAAAATCTGGATAACCGATAACACATGGGCCTTGATTAAAAGAAGAGGTGAAATGAAGAAAATGATTAACAACCGGATGGCATCAAGAAGAGAATATGAAGAAATAGCGAAAACAGTGAAAAGAGCAGCAAGAAGAGATAAAAGGAAATTTCTACAAAATTTAGCCGGAGAAGCAGAAAAAGCAGCACAGCAACATAACCTGAGAGAATTGTATCGCATAGTCAAGAACTTAACAAACGAGTCGGAAAAGCAAAACAAACCAATTAAAGATAAAAATGGTGCGCTCATCACAAACTTAGAGGATCAGTTAAAGAGATGGAGAGAACATTTCCAAGAACTGAGCAACGAAGAAAGTACAAATAATGAAGCAGACATAAGAAACAGAGACAATGCAAATATCTACCCAACTGAGGGACTGCCAATATCTACTCAAGCTCCAAATATAGAAGAAATCAAAGCTGCAATCAATATTCTGAAACACAACAAAGCAACAGGTGAAGATGGAATTCCAGCAGAAATAGCCAAACTGGACCCCGACCTATTCGCAAAAACAATTGAACCCCACATCAGAAAAGCATGGATAGAAGAGAATATACCACCATTATGGAAGAAAGGAATAATTGTCAAGTTACCTAAGAAAGGAGACTTGGCAAATTGCAGCAACTGGAGAGGAATCACGGTTCTAAATACTATTCATAAGATAATAGCCATTATTATAAAGAAAAGATTAGAAGAAGTACTAGAACCAATACTACGGAAAGAGCAGGCAGGTTTCAAACCAGACCGAAGCTGTGTTGACCAGTCAAATACTTTACGGGTCATAGTTGAACAATCAGTAGAATGGAATGCCCCACTATATCTACTCTTCATAGATTTTAAGAAAGCATTCGACACAGTCAAGAGATGCGCAATATGGAGAACACTTACAAAGAAGGGAGTTCCTGAAAAAATCATCAACATCATCAAAGCGATGTATAAAGATACAGAGACAACAGTTCAACACAAAGGTAACATCAGTGATCCATTCTACACCAATATAGGAGTTAGACAAGGATGTCCACTATCACCACTTCTCTTCAACACAATACTAGACGACATTCTAAGAAAAGTTTGCACTGGAATAAACGGAATAGAATGGGATCTTTTCGGCAACTTAGCAGACTTAGATTACGCAGATGATGTATGCCTCATATCAAGAAATCAAAGGAATCTACAGAGCAAAGTCAACAGATTACAGGAAGAAGCAAAGAAATCGGGACTGGAATTGAATATCGAGAAAACCAAGGCAATGAGGACAAACAACAGTGATGGTGAGCCAATAACAGTGAGTGAACAACAGATAGAATACGTAGAAGAATTCAACTACCTGGGGAGCATCACAACATCAAGAGAAGGTACAACAGGAGATGTCAACAGCCGTATAAATAAGGCAAGAAGAGCATTTGGGAGCCTAATGAAGATATGGCGGAGCAACCAAATATCGAGAACAACAAAGCTAACAATATTCAGAGCATGTGTTAAGTCAACATTAATATATGGCAGTGAAACATGGCTCACTTCGGTCAGAATCAAACAGAAGCTACAAGTATTCATCAACAAGTGCTTGAGAATTATATGCATGATATGGATGATAACTGGAGAAGAACCTATCAACAGACAGATAAATAGGAAAAAATGGAAATGGATAGGTTATACACTAAGGAAATCAGAAAGTGATATAGCAAGAAGAGCTCTCGAGTGGAATCCACAAGGACAAAGACCCGGAGACCCGGCAGACCATACAACACATGGAGACGCACAATCGATCAAGAATTAACAATCAACAATTATACCTGGGACGATATTAAGGAAGTAGTACTCAACAAAGAGGAATGGAGGTTCACTATCGAAGCCCTATGCTACCACGCGGAGTAATAGGAGAAAAAGAAAAAAAAATTATTATTATAATAAATAATAATAAAAAAAATATTTGGTTAATAAAAAAAAAAAATTTGAATTAATAGAGAATCGAACTCACAAAAATTTGTGATATTAAAACCTATATTAATAATATTATCCTACTAATTATTTCTTTTGCCTGCTAAAAGTGCAAAAAAACCAAATGCGATAAATAAAAAAAAAATAAAAAGAATTTGACTCAAAAGAGAATCGACAAAAAAAATTGATTGAATGAAAAAAAAACGTAGGACACGAAAAAACAAGAAAAGTTTGCCCTCAAAATCGTGCTCTTGTGTATTATAATATAGATCAAATAAAAATTGATTTTGATCGCCATGGCGTGCATCATCGCCGATTGATTGAATGAAAAAAAAAAAAAGAAGCACACGAAAAACCACGAAAAGTGTGCCTTCACTAATCGTGCTCTTGTGTATTATAATATAAACTTGTGTATTATAATATAGATCTTTTAATTGACATGAAAATAATAAAGTTTTGGTGGTGCTGGTGGAAAGTGCAAGCTCAAGAAATTGAGCAGCCTCCAACAAAAATACGTTCAGGTCCCGTCTCACAAAGCCCTCGAAAATGTCTTTTACCTTGTCTTCAGTAAGATGGCTCATAAACACGATGCAAACAAGCGGTCTCAAGTGTCGGGACAGAAGACCTTATATTTTTTTTTGTCATCAGTACAGCGACCCTTAAATATGATTAAAACATTAGGTCCGAGGCCCTAGGAATTGGGGGCGAAACTCTATATCACGGGTTTAAATTGTATTTTTCTGGGAAAAAGTTATTAATAATTATTATAAATAATTTTTAAAAAATTTTCGGATTGTTCCGCGGTTCAGAAGTCGGGGCCGGGACAAAAACATGGTCCAAAAACTGTCACCCACCCTTTTCTTGATTTTCATCAACGACATGCTCTCTTCAACCCTCAATCCAATCCATAATTTTGCTGATGACAGCACATTGGTGGCATCAAACGGAAAGATAAACGATTAAGGAAATCAAAGGTCACCTCTGCCTCAATCAGCTCGAAGAGAAACTACCTCACTTAACCATAATGACTACCTCACTTAATCATGACCTAGGAAAAAGAGCCGAATGGGGTAACGTAAACAAAGTTGAGTTCAACACGTCCAAAACTAAAAGCTCTTTGATCTCCCGTCTCACCCTGCGATTTCAAGGAGTAAATTTACAATTGTAAATATTTTAGGCATGCCGCTAAATCAAAAAATGCAGTGGAATGAACATATTTTTGATATAGCTAAGAAGGCTGCCAAATGTTTGGGTTTTCTTTCTCGATGTAGAGTCTACTTTTCTCCAAGAGATCTGGCCAATATCTAAAATTCCACTTCAGGTTCGTCTCATTCTATAAACGTCACCTATTCAGGTTCGTGTCCAACTTTCCGTCCAATTCTTTTCTATCATCCTTTTTCCCTCTAAATACTTTTTTTCCTTACCCACACTTACCCACACTTGTATAAAGGAATCCTTTCCTTCCTATTGTTTGGGTAGCGTGTAAAAAAAAAAAATTAAAACTTTCGAAACACAAAACCCCCAAAAAAAAAGTTTTTATCTTAATTATTTTTATATGTAGTCGCTGTTGGATGCAAAAAAGGGGATATAACCCTTTTAAAGAATATTTATCTTAACTATTTTTATGCGTAGCCGCTGTTGGATGCAAAAAGGTGGATATATCACTTTTACAGAATATTTACCTATATTATATTTTATTTTGTTTATTAATTTTTTTAATTAATATTTGAATTTTTCGAAAATAACTGAATATTTACATTCAAGCATCTTATTTTTTTAATTATTTTTAATTTTTAATTATAAAATAAAATAAAATAAAAATTATATTTTACTTTAAATAATATTCTTAAAAAATTTTAAAATTAAAAATAACTAAGAGATTTTGTTAGATTTTGAAAGAAAGATTTTAAAAAAGCAAGATTTTAAAAAAACAACATCTTAGAAAAAACTAGATTTTAAAAAACAAGATTACGTAGTAGACCCATTCTGTGAGTTTTAAAATTCATCATATAGGAAACAATTGGATAAAATGAAGTATTCTAGACCTGGTATGCAACATTGTTATATTGTCAACCTCCTGGTATGCAACATTGTCAGTTATAGTGTCGTTGTCAGTAGTTTTCCTCTGTCTTTGTCCTACTAGAACTTTAATTTTTAGAGCAGTGGATTGTGCAGAGCTGACCATGAGTGGAGGTAGCTTGAGGCAAATAAATTCCTACTCTTTGAAATGTTTGACCTTGTGATTTATTGATTAATATTGTAAATGCAAGACTTACTGGAAATTGATGTCTGATAAATTCTTATAAAATAATTTTCATTCTATATCTGATATTTTTTTTTTTTTTTTATAAATAAAAGAGTTAATTTTATGAAGATTAACTTAAATTTTTGAGCAATTTTTATTTTTTTCTGCTTTGCTATTGATATTATTACTCAATACATTGTTTTCAGATACTTTAAACATGTCAAATCTTCAAAATTTTCTTTACTTGCCTATGCAGGTGCTCAAATTAAAAAAGATATACATTCAAAATTTTTGCACAAAAAGATTCGGAACAAAACAGACCAATTTAGAACTATTTTCAACAATCTACTCAAACGATCAGAGGACTTTTGGGCAAAAAAGTTAAATAAACGGAAACTACTGAACACAACAAATTTTTTTACTCTAGATCGTTCTAAATCGTTCTTCAAAAGTTCATTGAATAAACCTAACATTTTACTGAAATATTAGCAATTTAGCGAATGAATATATTTTATTTTTTTATTGAGATACTTTAAATATTAGTTTGCTATTTGCCGACAGATGGATTTTTATGTTAATTTGAATATTTATAATTTGAATAATTTTGTTTTTATAAAAAAAAATAATTGTCACAAAATAATTGTTTTCAAAAAATTCAATCATTCCATTTTCGAAGTACTTCAAACTACTTCGAAATAATTTTAAATTGAAAAAGGAATAACAACTAATGAAATCATATAGATATACCTCAGATTTGCTATACGGTTTAATGGAAAATCAGCTTCATATTGTATCCATCATTTCAATTTATGCTTGGTAAGTAAATACTATATTTTATTTTTGTATTGATTTCACTTAGAAAACAACCGCATACGTAAATAATAATTTATTTATAAAAAAAAAACTTTGTAGGTATGTTAAAATGTCTTACATAGAGTAAAATTTTAAATTAAAATTTCTAATTAAAAATAAAAAAAATAAAAAAAAATATATAATATTGCTTAATCTCCTGTTAAATATCTATCATTTTAAAAAATAATAATGAACATCGGTTGTTAGAGGGATCAGATTTGAACCGCACTTTTTCAATCTGTAAATTAAACATCCTTAAATAATGTATTTTCAAATGACTATGACCAATGACATTAAAAAAACTATAAAACGTATGATTATTCATATTCATATAGAACTATCTCGAACAGGTTACTGAATAAACTTAATATGTTACTATTTTTCTTGTATGTACTTTAAATTTTAGTTTGATTATTGCGCGTCAGATGGTTTTTTATGTAGATTTTAAGAAATAAATAATTTTGCTCCTAGTTTTTTTTTTAAATAAGGCGTTTTCGTTTTTCGAATTTAAACTTTAAATTTTGAAATTTACAAAAGTTAAGATTTACAAAAAGTCTAAACTAAAAAATATTTATTTTTGATTAAATATTAACTATTTACTATCACAGCTTATATCGTCGTCCATTATTTCTTAAATTGTAAAAATCACTGTGGATATCTTAAATTTTAAAATTGTTTACTTTTTTTTACTATTGTATAGTAGCGTCATCTATTTCGTTTTAAAATAAACATCTCTTTTTGACATTTAATATTCAAGCACTCTACGTGCTTTGTCAATTTAAATGGAGCACATAGAGCACGTTCTGAGCGGGTTCTGAACGCATAAAAAATACGGATTTCAAGCTCTGAACGCTCTGAGCAAAAAAAAACACGAATCTGTTTTTCACAGTTGAACTAATAAACGAAAAGGCCAAGGCATCCTAAATCTACAGGCATGACACTACATACTTTTTTTAGTTAAGATGGCGCTTTAAGGGTCACAAGAAAATGTAAACAAAGAAATTTTATATATGATATTTTTCAGTTCATATAATAGTTTTGGAGGGACTAGAAGTTTTTTTTAAAACTTTTAATTCAAAAATCTAATTGGGTGTTATAATTTACTGTTTACAAAGTAAATAAATTATAGGATAAATGTATAGGAATAATGCCATCATTGTGTTGTGTTCTTGACATTAGAAATATTTGAGCAGAAAATAGTATTAAAGAAATAATTGTGCGTGTTTCACAAGAAGCTGTTAATGAAAACTCAACTGAAAAGTTGAATTTGTTGCATAAATGTTTCTTTCAGAATGATGCTGGTGAAATTTTAATAAACCAAGAAGTTGTTGAATGTATTATAAATAGTGTTATTGAACCATTATTTACTTTAGGAAAAGAAAATATGATAGATACATGTGGTAGTTTTGTTGCTCAAGTTATGCCAGTTTTATGTAAAGGATAATGCAAAAAAAAATTTCCGATATAAAATTGTTATGGAATTATTTAAGTTTAGTATCAATTCTTTTGTTAATGATAATCTTTCTAAAAATTCACTTTGGGAAATAACGGGGCTTATGATTGAAAACGAAACGGAAAACGAAACGAAACGATCATCACTATCACCTTCTTCACATTTTGATATGATTGAAGACGTGTGAATAAAAACATCTTCGCAAATTTTCGAACCTTAACTGACAGTTGTCAAAAACATATGTTTCAATTTTTTGTGGTTGTGTTTCTGTTTATTTTGATTTATTTTTTTATTTATACTCCTTCGCAGTTTATACAAACAGTTTATTAAACAAAATTATAATTAAAAATTTAATTAAAATTTAATAAACAATTACATACATTTTAATAAAACAAAACAAAAAAGAATAAAGTAGAGTAGAGTGTAGTGTCATAAATTATAAATTGAAAAAATAGATAAATATAGAAAAATAAATAAAAAAAAAAATTTAAAAACTAAAAAAAAAGAAACAAATAATTCTTCTTTTATATAGAAAGAATTTTTTTTAAATGCATTACCGGTTAAAATTTAACTTTTTTTTGTATTTTATATATATTTATTGTATTTACAAATTAAATATTTTATTTTACAAATAAATATAAATAATATAATTTCTAAGTTTATATTCTAATTTTTTATTTACAAAAATACAAATATAAACACATAAATTAGTTATATAAAAAAAACTACTTGCATTTTGTTTATGTTTATAAACTTTTTCCATACAAATGTTCAACCCAACTGAACGTTTGATTTTTGCACTACAAACGTTTTCCGATCGTTTTCAATCATATGAAAAATTATTTTCGAAATTAACGTTTTCTGTTTTCGTTTTCTGTCATACCAAATGACAAACGTCAGTGATATTCGGAAAACGATTGAGCGTTTTCGTTTTCAATCATAAGCCGCAACAACTCGTTGACAAGATGCTTTATCATGCGAAGATATATCGTTAGATGATTCACTTTTGAACGAGTGTAAAATAATTATTGAAAATAAGTTGTATATGTATTTAACATTTACTGTGATATCCACACAAATCTAGATGAAAATATTAAGAAAAGCGATATTGATGGTGAAAACAACGAAGAAATTTTTGAAGAAGATGACAATATCGCTTATGAAATTAACGAGAATTCAAAATATAAACTGTCATTAAAGTTATCTACGCAACTTGTGAACTAATTAATAATTGTGTAGCAGTTCCTGAAACCTTCTTCTTTGGTAATAACTAAATCAAATTAATTTTTATTAAAAATCTGAAAATATTTTGAAAATATATTTTACATAAACAATGAAGCTGAGAACATTAAATATTAACATTATCTGAAAAAATTAAATTTTTTTAAAAAATGCTTCAGAATATGATGTTAATATTTGAAAAGAAGATATTATTCAAAAGGCATCAAATGGACACATAACTTCGTTAAGAACGTTGCCCTATTTATTATCCACAAACTGCTTTCAACAATATAAAGAAAATTCGCCCATACTTTTATTGGAAAAAATTTCAGATTCATTGTTAGCAAATGGACAACTCGAAATTTACAATAATTTAGCAGAAGTAACTCATATTATTATTTGAAACTTATCTTAAATTCATTGTTAATTGTAGGTTATTCTACCTTATGTGACTTCTCGATCATTACTTCTTAATGAAGATATTATGAAAAATTCAGAGAATATCAAGTTTTGTTCTTCTTTGTATACAAATTTATTTCAAAATCACATGTCATCAACCAGTTATAGTAAAATAGAGGACAGAAACTTAGTTTTGAGTTGTATTAATTTTATTACAATAACAGGAGAAAATTAACAAAAAAGATTTATTTTTATATAACACGTATGTTCAAAAACATTAATATAAATATTGTATGTAATTAATTTTAAATTTTAGAAATATTTCAACTAAAGAGTTCAAAGATGTAATTTCAATTATTGAATTTATTAAATTGTTAACTGAAACGATACAACGTTTTCCAACTGAATTAAATATGAAAAATTGGGATAGTATACGAATAGGCCTGTGTTCATGGGTCTTAACAATTTCGAAGAGCATAGAAAATTTCAATGACTCTAAGGTAAGATTTTAGGTATTAGGGAAAGAAAAAATTCATAATATAAAATTTTAGGTTGCATTATTTAGTGTAGCAGTCTATGAACTTTTTGCATCAATATCAAAATTTATAAAAGAGGAAAAATCGAAAAGTTCAACTCAATTTCTTTCAAATATAATAGATGAATGGGATAATGTTTTCGCAAAAGAAGTTAATCTGGTGTTATTTAAAAACTATCATTTATTAGTAAAAGATATCGGTAAATATTTTATATTTAAAATTAAATTATTTTTCTAATTTTTCCATTTTTACAGTACAAAGTAATAATGTGATTTTTTCATTATTAGATAAAATTGCATCTTGTGTGATATATTTAGACTTCAATACAATTTATAATGTAAATTTATTAATGAATAGAATTGTAAAAATATATTATGTATATTATTCAAATTTTTAGGCTTGCCAAAGCGGTTTTCAGTTGAACCAAGGCATCCTAAATATACAGGCATGACACTTCATACTTTTTTTAGTTAAGATGGCGCTTTAAAGGTCACAAGAAAATGTGAACAAAAAAATTTCTTATATGACGTTTTTCAGTTCATATAAGAATTTTAGAGGGATTAGAAGTTTTTTTTAAAACTTTTAATTCAAAAATCTAATTGGGTGTTATAATTTACTGTTTAAAAAGTAAATAAATGATAGGAAATAGGAAATAATGCCATCATTGTGTTGTGTTCCTGACATTAGAAATATTTGAGCAGAATATAGTATTGAAGAAATAATTTTGCGTGTTTCACAAGAAGCTATTAATGAAAACTCAACTGAAAATCTTAATTTGTTGCATAAATGTTTCTTTCAGAATGATGCTGGTGAAATTTTAATAAATCAAGAAGTTGTATTATAAATAGTGTTATTGAACTATTATTTACTTTAGGAAAAGAAAATATGATAGATACATGTGGTAGTTTTGTTGCTCAAGTTATACCAGTTTTATGTGTAAATGATAATGCAACAAAAAAATTCCGATATAAAATTTTTATGGAATTATTTAAGTTTAGTATCAATTCTTTTGTTAATGATAATCTTTCTAAAGATTCACTTTGGGAAATAGCACCTTGCTGGGAAGATTCTTTATCATGCGAAGATATATCGTTAGATGATTAGATGATTTGAACGAGTGTAAAATAATTATTTAATTAAAAACAATTATGAATTATCAATGGAAGAATTTGATAATATTTCTGATACATTAACAAAGCTTATCTATATTTCAACGGAACATTTGAAGAAAAATAATGAAAAGAATACTACAATTAATTTAACATCAGATTTATATGAAAAATCAATAAACATTTTGTTGCATTTTTCAGATTTAGAGAAATCTACTTTAACCTACTAAATAACAAATGATTATTGCAAAAATATTTGCTTTGAAGAAATTACATATTTTTATCGAAAAATGTATTTAATATTTACTGTGATATCCACACAAATCTTATATGAAAATATTAAGAAAAGCTATATCGATAGTGAAAACATTGAAGAAATTTCTGAAGAAGATGACAATATCGCTTATGAAATTAATGAGAATTCGAAATATAAATTGGCGTTAAAGTTATCTACGCAACTATGTGAACTAATTAATAATTGTGTAGCAGTTTCTGCTATTGCTGAATCATTAATTAAACATTCTTCTTTGGTAATAACTAAATCAAATTAATTTTTATTGAAAATTTGAAAATATTTTGAAAATATATTTTAAATAAACAATGAAGCTGAGAACATTATATTAACATTATCTGAAAAAAATTAAATTTTTGTTAAAAAATGCTTCAGAATATGATGTTAATATTTTAAAAGAAGATGTTATTCAAAAGGCATCAAAAGGACACATAATTTGGTTAAGAACGTTGCCCTATTTATTATCCACAAACTGCTTTCAACATTATAAAGAAAATTCGCCCATACTTTTATTGGAAGAAATTTCAGATTCATTGTTAGCAAATGGACACATTGAAATTTACAATAATTTAGCAGAAGTAACTTTTATTTTTATTTGAAACTTATTTGTTTCTTTATTTGAAAACTTTTATTTTTATATGAACTTTATTTACGTAATTTGTTGAATCACTAATTAAGTTAAGGTGCCTATTATGTATTTCGATAACGATTACGATTTGATCGAACGAAATGTCAAAATGTAAAATTGCCATTATGTATTACGATATCGTTCAGAAATTGTCGACGAAATCGATAAAGTTTATCGATGTAAAATTTGACCACGAAAGAGACATCGAAAGAGAGATTTTGTACAAATTATTTCAATTTTGAATTGAAAGGATAAAATAAAAGAGATACAAATATATTTTATTTATATTGGACATTATATTATTTTATTTATATTGGACACTTGGTGTTTTGTTTTATATTTATGATATTTTTTGAAACAAAAATAAGTTTAAAAGTTGAAATGAAAGTAGGTATTTTACTTTATTCTACATAATAATTTTTTATTGAAATAAATTTTAATAGGAATGAAAGGCCTGTTACAAATAGACTGTAATATGAAAAGTTAGTGTAAATAATGAGACACCATTATAAATTTTCCAAAGAGGTACCAGGATATCTTGCACTCACAAAACCAATTACCTGATTATGATCCCATATCTAAAAACAAAAACTGTTATAATAATGTAAACTAATTACAATAAAGTATAAACTTATCAGAATTGCATTAAAGCTAAAAAATCCCTTTCTACTATAACATAAATGTTGTACGTTTTGCTTCGGTGATTTAATTTGAATAAGCTTTCCATCTACTGCTCCAATTATTTCAGTAATTCTGCTTTAATCATAAAAATAATGTTTGCAAATACAGATAAAACTTCTTTAAGAACAAAAAAAAATTAGCTGTGCTAGTTCGACATGGAAATCATTTCCTACGTTGAAAATCATTTGCTTGGTACAAACCGCACAGAATCTTAATACACTAACCAATTTAATTATATTTGGAATCGACGTATTACTTATTGGCTATTTCAATTTTTGTCTTAATTTAATAGTTTTAATAATGTAGATAATAACTCATCAAATTTATGTTTAAACAACATACGTATAATCTTCCAAATCTAGTGGATTAGAATAATCCCGAATATATGTTCGCTTGTTTTTTAATTCTGCAATTTGATAGCGTTTTTCAGCACTATCAGAAATTAAAAAATTTAACTCTGCTCAAATCATTTTATTTATAAAAACTTATAATTTTATAATTATATTTTATTTAAACACTTCAACTTATTTTCAACTTAAAAATTTTGAATATAACATTATTGTTTTGTTTTTTTTTTGTATAATAATTTGAATTTGACAGTTAAAGAATGAAACATATGTCATTTTCATCGTAGATTTTAATTTTACAATGGCAGCATTTTTAAAGACTTTCGATCAAATTTTCATCGAAATACATAATGACACTAACGATCACAATCGAATAACTTTAACGATAACGATGAACGATTCGATTAATTTCGGTCGAAATACATAATAGGCACCTAAGTCTTAAATATTTAATGTAAATTAGCTTTTGGTTTTGATAAAATAAAGTCTTTTTTATTATATTATATATTAATAAATAAATTTAAAAAAAAAAAAACTTCGATGACTTCAAAAATCTGATATGAACTGAATTGTCATATGAGAAATTTCTTTGTTTACATTTTCTTGTGACCTTTAAAGCGCCATCTTGAATTGAATGTCGCGGCCTGTCTATTTAGGAGGCCTTGAAACAGTAAAATGTCTGTCAAATTTTTACTGACATAAGTAAAGCATTTGACAAAATTCCTCAAAGTATCATATTACTCACAAAATTATAGGTTTTTCACCACATAGCCCTAACTGGCTTGAGTCTTACCTATCTTCTAGGGAATACTCAGTTTTATTTGAAACTGCGATTTTTGACCAATATTCAGCGTCTTCTGGTGTTCCTCAAGGTAGTCATATAGGACCCCTTAGTTTTATAGTTTCAACAATTGATGCTCCTAAAGTGATAACTTTTTCTAAACTTCTTAGTTTTGCTGATGACTCAAAGCTTTTTACTCCTAATATCTTCCTCATCGGATTGCTTAAAGTTACAAAACGATTTTAACAATTTCGCTTCTCGGTGTTCAAAAAATGGACTTGAATTGAACACTTCTAAATGCCAAGTCATTACCTTTTCTAAGAAAAATTCCATTCGGACAATTTGGTTCAGCTACCAACTAAATGGCTGTCAGCTTTCAGGAGCGAATTCTGTTATAGACCTCGGGTTAACCCTTGACCCTAAACTGAGCTTTAAGCTACATTATGATAAGATAGCGAGCAAAGCAAATTCTTCTTTAGGTTTCATTAAACGTTGGTGTAAAGAATTTTCTGATCCCTACCTCACGAAACATCTTTATGTTACATATGTAAGGCCTACTCTTGAATATGCCAGTCAAGTGTGGTCTCCACATTACTTGCCTGACATTAACCGAATTGAATCGGTTCAACGAAAGTTTTTACGTTTCGCTTTGAGTAACTTTTCGTGGAATGATCCATTGCGGCTTCCACCTTATTACCACCGTCTTAAACTCATTGACTTACAGTCGTTGTCTGATCGTCGAATAATTGCAGATATCTCTTTTATTCACCAGATCCTTTCGGGTGTAACTCTAGCTCCTGAAATTTCAAATTATTTGGTTGCAAGATCCAACCGGAATAATCTCAGAACCGTTGAGTTGTTCCACATTCCCTTCCACTCTACTGAATATGGTAGATTCGAGCCAATCACTAGAATGCTCCGTGAAGTAAATTCTAACTCTAGTTCTTTTGATCGACGATGATCGACGACAAACGTATCTCTTCAGACTCCCGATAATTTAAAACGATTAAGTTCGAATACTTTATCGCCAGGAATTAATAAATTTGGCACTAACTGGTCGAAAGCGGATTGGGATAAAAGAATTGAAAGATTAAAACTCCGTCAAGTTGAAGTCCACAGTAAACCTAAGACCAAATTTAAAGAAACAGAAATTGCGGGAAATTCTAGTTCTTATAATTGTGAACAAATTACACCGAAAAGATTTTTGAAAAAGAAACAGCCATTCTCTTGCTTCAAATATTCAGTTTCTATGAAGTATAGCTGGATCTTTTCATCTAGAACTGTCAATCGAAGCCTTCAAAATAACAACAAAATCATAATGCAGCCTTGGAAGATCTTAACCTCAAAAGCAGAAATAACGAGTAAATTTATTAATAAGCATAAAACTTTCAAATCAACAGCTAATTCTACTAACACTAACTCTAATACTAGTAATGAAATTAATATTAAAAATAACAGTAAGTTAAGAAATATTGACACTAATTACAGCAATAATAATAATAATAATAATAATAAAAATAATAATAATAATAGAAATAATAAAAATAATAATAATAATAATGAAAATAATAATAATAATAAAAATAATAATAATAATAATCATAATAACAATAACATAGAAATAATAGAAATAAAAAGAATATTAAAATGAATGCTATACATTCTATTAACATTGCTTCTAATTCCAATAGCAATAGTATGTCAATAGAATTTTCCTTACCAATTCAGTCCAATGATGGAAACGATAGTACTTATGTTTTATTTAGACTTAATGATCATAGAATATTCGAAAATGTTAGAATTTATTTAGCTTACTTGTATAATCAACCGAATTATGTTTATATGGATGGTAAAGCTAAAACCAACACTATAATATCACTACAACAAGAAGGTTTTCCAACTGATCCTATTGCTTTGAGAAAAATTTTTTATCAGTACCATTCTAACTTTGGAATATCATCAGCTGATGTTTCAAATGAATTAAATGCTTATAGAAGACATCTTAACAATAGTTCTTTACAAAAGACTAGAAATGGTAATAATAAGTTTTTTCGTTAATAATAATTTAATTTATTTAACTAATGGTATAGATAATTCTGTGTGTGTCTACTAAACTAAACTTTCAAAATAGACATATGGATCTTATTTTTACGTCTGATTGGAATAATATGTCTTTTAACGAATATGCTTTACCTTTAACTAAAATTGACAGCTACCATCCACCTATAAGTTTTTCCTTTTAGTTAGAAAATTCTATAACATAATAATGCATTGTTTTAACCAATATGTCCCAAAAGTTCGTGAGCAAAATTAAAATTCTAGCCCTCCTTGGTTTTCCCACGAACTAAAATGTTTAAAAAATAAAAAAAATAAAGCTTGGAAAAAATATCTGAAGAATAAAACTAATACTTCTTACCAAAACTTCTTACTTTTATTTAATTCTTACAAATTACTAGCCGATAACTGTCACAATAGTTATTTAGGTATCGTTAATTCTGAATTAAAACATAGTCCTAAATCATTCTGGAAATTTGTTAACTTCCAAGCATTTACTAGGTTTCATCAAAGGTGGTCCAAAGAGTTTGATGGCCCATACATCATTAAAGCTTTATATATTTGCCTTGTTCGTTCAAATCTAGAATATGCAAGTCCAGTTTGGTCACCATTTTATCGTAATCATATCGATAGACTTGAAGCAATTAAAAAAAAGTTCTTCGGTTTCCTCTTCGTGGTTTATCGAGTTCTGACCCATTTATTCTCCCTCCAAATACAGACCGGCTAAAACTATTACAATTAAATACGTTGGAGTCCCAAAGAACTGTTTCTGATATTGTATTTTTAATGCAAATTCTAAATGGGGAAATTGATTCACAGGCAGATCGACACCTATTTAAATACAAATACTCGTTTCCGTTCGGAAAGTGTTTTTAACATGGCATTTCACCGAACTAACTATGGGAAATATAAACCAGTTGATAGAATGTTTATGGCTGTTATGAGGATAAAGATTTTATGGATTTTTCGTTCAGTAAATTGAAATTAAAGAAAACTTTATATTTACATCTACCATAATCTATAATATTGTACTTGTAATAATATTTATATATGTATGCAATTTAATTTTAATAGTAATTTCTATATTTGAAGACTTTTTTTTTCTTATTTTATTTTATTTTTTTTTAGGCTGTTTATTTTTAAATTTTAAATTTTTTTTTTGTTTATTTTACTAGATTAAGATATTCTAACTTGTAATATGTTTTAATTAAGCATAAATAAAAATAAAAAACTAAAAAGAAAAAGAGCAGTTTATTTTTCAAAAAGGATTTGTTTAACAACGGCGAAAAATCCAGATTTTCCAGACCTTGTAGTTGATGTTGATACTGGTGGTGTTGATGCTGATGGTGTTGATGTTCTTGGTATAGGAACTGGTGACTCTATTAATTCTTCGGATAAAAGATCTAAAATTATAAAGATAAGTATAAGTATTGTATTAATAATCAAAAGTAACTGCACATTTGTATTCATTATAGATACCTAAAGTGTATGACGTTGGATATTCTTCTTCAATATCTAAAATTATAAAGATAAGTAGCAATTAAAATATAAGAATTTAGAATAATTTAAATTGTTTATTTTAGGTTATTACCTAAATTAAAACTTTCTTCCATTAAATCCGAATCGAGTTAACAAATTTACTCTTGCTGAAAATTCCTTTCAGCTCACCAAAAATGGCCAATTTAACGATGAACCACCTGATGGGACCTGCGAAATTTTTTTCCTCTCTATATAAAAAATTATTTAAAAATTTTTTTATCTTAATAATTTATTAATTATAAATAAAATAATGTATTTACCTGTATCTCTTTTTTAAGTTGTGCATTTTCTTTTTAATTTCAATTGCATCAACTATTATGCAATTTTCTCCTAATGCATTTCTTATCCTATCTATAACATGGGAATTCCGTTTATTCCCATTTAAATCATCTCTATAATGAAGCCAATTTAAGAAATATTTGGTTTCATTATAATTCCATTGTTTATATATTTTCATACCTGTAAAGATAAAAAACAACAAAAACCGCAAAAAAAAATTATTTTAATTATACTCACTCGTTGTAATAAAAAAAAAGTCGACATCATAAAAAATCTTTAAAAAGAACGTGCTCTTTAGGTGGTCCCGTTCTCGTTCTTTTGACATTTAAAAATGTATGAAAAGACTGAGAAACACCTCGTTGTCTTTAGTGTAGTGTGAACTAGGTATAACTTGATTTTTAATTACACGATAAATTTTCTATGATGAAAAATAAGATGTCGCTAAATTGATCGAGTAAATTACCCTTAAAGAATAGAAAATTTTGCACCTTACTACAAATATTCTGGTTCGGAGCGGTACGTTATCTTATTTTTTTTAAATATTGTTTTTAAAAATCTCGTTTTTTTAAAATCTTGTTTTTTAAAATCTTGTTTTTTTTTTAAATCTTGTTTTTCGTAAAAATCTAGCTTTTTTCAAAAAATCTTCTTTTTTCAAAAAATCTTCTAAAATTTTAAGAATTGATAAAATATAGCTTTCTGATTGAACTGATAAAACTTTGTTGCCGTCACTAATAACAGGGTTCCAATAATATAGGACGCAGGCTTGGGGTGCCAGACCCTGACTTTAAAAATAAAATTTTTCATTAAAATCTCACCGTCGAAGTATAGCTCCGTCGGCAAAGAAAGGGTTTCAATAAATGAGTAGCAAGGGTTTGGGGGTAGTAGCCCTCGACTTTAAAATCACAATACTTGCTTTTTATATTCCCTACTAAGATCTTTTTACTAGCAATTTTATAATTAATATTTTTATTTTATAAAGATTTTGGAATGCCTTTATTTTGCATATTGAGTAACGGTGTTTTATGGGTGCTGCGAAATAACTTCGATATTTTGGATTGAGGGCTTTCTCTCGAACCAAAGTATACGTGTCGTTGTCGACAGTTTTATGTCCAACAACTATGTAATAAATGCTGACGTCCAACAAGACTCTGCCTTATCACCCACCCTTTTCTTGATTTTCATCAACGACATGCTCTCTTCAACCCTCAATCCAATCCATAATTTTGCTGATGACAGCACATTGGTGGCATCAAACGGAAAGATAAACGATTAAGGAAATCAAAGGTCACCTCTGCCTCAATCAGCTCGAAGAGAAACTACCTCACTTAACCATAATGACTACCTCACTTAATCATGACCTAGGAAAAAGAGCCGAATGGGGTAACGTAAACAAAGTTGAGTTCAACACGTCCAAAACTAAAAGCTCTTTGATCTCCCGTCTCACCCTGCGATTTCAAGGAGTAAATTTACAATTGTAAATATTTTAGGCATGCCGCTAAATCAAAAAATGCAGTGGAATGAACATATTTTTGATATAGCTAAGAAGGCTGCCAAATGTTTGGGTTTTCTTTCTCGATGTAGAGTCTACTTTTCTCCAAGAGATCTGGCCAATATCTAAAATTCCACTTCAGGTTCGTCTCATTCTATAAACGTCACCTATTCAGGTTCGTGTCCAACTTTCCGTCCAATTCTTTTCTATCATCCTTTTTCCCTCTAAATACTTTTTTTCCTTACCCACACTTACCCACACTTGTATAAAGGAATCCTTTCCTTCCTATTGTTTGGGTAGCGTGTAAAAAAAAAAAATTAAAACTTTCGAGACACAAAACCCCCAAAAAAAAAGTTTTTATCTTAATTATTTTTATATGTAGTCGCTGTTGGATGCAAAAAAGGGGATATATCCCTTTTAAAGAATATTTATCTTAACTATTTTTATGCGTAGCCGCTGTTGGATGCAAAAAGGTGGATATATCACTTTTACAGAATATTTACCTATATTATATTTTATTTTGTTTATTAATTTTTTTAATTAATATTTGAATTTTTCGAAAATAACTGAATATTTACATTCAAGCATCTTATTTTTTTAATTATTTTTAATTTTTAATTATAAAATAAAATAAAATAAAAATTATATTTTACTTTAAATAATATTCTTAAAAAATTTTAAAATTAAAAATAACTAAGAGATTTTGTTAGATTTTGAAAGAAAGATTTTAAAAAAGCAAGATTTTAAAAAAACAACATCTTAGAAAAAACTAGATTTTAAAAAACAAGATTACGTAGTAGACCCATTCTGTGAGTTTTAAAATTCATCATATAGGAAACAATTGGATAAAATGAAGTATTCTAGACCTGGTATGCAACATTGTTATATTGTCAACCTCCTGGTATGCAACATTGTCAGTTATAGTGTCGTTGTCAGTAGTTTTCCTCTGTCTTTGTCCTACTAGAACTTTAATTTTTAGAGCAGTGGATTGTGCAGAGCTGACCATGAGTGGAGGTAGCTTGAGGCAAATAAATTCCTACTCTTTGAAATGTTTGACCTTGTGATTTATTGATTAATATTGTAAATGCAAGACTTACTGGAAATTGATGTCTGATAAATTCTTATAAAATAATTTTCATTCTATATCTGATATTTTTTTTTTTTTTTTATAAATAAAAGAGTTAATTTTATGAAGATTAACTTAAATTTTTGAGCAATTTTTATTTTTTTCTGCTTTGCTATTGATATTATTACTCAATACATTGTTTTCAGATACTTTAAACATGTCAAATCTTCAAAATTTTCTTTACTTGCCTATGCAGGTGCTCAAATTAAAAAAGATATACATTCAAAATTTTTGCACAAAAAGATTCGGAACAAAACAGACCAATTTAGAACTATTTTCAACAATCTACTCAAACGATCAGAGGACTTTTGGGCAAAAAAGTTAAATAAACGGAAACTACTGAACACAACAAATTTTTTTACTCTAGATCGTTCTAAATCGTTCTTCAAAAGTTCATTGAATAAACCTAACATTTTACTGAAATATTAGCAATTTAGCGAATGAATATATTTTATTTTTTTATTGAGGTACTTTAAATATTAGTTTGCTATTTGCCGACAGATGGATTTTTATGTTAATTTGAATATTTATAATTTGAATAATTTTGTTTTTATAAAAAAAATAATTGTCACAAAATAATTGTTTTCAAAAAATTCAATCATTCCATTTTCGAAGTACTTCAAACTACTTGAAATAATTTTAAATTGAAAAAGGAATAACAACTAATGAAATCATATAGATATACCTCAGATTTGCTATACGGTTTAATGGAAAATCAGCTTCATTATGAATTGTATCCATCATTTCAATTTATGCTTGGTAAGTAAATACTATATTTTATTTTTGTATTGATTTCACTTAGGAAAACAACCGCATACGTAAATAATAATTTTTTTATAAAAAAAAAACTTTGTAGGTATGTTAAAATGTCTTACATAGAGTAAAATTTTAAATTGAAATTTCTAATTAAAAATAAAAAAAATAAAAAAAAATATATAATATTGCTTAATCTCCTGTTAAATATCTATCATTTTAAAAAATAATAATGAACATCGGTTGTTAGAGGGATCAGATTTGAACCGCACTTTTTCAATCTGTAAATTAAACATCCTTAAATAATGTATTTTCAAATGACTATGACCAATGACATTAAAAAAACTATAAAACGTATGATTATTCATATTCATATAGAACTATCTCGAACAGGTTACTGAATAAACTTAATATGTTACTATTTTTCTTGTATGTACTTTAAATTTTAGTTTGATTATTGGCCGTCAGATAGTTTTTTTTGTAGATTTTAAGAAATATATAATTTTGTTCCTAGTCTTTTTTTAAATAAATTGTCAGTTTTATCATAAAGTTATAATAATATACATATACAATGTATATGTAAGATATTTTAATAGCTTTTCCAAAAATTTTTTAAATTTAAAAAATAAAAATTTTAGTAATAAATTAAGATATGTTTCTTTTTTATTAAAATTAATAATAAATTTGAATAAAATTTTAACATAGGCTCGATATACATAACTTTTCACCAATATACTAACAAGACTTCCTAACCAAAACACAGTACAAATTATATTATATTTATTGTTCCTACATTTTAGCTGCTTGAGTGTACATATATAGGTAGGATAAATGCTAATTGGTATAATATAATATATATGCAAACATCTACATGATACATCATAGTGTCAAAACTGTCAAATTATGTATACCTACTTATTACTTATCCATACATTCCATGTATGGATAAGTAATAAGTAGGTATACATAATTTGTATGCTTAGATTTATTTTAAACTAAACGGTTTCGTATTTTGTTGAAATAATAATTAAAAATTACTTTTTTTTTATTAAAAAAATCTTGTTTTTTGTTATTAATTATGTTATATTATAAAAATTATTATCTATTTAAATATTTATCCTCTTAAATATTTATCCTCGGTGGCGCAGTGGTTATGTAATAGGATCCATGACCGAGGGTACCCCGGTTCAAACCTGGTTGGTGGCGATTTATAAAAAAAAAAATCCATCATTAAATTTGTTAATTGAAAACTCGAGATTAATCGAATGAAAATCATTAATTGAGATCGAACCGGTAATAAGGCAGCGCCACGTTGTTTCTAGGCAGCGTTAGATGGTGGTACTCCATCTCCTAGGACCGGTTACTGTAGGCCCAATCACCTGCATAATCGGTAAATCAATGGATTCGAAATAATAGAAGAAGAAGCCTCGGATACACGAATGACTACTTGATTTGATATTTGGCACACAAAAAAGGACCCGAATTGCACAATGGAATGTAAGAACACTTAAAGAAGTTTCAAGACTCTCGCAATTGGAAGCTCAAATGACTACTTACAACATAGACATCCTAGGTATAAGTGAAAGGCGATGGAACAACACCGGAGAAATCAACACGGAGAATGGAAACATGGTAATTTAGAGTGGAAGGGAAACAGGGGGTGAAACTGGAGTTGGAATACTAATATCAAAGAAATTGAGACAAACATTGGTTTCTTGGAAGGCAGTCTCGGATAGAATTGTTATAGGGCGATTTCGAAATATGACAAGACATGTAACAATAATTCAATGCTATGCTGCACCAACAGATATCGCTGAGGACCATATTAAGGATGACTTCTACGAACAAATAGAAACAACGCTAGCAGTCGAGATATCATAATATTAATGGGTGACTGGAATGCGAAAATAGGATCTAACAACAATGGACTTGAGGAGATAATGGGTAAACACGGGTTAGGGAGAGAAAGAAACAACAACGGAGAAAGATTGATAGAGTTGTGTCAGACTTTCGACCTAGCAATCGGAGGGAGTCTATTTCCACACAAAGATATCCACAAATACACATGGACAACACCAAACGGGATCTCAAGAAATCAGATAGATCACATATGCATCAGCAAGAAATGGAAACAATCAATGTTAGATGTGAGAAATAGAAGGGGAGCAGATATACACAGCGATCATGAATTACTAACTGGGGACTTCAGAATGAAACTAAGTCAACAAGGAAGAGGCAGAAGAAATAGAAAGAAGAAAATAAATTATAAACAACTTAAAAAATCCGCAAGTAAGAGCTGACATAGTTACGGCGTTACGAGAAAATATTACAAATAATAGAGAACACACTTGGGAAGAGATTCTGGAAATTTACAACCAAACAAGCGAACAAAATCTTGGAATTTCACAACCACAAAGAAAAATCTGGATAACCGATAACACATGGGCCTTGATTAAAAGAAGAGGTGAAATGAAGAAAATGATTAACAACCGGATGGCATCAAGAAGAGAATATGAAGAAATAGCGAAAACAGTGAAAAGAGCAGCAAGAAGAGATAAAACGAAATTTCTACAAAATTTAGCCGGAGAAGCAGAAAAAGCAGCACAGCAACATAACCTGAGAGAATTGTATCGCATAGTCAAGAACTTAACAAACGAGTCGGAAAAGCAAAACAAACCAATTAAAGATAAAAATGGTGCGCTCATCACAAACTTAGAGGATCAGTTAAAGAGATGGAGAGAACATTTCCAAGAACTGAGCAACGAAGAAAGTACAAATAATGAAGCAGACATAAGAAACAGAGACAATGCAAATATCTACCCAACTGAGGGACTGCCAATATCTACTCAAGCTCCAAATATAGAAGAAATCAAAGCTGCAATCAATATTCTGAAACACAACAAAGCAACAGGTGAAGATGGAATTCCAGCAGAAATAGCCAAACTGGACCCCGACCTATTCGCAAAAACAATTGAACCCCACATCAGAAAAGCATGGATAGAAGAGAATATACCACCATTATGGAAGAAAGGAATAATTGTCAAGTTACCTAAGAAAGGAGACTTGGCAAATTGCAGCAACTGGAGAGGAATCACGGTTCTAAATACTATTCATAAGATAATAGCCATTATTATAAAGAAAAGATTAGAAGAAGTACTAGAACCAATACTACGGAAAGAGCAGGCAGGTTTCAAACCAGACCGAAGCTGTGTTGACCAGTCAAATACTTTACGGGTCATAGTTGAACAATCAGTAGAATGGAATGCCCCACTATATCTACTCTTCATAGATTTTAAGAAAGCATTCGACACAGTCAAGAGATGCGCAATATGGAGAACACTTACAAAGAAGGGAGTTCCTGAAAAAATCATCAACATCATCAAAGCGATGTATAAAGATACAGAGACAACAGTTCAACACAAAGGTAACATCAGTGATCCATTCTACACCAATATAGGAGTTAGACAAGGATGTCCACTATCACCACTTCTCTTCAACACAATACTAGACGACATTCTAAGAAAAGTTTGCACTGGAATAAACGGAATAGAATGGGATCTTTTCGGCAACTTAGCAGACTTAGATTACGCAGATGATGTATGCCTCATATCAAGAAATCAAAGGAATCTACAGAGCAAAGTCAACAGATTACAGGAAGAAGCAAAGAAATCGGGACTGGAATTGAATATCGAGAAAACCAAGGCAATGAGGACAAACAACAGTGATGGTGAGCCAATAACAGTGAGTGAACAACAGATAGAATACGTAGAAGAATTCAACTACCTGGGGAGCATCACAACATCAAGAGAAGGTACAACAGGAGATGTCAACAGCCGTATAAATAAGGCAAGAAGAGCATTTGGGAGCCTAATGAAGATATGGCGGAGCAACCAAATATCGAGAACAACAAAGCTAACAATATTCAGAGCATGTGTTAAGTCAACATTAATATATGGCAGTGAAACATGGCTCACTTCGGTCAGAATCAAACAGAAGCTACAAGTATTCATCAACAAGTGCTTGAGAATTATATGCATGATATGGATGATAACTGGAGAAGAACCTATCAACAGACAGATAAATAGGAAAAAATGGAAATGGATAGGTTATACACTAAGGAAATCAGAAAGTGATATAGCAAGAAGAGCTCTCGAGTGGAATCCACAAGGACAAAGACCCGGAGACCCGGCAGACCATACAACACATGGAGACGCACAATCGATCAAGAATTAACAATCAACAATTATACCTGGGACGATATTAAGGAAGTAGTACTCAACAAAGAGGAATGGAGGTTCACTATCGAAGCCCTATGCTACCACGCGGAGTAATAGGAGAAAAAGAAAAAAAAATTATTATTATAATAAATAATAATAAAAAAAATATTTGGTTAATAAAAAAAAAAAATTTGAATTAATAGAGAATCGAACTCACAAAAATTTGTGATATTAAAACCTATATTAATAATATTATCCTACTAATTATTTCTTTTGCCTGCTAAAAGTGCAAAAAAACCAAATGCGATAAATAAAAAAAAAATAAAAAGAATTTGACTCAAAAGAGAATCGACAAAAAAAATTGATTGAATGAAAAAAAAACGTAGGACACGAAAAAACAAGAAAAGTTTGCCCTCAAAATCGTGCTCTTGTGTATTATAATATAGATCAAATAAAAATTGATTTTGATCGCCATGGCGTGCATCATCGCCGATTGATTGAATGAAAAAAAAAAAAAGAAGCACACGAAAAACCACGAAAAGTGTGCCTTCACTAATCGTGCTCTTGTGTATTATAATATAAACTTGTGTATTATAATATAGATCTTTTAATTGACATGAAAATAATAAAGTTTTGGTGGTGCTGGTGGAAAGTGCAAGCTCAAGAAATTGAGCAGCCTCCAACAAAAATACGTTCAGGTCCCGTCTCACAAAGCCCTCGAAAATGTCTTTTACCTTGTCTTCAGTAAGATGGCTCATAAACACGATGCAAACAAGCGGTCTCAAGTGTCGGGACAGAAGACCTTATATTTTTTTTTGTCATCAGTACAGCGACCCTTAAATATGATTAAAACATTAGGTCCGAGGCCCTAGGAATTGGGGGCGAAACTCTATATCACGGGTTTAAATTGTATTTTTCTGGGAAAAAGTTATTAATAATTATTATAAATAATTTTTAAAAAATTTTCGGATTGTTCCGCGGTTCAGAAGTCGGGGCCGGGACAAAAACATGGTCCAAAAACTGTCACCCACCCTTTTCTTGATTTTCATCAACGACATGCTCTCTTCAACCCTCAATCCAATCCATAATTTTGCTGATGACAGCACATTGGTGGCATCAAACGGAAAGATAAACGATTAAGGAAATCAAAGGTCACCTCTGCCTCAATCAGCTCGAAGAGAAACTACCTCACTTAACCATAATGACTACCTCACTTAATCATGACCTAGGAAAAAGAGCCGAATGGGGTAACGTAAACAAAGTTGAGTTCAACACGTCCAAAACTAAAAGCTCTTTGATCTCCCGTCTCACCCTGCGATTTCAAGGAGTAAATTTACAATTGTAAATATTTTAGGCATGCCGCTAAATCAAAAAATGCAGTGGAATGAACATATTTTTGATATAGCTAAGAAGGCTGCCAAATGTTTGGGTTTTCTTTCTCGATGTAGAGTCTACTTTTCTCCAAGAGATCTGGCCAATATCTAAAATTCCACTTCAGGTTCGTCTCATTCTATAAACGTCACCTATTCAGGTTCGTGTCCAACTTTCCGTCCAATTCTTTTCTATCATCCTTTTTCCCTCTAAATACTTTTTTTCCTTACCCACACTTACCCACACTTGTATAAAGGAATCCTTTCCTTCCTATTGTTTGGGTAGCGTGTAAAAAAAAAAAATTAAAACTTTCGAAACACAAAACCCCCAAAAAAAAAGTTTTTATCTTAATTATTTTTATATGTAGTCGCTGTTGGATGCAAAAAAGGGGATATATCCCTTTTAAAGAATATTTATCTTAACTATTTTTATGCGTAGCCGCTGTTGGATGCAAAAAGGTGGATATATCACTTTTACAGAATATTTACCTATATTATATTTTATTTTGTTTATTAATTTTTTTAATTAATATTTGAATTTTTCGAAAATAACTGAATATTTACATTCAAGCATCTTATTTTTTTAATTATTTTTAATTTTTAATTATAAAATAAAATAAAATAAAAATTATATTTTACTTTAAATAATATTCTTAAAAAATTTTAAAATTAAAAATAACTAAGAGATTTTGTTAGATTTTGAAAGAAAGATTTTAAAAAAACAACATCTTAGAAAAAACTAGATTTTAAAAAACAAGATTACGTAGTAGACCCATTCTGTGAGTTTTAAAATTCATCATATAGGAAACAATTGGATAAAATGAAGTATTCTAGACCTGGTATGCAACATTGTTATATTGTCAACCTCCTGGTATGCAACATTGTCAGTTATAGTGTCGTTGTCAGTAGTTTTCCTCTGTCTTTGTCCTACTAGAACTTTAATTTTTAGAGCAGTGGATTGTGCAGAGCTGACCATGAGTGGAGGTAGCTTGAGGCAAATAAATTCCTACTCTTTGAAATGTTTGACCTTGTGATTTATTGATTAATATTGTAAATGCAAGACTTACTGGAAATTGATGTCTGATAAATTCTTATAAAATAATTTTCATTCTATATCTGATATTTTTTTTTTTTTTTTATAAATAAAAGAGTTAATTTTATGAAGATTAACTTAAATTTTTGAGCAATTTTTATTTTTTTCTGCTTTGCTATTGATATTATTACTCAATACATTGTTTTCAGATACTTTAAACATGTCAAATCTTCAAAATTTTCTTTACTTGCCTATGCAGGTGCTCAAATTAAAAAAGATATACATTCAAAATTTTTGCACAAAAAGATTCGGAACAAAACAGACCAATTTAGAACTATTTTCAACAATCTACTCAAACGATCAGAGGACTTTTGGGCAAAAAAGTTAAATAAACGGAAACTACTGAACACAACAAATTTTTTTACTCTAGATCGTTCTAAATCGTTCTTCAAAAGTTCATTGAATAAACCTAACATTTTACTGAAATATTAGCAATTTAGCGAATGAATATATTTTATTTTTTTATTGAGGTACTTTAAATATTAGTTTGCTATTTGCCGACAGATGGATTTTTATGTTAATTTGAATATTTATAATTTGAATAATTTTGTTTTTATAAAAAAAATAATTGTCACAAAATAATTGTTTTCAAAAAATTCAATCATTCCATTTTCGAAGTACTTCAAACTACTTGAAATAATTTTAAATTGAAAAAGGAATAACAACTAATGAAATCATATAGATATACCTCAGATTTGCTATACGGTTTAATGGAAAATCAGCTTCATTATGAATTGTATCCATCATTTCAATTTATGCTTGGTAAGTAAATACTATATTTTATTTTTGTATTGATTTCACTTAGGAAAACAACCGCATACGTAAATAATAATTTTTTTATAAAAAAAAAACTTTGTAGGTATGTTAAAATGTCTTACATAGAGTAAAATTTTAAATTGAAATTTCTAATTAAAAATAAAAAAAATAAAAAAAAATATATAATATTGCTTAATCTCCTGTTAAATATCTATCATTTTAAAAAATAATAATGAACATCGGTTGTTAGAGGGATCAGATTTGAACCGCACTTTTTCAATCTGTAAATTAAACATCCTTAAATAATGTATTTTCAAATGACTATGACCAATGACATTAAAAAAACTATAAAACGTATGATTATTCATATTCATATAGAACTATCTCGAACAGGTTACTGAATAAACTTAATATGTTACTATTTTTCTTGTATGTACTTTAAATTTTAGTTTGATTATTGGCCGTCAGATAGTTTTTTTTGTAGATTTTAAGAAATATATAATTTTGTTCCTAGTCTTTTTTTAAATAAATTGTCAGTTTTATCATAAAGTTATAATAATATACATATACAATGTATATGTAAGATATTTTAATAGCTTTTCCAAAAATTTTTTAAATTTAAAAAATAAAAATTTTAGTAATAAATTAAGATATGTTTCTTTTTTATTAAAATTAATAATAAATTTGAATAAAATTTTAACATAGGCTCGATATACATAACTTTTCACCAATATACTAACAAGACTTCCTAACCAAAACACAGTACAAATTATATTATATTTATTGTTCCTACATTTTAGCTGCTTGAGTGTACATATATAGGTAGGATAAATGCTAATTGGTATAATATAATATATATGCAAACATCTACATGATACATCATAGTGTCAAAACTGTCAAATTATGTATACCTACTTATTACTTATCCATACATTCCATGTATGGATAAGTAATAAGTAGGTATACATAATTTGTATGCTTAGATTTATTTTAAACTAAACGGTTTCGTATTTTGTTGAAATAATAATTAAAAATTACTTTTTTTTTATTAAAAAAATCTTGTTTTTTGTTATTAATTATGTTATATTATAAAAATTATTATCTATTTAAATATTTATCCTCTTAAATATTTATCCTCGGTGGCGCAGTGGTTATGTAATAGGATCCATGACCGAGGGTACCCCGGTTCAAACCTGGTTGGTGGCGATTTATAAAAAAAAAAATCCATCATTAAATTTGTTAATTGAAAACTCGAGATTAATCGAATGAAAATCATTAATTGAGATCGAACCGGTAATAAGGCAGCGCCACGTTGTTTCTAGGCAGCGTTAGATGGTGGTTACTCCATCTCCTAGGACCGGTTACTGTAGGCCAATCACCTGCATAATCGGTAAATCAATGGATTCGAAATAATAGAAGAAGAAGCCTCGGATACACGAATAACTACTTGATTTGATATTTGGCACACAAAAAAGGACCCGAATTGCACAATGGAATGTAAGAACACTTAAAGAAGTTTCAAGAATCTCGCAATTGGAAGCTCAAATGGCTACTTACAACATAGACATCCTAGGTATAAGTGAAAGGCGATGGAACAACACCGGAGAAATCAACACGGAGAATGGAAACATGGTAATTTAGTGTGGAAGGGAAACAGGGGGTGAAACTGGAGTTGGAATACTAATATCAAAGAAATTGAGACAAACATTGGTTTCTTGGAAGGCAGTCTCGGATAGAATTGTTATAGGGCGATTTCGAAATATGACAAGACATGTAACAATAATTCAATGCTATGCTGCACCAACAGATATCGCTGAGGACCATATTAAGGATGACTTCTACGAACAAATAGAAACAACGCTAGCAGTCGAGATATCATAATATTAATGGGTGACTGGAATGCGAAAATAGGATCTAACAACAATGGACTTGAGGAGATAATGGGTAAACACGGGTTAGGGAGAGAAAGAAACAACAACGGGGAAAGATTGATAGAGTTGTGTCAGACTTTCGACCTAGCAATCGGAGGGAGTCTATTTCCACACAAAGATATCCACAAATACACATGGACAACACCAAACGGGATCTCAAGAAATCAGATAGATCACATATGCATCAGCAAGAAATGGAAACAATCAATGTTAGATGTGAGAAATAGAAGGGGAGCAGATATACACAGCGATCATGAATTACTAACTGGGGACTTCAGAATGAAACTAAGTCAACAAGGAAGAGGCAGAAGAAATAGAAAGAAGAAAATAAATTATAAACAACTTAAAAAATCCGCAAGTAAGAGCTGACATAGTTACGGCGTTACGAGAAAATATTACAAATAATAGAGAACACACTTGGGAAGAGATTCTGGAAATTTACAACCAAACAAGCGAACAAAATCTTGGAATTTCACAACCACAAAGAAAAATCTGGATAACCGATAACACATGGGCCTTGATTAAAAGAAGAGGTGAAATGAAGAAAATGATTAACAACCGGATGGCATCAAGAAGAGAATATGAAGAAATAGCGAAAACAGTGAAAAGAGCAGCAAGAAGAGATAAAACGAAATTTCTACAAAATTTAGCCGGAGAAGCAGAAAAAGCAGCACAGCAACATAACCTGAGAGAATTGTATCGCATAGTCAAGAACTTAACAAACGAGTCGGAAAAGCAAAACAAACCAATTAAAGATAAAAATGGTGCGCTCATCACAAACTTAGAGGATCAGTTAAAGAGATGGAGAGAACATTTCCAAGAACTGAGCAACGAAGAAAGTACAAATAATGAAGCAGACATAAGAAACAGAGACAATGCAAATATCTACCCAACTGAGGGACTGCCAATATCTACTCAAGCTCCAAATATAGAAGAAATCAAAGCTGCAATCAATATTCTGAAACACAACAAAGCAACAGGTGAAGATGGAATTCCAGCAGAAATAGCCAAACTGGACCCCGACCTATTCGCAAAAACAATTGAACCCCACATCAGAAAAGCATGGATAGAAGAGAATATACCACCATTATGGAAGAAAGGAATAATTGTCAAGTTACCTAAGAAAGGAGACTTGGCAAATTGCAGCAACTGGAGAGGAATCACGGTTCTAAATACTATTCATAAGATAATAGCCATTATTATAAAGAAAAGATTAGAAGAAGTACTAGAACCAATACTACGGAAAGAGCAGGCAGGTTTCAGACCAGACCGAAGCTGTGTTGACCAGTCAAATACTTTACGGGTCATAGTTGAACAATCAGTAGAATGGAATGCCCCACTATATCTACTCTTCATAGATTTTAAGAAAGCATTCGACACAGTCAAGAGATGCGCAATATGGAGAACACTTACAAAGAAGGGAGTTCCTGAAAAAATCATCAACATCATCAAAGCGATGTATAAAGATACAGAGACAACAGTTCAACACAGAGGTAAGATCAGTGATCCATTCTACACCAATATAGGAGTTAGACAAGGATGTCCACTATCACCACTTCTCTTCAACACAATACTAGACGACATTCTAAGAAAAGTTTGCACTGGAATAAACGGAATAGAATGGGATCTTTTCGGCAACTTAGCAGACTTAGATTACGCAGATGATGTATGCCTCATATCAAGAAATCAAAGGAATCTACAGAGCAAAGTCAACAGATTACAGGAAGAAGCAAAGAAATCGGGACTGGAATTGAATATCGAGAAAACCAAGGCAATGAGGACAAACAACAGTGATGGTGAGCCAATAACAGTGAGTGAACAACAGATAGAATACGTAGAAGAATTCAACTACCTGGGGAGCATCACAACATCAAGAGGAGGTACAACAGGAGATGTCAACAGCCGTATAAATAAGGCAAGAAGAGCATTTGGGAGCCTAATGAAGATATGGCGGAGCAACCAAATATCGAGAACAACAAAGCTAACAATATTCAGAGCATGTGTTAAGTCAACATTAATATATGGCAGTGAAACATGGCTCACTTCGGTCAGAATCAAACAGAAGCTACAAGTATTCATCAACAAGTGCTTGAGAATTATATGCATGATATGGATGATAACTGGAGAAGAACCTATCAACAGACAGATAAATAGGAAAAAATGGAAATGGATAGGTTATACACTAAGGAAATCAGAAAGTGATATAGCAAGAAGAGCTCTAGAGTGGAATCCACAAGGACAAAGACCCGGAGACCCGGCAGACCATACAAACCAATTGAGCAGCCTCCAACAAAAATACGTTCAGGTCCCGTCTCACAAAGCCCTCGAAAATGTCTTTTACCTTGTCTTCAGTAAGATGGCTCATAAACACGATGCAAACAAGCGGTCTCAAGTGTCGGGACAGAAGACCTTATATTTTTTTTTGTCATCAGTACAGCGACCCTTAAATATGATTAAAACATTAGGTCCGAGGCCCTAGGAATTGGGGGCGAAACTCTATATCACGGGTTTAAATTGTATTTTTCTGGGAAAAAGTTATTAATAATTATTATAAATAATTTTTAAAAAATTTTCGGATTGTTCCGCGGTTCAGAAGTCGGGGCGGGGACAAAAACATGGTCCAAAAACTAAAATGTCAATAATGTTCATTACGTATCAAGATAAGTATAAAAAAAATTTTTGTTCAAGGTCCTTTGAATAAAAAATAAAAATTTTAGTCATAAATTAAAATATGTTTCTTTTTTATTAAAATTAAATATAATAAAATCTGTAAAATAAATTTGAACAATAAAATTTTTACACAGGTTCGATATACATAACATTTCACAAATTTACTAATAAAACTTCCTAACCAAAATACAGTACAAATTATATTATATTTATTGTACCTACATTTTAACTGTTTGAGTATACATATATAGGTAAGATAAATGCTAATTGGTATAATATATTATATTATATGCAAACATCTACATGATACATCATAGTGTCAAACCTGTCAACTGTGAATACAAATACATTCCATGTATGGATAAGTAATAAGTAGGTATATATAATTTGTACGCTTAGATTTATTTTAAACTAAACGGTTTCGTATTTTGTTGAAATAATAATTCAAAATTACTTTTTTTTTATTAAAAAAATTTGTTTTTTGTTATTAATTATATTAAAGTATAAAAATTATTATTATAATAAATAATAAAAAAAAATATTTGTTTCATAAAAAAAAAAGTTTGAATTAATAGAGAATCAAACTAATAAAAATTTGTGATATTAAAACCTATATTAATAATATTATCCTACTAATTATTTCTTTTTCAAAGTGCAAAAAAAACAAATGGCGATAAATAAAAAAAAAATAAAAAGAATTTGACTCAAAAGAGAATCGACAAAAAAGATTGATTGAATAAAAAAAAAAAATAGGGTTGTGTAGTTCGTTTTTGAAACGATGAATTTCAATGCTCTCAGAAAAGAAGAAAAAAAAATTTATTTTTTTGAATACAATTATAACAAAATATATACAATATATAAAAAAAGAATCTTGCAAAAAAAACAACAACAACAACACCAAACAAAATTTGAAATTCTCATTCCACAATCCACACTTGCAGCAAATATATTTTGAACAAAGACTATTCTCTTTAATTTTTTTTAGAATATTGAAAAAACATTGATTTTAATATTAAATTTATAAAAAATATAAAGTTAAGAAAAAGTATATCGCTGTATAAAATAAAGTGTGTTTGGTATTATTGGACCCAAGTGGCAACACTATAATAAATTATAATATAATAATTGAAATAATAAAAGGAAGAGTAGGCATAGCCCAAAATGAATTAAAAAAAAAGTGTTTACATACACATACATATAATACCTATTTATATTCATAACTTGAAACAATTATGATGCATATAAGCAATCTTTGTTTCCATAGACTAACGTGTAAAATTAAAATCGGAATGATTATAGGTACTGAACACGAAATTTTTGGATGAAATAAAAAAAAAAGAACAAACTATATTGTTTTATTTTTAATTGATTTTTTTTCTTGATAAATGATATTGCGTCGTTGGTTCATAAAACAATAGTAATAGGAGAGCAGCAGAAAATAAGCAAACTAATTCACAAAATCAGAACAATTTGAAAATAGGAATATTTATATATTTATCTTTCTCTTTTTTGCTTACGTTTTTTTTTTTTGCAACCGTATACCAGACCGAGAAAGGCGATGCATTGAATGGGTTAACAAATTTTTTTTCAGTTTTTTTGTTTATTGTTATTTTTTTTATTTACTTAAGAAATAAAAGGAAAGAAGTAAAAGGAAACCTCCTTTGTATATTAATTTTTTTTAATACACGTCTAACTAAAATTGATATTGAACTTTTTTCTACGTGTTAGAAAAGTGCAAAAATTTGGAAATAGAAATATCCACCCATATAAGTACATGAATGTATTTATAATATAATATTAATTGATAATAAATGATATAGGTATAGGTACACCAAAAATGAATTAAAAAAAATGTTTTTACCTATCCATACCTACATCAAAACTATTAAATATTGTATGTATTAAACAATATAATTAAGCCAATTATATGTATGTAGGTATATAATATAATATGATATATTATTCCACAGCCTACAATAATAAAAGCCCTGACACTCCTTTTGAGGTTATGTTTCGGACAATACATTTAAACATTTTTAGAAAAAAGCTTTAAAAACTGACAACCTGAAAACTATTTTTTTTGTTTCTTATTTTGTCTTTTTTTTTTTTTTAATGGCTATTTTTACCTATTTTCTTTTAAACTTTTTATAATTAAATTTTCCCCGAAATACTCCTAATTTTATATTAAAATAAAATTTAGGATTTCTTTTTTAACATATCGAAATTTCAAGCCTAAACTGGAAATTTTAGTGCAATATTTAATAAAATTATTTTCAAGTGTTTTCTGTTCAAATTTACCGCGTTCATTTTGACAATTGAAAAACAGAAAGAGAATTGAAATGTTTTCAAATTAAGTACTTGAGCTTTCAAAATTTATTAGAAAATGTGCCTTAAATATGGTGAGTAATTTTAAGTTTAAACCTAGTTTTTGTGTGTTAAATTGAATTTAAAAAATATAAATTTTATACTAAAATAATATTTAAAAAATTTTCTTTGTGTTTAAAAAAAAATCTACATGAAAATATTATTCTTTATAGTGATTTTGTGCAATTAAACAAATTAAGGGATCACATTCAAATAAGTAATTTTTGTGTTTTTTAATACAGTGAATACCAAAAAAAAAAAATCAATTTTTAAGAAACGTGATATTTTTTTTATTGAATTATAATAGAGTTGATTTTTTTTTTTTTATATTCTTTTAAATAATCATTAAATAATAAGTAATAATAATAAAGTAAAAAGTAAATAACTCTTGTATTTTTTTTTTTAATTTATAACTTTTTATATTGCTTTTATCAAATAAAAAAATCATATTTAAGTAATATATAATGGTTCGAAAATGTACGCTTCCTGGATGTACATCCAATTATGATACTGAAATGATGACTGTTCCAACTTTTAAGTTTCCCAATAAAAATCTTTTGAGAAAATTATGCATAGACGCTGTATCAAGATCGGATTGGCAACCGACTAAGTACAGTTCCATATGCTTTTTACATTTTCCAGCATCATGTTTTCGTTCACAAAATTCTAAAAGACAACGTTTGTTGCCTAATGCAATTCCAAGTATTTTCGTGGGGAAACCACGTAAAAAAAAACGCGCTCTATTCCTTACCTCAATGGTGGTGCGGAAAGGGGAATAATACTTATTTAATATAAATTATTTTTATGGAATTATTAGTATCTATTATAAAAAATAATTATGTGATTTATTTTATATAATTTAATATCATTTAATTTATATACACATTAACATAATTTATTTAATCTACTATATTGAATCAAAAATGTGAAGCAAGAAATTGTTGTGTTACTTTTTTTTTGCTTTACTGTAGCATTTCAGCATTTTTATAAAAAAGCTTTTAGGTAGCTTTTTATAATAAAAAAGTAGATGGAAGACCTTTTTTTAAATGCATATTTCTGTATTAAAAAATTTAATTTTTTAATTTTTTTTTAAACTGAAAGATGTAGAATCGATGCAACTTTAGGGCATCCTTAGAACAAAATATGAATTAATCAGTACTTTTCGAGCTATTCCAAAATTAGTGTTCAGCCTACTATTTTTTCCCGTAAGAGTACGTGTATTTAAGCCTACTATTTAGCTTTTTCTTATTTTGTGTCTCGGCTTTTAATTATTGTAGGTTATGATTATTCATATACAACGAATTGAACCAATCTTCTGGCCTGGAATGTAAAACAAAAATGAAATACTTAGATGATTGGGTGAGTTCAAATTCTTTTTGTTTCTTTCAAAACAGATTTTTTATTGATTATATATTATTATATCTACAAACGCATATTATTTTTGTCTCGTCGAAATCATCAAAATAAAAATTAAAAATAAAAGACGAAGAAAAAATATTGAAAATAAAAAAAAAAACAAAAGTTTTATGCAAATACATATTGCAAATTAGTATGTTTTTTTTTAGTTTTTCTGGTACAGTTTCAATAAAAACTAAAAATAAAATAAACATAAAAAATTTAAATCATATTTAAATAAAATATGGCTAATTTATATAATGTTCGATGTTACCAAGTCCAGAATCAAACTCTTACACTAATGCATAGAACACATTTAAAGTGTTAACTACTGGACGCATCAATCACTGAATTGTTGTGCTATCATTTGTCAACATAAATATACAACACCGTCTAAATAAATAGTTATTTAAGTTGAGCACTTACATAAAGAGAGCGAGTGTTACCAATGTGAAATTTTTTTGTTTAAAATTGAAGGGTAACTAAGGTATTTCAAATAAACGTAGGAATGTACGATTAATTAAAACAGTGAAAAGTTTTTTCAAAATTCACAAAATTGTCAAAATGTCTATATGTATTAAATTTAAATATGTAGCAATGATGAAAATAAATAACTTTTTTTGGTACACTTTAAAATAAACAAATATTTGCTACAAATAAATTTTTTAAATTGTCAAAATTACAGAATAGAAAATTTAAAACGTGGATGAACTGAATAACTAATAAATAAAATTGGAATGATAACATTTACGCGCACATATTATGAAGATGCAATTGCAATTCAATGTAAACACATCCAATTGCCGCGTGATCTATTATCTCTTTTTTCTCTATGATAAATCTGTTATTATCTTATATGAAAGAGAGTTGGTTTAGATAAGTTAAGATATAATTTTGTGATAAAGTTTATTTAAATGATTAAACCGTGCGTGAGCATGGGCCGTTCCTACTAGTATAGATAAAATAAAAATTGATATTGATCGCCACAGCCTGCATCATCGCCGATTGATTGAATGAAAAAAAAACGAAGCACACGAAAAACCACGAAAAGTGTGTCTTCACTAATCATGCTCTTGTGTATTATAATATAGATATGCAAACATCTACATGATACATCATAGTGTCAAAGCTGTTAACTGTGAATACATTCCATGTATGGATAAGTAATAAGTATACATAATTTGTATGCATAAATTTAATTTAAACTAAACGGTTTCGTATTTTGTTGAAATAATAATTAAAAATTACTTTTTTGTTATTGAAAAAATCTTGTTTTTTGTTATTAATTATATTATAATAAATAATAATAAGAAAAATATTTGTTTAATAAAAAAAAAAATTTTAATTAATAGAGAATCGAACTCACAAAAATTTGTGATATTAAACCTATATTAATAATATTATCCTATTAATTATTTCTTTTTCCTACTAAAAGTGCAAAAAACCGATAAATAAAAAAATAATAAAAAGAATTTGACTCAAAAGAGAATCGACAAAAAAAATTGATTGAATGAAAGAAAAAACGAAACACATGAAAAACCACGAAAAGTTTGCCTTCAAAACCGTGCTCTTGTGTATTATAATATAGATAAAATAAAAATTAATTTTGATCGCCACGGCCTGAACATTGCCGATTGATTGAATGAAAAAAAACGAAGCACACGAAAAACCACGAAAAGTGTGCCTTCACTAATCGTGGTATATGATATTATAATATAGACTTGTGTATTATAATATAGATGTTTTAATTGACATGAAAAAAATAAAGTTTTGGTGGTGCTGGTGGAAAGTGCCAAGCTCAAGAAATTGAGCAGCTTCCAGGAAAAATAGGTTCAGGTTCCATCGCACAAAGCCCTCCAAATCTTTTTTTTAACTTGTCTTCAGTAAGATGGCTCATAAGCACGATGCAAACAGACGGTTTCAAGTGTCGGAACCGAAGACCTTATATTTGTTTTTTTGTCATTAGTACAGCGACCCTTAAATGTGATTAAGACATTAGGTCCGAGGTGCTAGGAATTGGGGCGAAACTCTATATCACGGGTTTAAATATTCCAATTCAATATTCGCCAAGCAAAGACGTGTACGGTTAAAATTATATTTTTTTATATATTATTACAAAAAGTGTACCGATAACATTATTAGTAGTGTCAGCATAAAGATTTAACTTTATAATTTCTGACCTATATTTATAATTACCTCACTAATAAAAAAAAAAAAAGAAAAACAAAATAAACAAAAAAAAAACAAGTTTTCTTTTATTTGGGTACTTGTGTCAGCATAATTTCATAATTTCTGACCTAATCAATAACAAATATAAAAAATATAATAAAAATTACGTAGTACGGGGTCGACAAATAATTAAATAAAATAATTAATAAATAAAAATAAAAAAAAAAAAAATTAAAATGGAATTCAAATGCAATATGGAAAACTGTACACGATAAGTCCTGTGCCTACGATATGTCCTCAAAAATGGTACTCTGTAAGGCGTTTTGTAACAGAAAATTGCATGGTGTCTATATAGGTGCCCCCAGAGATTGGTACCATCCCTGTCTTGAGGAGTACTTCATCTCTAATGATTGCCAAAATACTGATTACTTGCTGCGGAAAATGTATGATAAATTGCCAAATTTAATTACACAACTCAACCAGGATAAGGATGGATTAATTTCTAAGCAGCTTTCATCAATTAATTCAAATAGTGAAAGCTTTGATGAAATGGCGAGTTGTTTTGACACCCTGACAAATAAAATATCAGAAGAAATTTTGCCAGGAATAAAAGAGTCAACATTAAAAATGGGTTCTCAGCATGGATTCAAAACTTTAAATCGTGAGCCTATTAACAGATACTCAAGTGACATGGATGAGCTAAAAAAATATAAAAGAAGTTACATCTAGTCAAAGATTACTATCTGCCAAAGTGGATTCACTCTTCACCTTGACAGATAATGCTACAACTTCTAATCAACAAACAATAGCATTACTAAAGGAATCTGTGTCAGACTTCCCCAAGGAAATTAAAATAAATTCTAATAAATGTATGTCATTCCAAAAGAATCCAATAAATGTCGATATTACTTTAACTAATGTTGATACCCCGAAGGTTGAAAATTCACCTATACTAAATGTTACATCCTCATCCTCACAATCTCCGACGAAAGCAAGCCCGCCGAATACAGAAATAGTCCTGTCTCCTAAAATATACAAATTTGGAACAACTTGGTCCACAAATGAAAGGAACAATCGGATAAAGAAAATAAGCGTCCCAAACCAAGAACCTGTGAATTATACTCATTTGACAGCCTATTTTATAAAAGGAGAACCATATTATGCTGATGAAACCTGGATATGCAACCTGTTCAAAAAAGAATTTAAAATAACAGGTTGTAGCTGCAAAATGATTTCACACAACAAGCAAAAAAAGTTCAAATCGTTCCAGCTACTTATGCCAACTAAATATGAATAGCTCTTCTTCCAAAAGAAGAATGATACTTTTATTTGGAACAACATGATGATCTCTCGCTGGAAAACTAAGAAAATTAAAACATTAAATACAGTCAATAACAAAAACCAAAAACACATTAATAAATCCACTACACACAAATATAAACCTCTCACTACACAAAATAATAAAACAACACTCAAAACAATAAAAACATCTATTAACAACGAGCCGACTAGTTCATCTTCTATAAGTAACAGTTTCGTGCCATTTGCCCAAGCGTACCCATGATTTCGTAATTTAGATTCTAATTCAATTTACACCTATTCTCCTACACAGAGATCAAATACTTCCACTTCAAATGACCCTTCGCGACCTATTCCATCACACTCTAATTCCAATGTTTATTTTCACAGAAAACATTTAAATCCTGCCGAAACTTACACTGCACCTACTCATGAATCTCATTCTTTAAATTTCTCGAAACCTACTCCATCATTAACAAATCCAAACGTTAGTTTTGGTAATAAATTTACATCATTAACTTCGTCGGCACCTATGTCATCATTGACTAACACAAATAAGAGCTTGCATAAAAAGAACAATGCATTATATCCTAATTTCAAAAAAGGGGAAAATCTTATAGATGCTACCATTGGGCATCAGTTAACTCCTTCAATAACTGATTGCCCTGCATCTCCAAGTCCTGTAAATAACTCAGGCAGTGAATTGTTTACCGGCAAACTTGTAATCCCTGCCAATACTCAACCATCTTCATTTCGGTAATCCCAATTTCGGTAATCCACTTATTCCGCCAATTGTTAGATTAACTCAAATTTCTGTTGAAGAAGAGGAGGGCAAATATGTTCTCGGTCGACTGAGTGATCCTAGAATCTATGAAAATGTTAGGTTATATTTGGCTTACCTACACAACCAAGATAATCATGTTTGTATTGATGGGAAGACCAAAACTAACTTAAAAGCCTTAATTTATCAAAAAGGTTTGCCAGCAGGGCCTAACGACTTAAAAAAATTATTTATCAGGTATCGCGAAGGCCTTGGAATATCGCAAAAAGAGTTATTGGCAGATCTTGCAACATACCGCAGCCACGTTGAAAGTAATAGAGTAAACCATCTTCAAAGATCGCGGGAAAACCATAATAGACTTTATCGTCCCTAACGAAATTAATTTAAAACAGTTAACAAATTTTCCAAGAAAAAAGAACCTTAAAAAATATACTACCCTTTGAATTATCTGATTATTATCAAAACGTAAGGGAGTTACGCACTAAAACGTCAAATGTTTACTTAAACTCAAGCATTTTGAACTCTGATATTTTTGTTTTAACTGAAACTTGGTTACATTCAGCAATCTGGAATTATTTGCTCCCTCTGAATTTGCTCTAGGAAAGATAGATACAATACCCTTGTTAGTAATTTAATAACCCCTAAAGGGTTATTTTAATTGCGATAAAAAATATCCTAAATAGTTCTGCTATTGACTTCCACCCAATATGGATTTAGAACTAATTGCGGTAAAAATTGAATTTCGAAATAAGTCAGTTTTTATTATTTCTTGTTATATACCACCAAATTCTCCCCTTGAAAATTATATTAACTTTATTAGTACTATTGATTTCATTTTATGCCTATTGAATCCATCCGACGAAGTTGTGGTTTGCGGTGACTTTAACCTTCCAAATATCGAATGGATTCCAGATGATGAAGAACGGTTTTTAATTCCAAGCCACAGTTCAACTAAGTCCGAAGTTGTGTTAATAGACGGCTGTAATGCTAACTCTCTGCAACAGGTTTCTACAATTAAAAATTGTCTACATAAACAATTAGACCTTATTTTCGCATCAATCTGGACTGGAATAATCTTATAATCAATGAAACTTCAACAGCAATCCTCTTTAATATTGATAACTATTAGCTTCACCTACCACTACGCTAACCCCATTAGTGTTACACCGACTGTATCTTATCGTTATAACTTCAGTAACACAAACTTCACAGATCTTAATAACTTTTTATTATCTATTGATTTTAACACATTAATGAACAATGTGAGTATTAATGTAGCGCTTTCTAAGTTCTGTGATGTTTTGTCACATGTCTTTTGCTTATATGTTCCGTTATCCAGAGAAAGAAATCTAAATTCCAGTCCCGCTTGGATTAACAGGGAATTAAAGTTATTAAGGAACAAGAAAAATAAGGCATGGTCAAGATATTTAAAAAACAAAAATGAAAATACATATCATCAATTCGTAATTCTCTTTAATTCTTATAAATCCCTTTTAACCACTAATTATACAAATTACCTTAACGACATGGCATTTGAATTTAAAAAGAATCCTAACTTATTCTGGAAGTTTGTTAATTCAAAACGTAAGTCAGATCAATTTCCAAATATTATGGCTTACGAAAACATAACTTCTAATAATTCAGAAGTAATCGCCAACCTTTCTAAAGATTTTTTTGCAAGCTCCTATATAAATAACTCTTACGTATTAAATATGAACAATTTTCAGGATTTAGAAAATTTTCCTAGAATCCCGCTCACGACGATAGACTTGGAACCGAGTAAACTGAAAAAATATTTGGAAAAACTTAATGATGATTCATTTCCTGGACCAGATAATGTACCAGAAATTATCTTAAAAAAGTGTTCTGAATCTCTCTGCACTCCTTTATCAATTTTATTTAAACTTTCACATTCTCAAGAAATCTTTCCTGATTTTTGGAAAAAATCGTTTATTAGACCAGTTCATAAAAAAGATTCTAAGAATGATATAAAAAACTATTGCCCAATTGCTAAACTTTCAACTATTCCGAAACTATTTGAATTAATAGTATTTGACTCTATTTATGATCGTTGTTCAAACTTACTGTCCCCTAACCAGCATGGTTTTATGAAAAAAAGATCCACAGTAACCAATTTAATAGAATGCTGTTCTAAATTCAAAAACTTTATGGAAGCTGGGTTTCAGACAGATGTCATATACACCGATTTAATTAAGGCTTTTGATCTTCTTCCTCATTCCATTATTATACTAAAATTTAAAAAAATGGGATTCCCTCCTTCTTTTACCAATTGTATTAATTCCTACTTAATTAATGGGAACTACAACGTATTATTTAGATCCGCTACTTCTGAACCATTTGAAGCTAACTCTGGCGTTCCACAAGGGAGCCATTTAGGTCCGCTTCTCTTTATTATTTCCATTAATGATGTAACTTCCGTCATTAAGCATAGTAAAATTACTATTTATGCAGATGACATGAAATTTTACAAAAAAATTACATCAGCAAGGGACACATCCCTTCTCCAACAAGACTTAAACTCTTTTTTAAATTGGTGTAAAATTAACAATCTGACCTTAAATATTAATAAATGTGCTTTAATGACTTTCTCTCGCTCTTCTAAATCATTAATGGTTGATTATACTTTTGAAAATAAATCTATTGAACGACTTTCACACTTTAAAGACCTTGGTGTACTCTTTGACAATAAATAATGTTTCAAACAACATTTAAACGTCATAATAAATAAATCTACCTCCATGCTAGGCTTCGTCAAAAGATTTTCTAAAGAATTCAACGATCCATACGTCCTTAAATCACTTTTTACGTCTCTTGTTCGACCAAATTTTGAATATGCCAGTCAAGTGTGGTGGCCTCATTACCTCAATCATATCCAAAGAATTGAAGCTACACAAAAAATTTTTTTGAGATTCGCACTGCGTAATTTACACTGGTCAAATCCAGTTATTCTGCCACCTTATAGGAACCGGTTAGAGTTATTGAATCTTAAATCATTAAAATCCAGAAGGGAGGTTGCTGATATCATATTCATTATTAAAGTTTTAAATAATGAAATTGATTCTCCTTATGTTAGAGATATGATCCACTTATATATTAACAACAAAAACCGCTTTAGATCGGAAAATATTTTTCGTCCAATATTTCATCGTACCAATTATGGTAAATATGAGCCTGTTAATAGAATGTTTATGTTAATTAACATTAACAAAAACACCACATCGATTTTACATTAAATGCAGCCCAACTAAAAAAAAAGCTGCACTTACTTATATCTTAGAGTTAGTATAAATTTATAATTTTCTAACATTCTTTGGTAATAATTTACAAAAATGTATAAATATCAATATTTTAATACTAAGATCTAGAATAAGATTAAGCTTAAAATTATATTTTATTGTTTAATTTTGTACACTTATGTATATTGTAATATGTATTAAGCATAAATAAAGGAATAAATTGTATTTTTCTGGGAAATAGTTAATAATAATTATTATAAATATTTTTTAAAATATTTTCGGATTGTTCCGCGGTTCAGAAGTCGGGGACGAAGACCTTGAACAAAAAACTGGTCCAAAAACTAAAATGTTAATAATGTTCATCACGTATCAAGATAAGTATAAAAAAAATATATTTGTTTTTTGTTCAAGAAGGATGATTCCGACTTCCAGACTGTCGGACCAATCCGAAATTTTTTTAGGAATTATTTATAATAATTATTAATAACCTTTTCCCAGAAAAATACAATTTAAACTGGTGATAAAGAGTTTCGGCCCCAATTCCTAGAACCTTGGACCTATTGTTTTCACCACATTAAAGGGTCATTGTACTGATGACAAAAAAAAAATTTTAGGTCTTTGGTCCCGACACTTGGGCCCGGTGATTGCATCGTGCCTTTGAGGTATTTTATTGAAGAAAAGTTAAAAAAAAAAAAAAAAATCGAGGGCTTTGTGAGATGGGACTCGAACCTATTTTTGCTGGAGGCTGCTCAATTTCTCGAACTTGGCAATTTCCACCAGTCACCACCTAGATGATGTAGTTCATATGATACGGTCCCGTTGAATACACACACATTGGCTCTACTCTATTCAATATTAATTTGCATATTGAACAAACCTTTTGAACAAATTTTTTTTCTTCTTTTACTTCACTTTTTTCTTCGCAATAAAATTTCTTTCTTTATTAATTATATGTCAAAACAAAAAGTGTTACCGGTTTCAAAACAAAAATCATCTCATTTAAATTTCAAATTTCATTTCATTTTTCCCGACTATCGAAATGTCAAAAAATCATTTGAATGATATGACATTTGGCGTTTTTATTTTTATGAGATGACTATCGGAATATGGGCCATAGTTATTTGTGATTATTCTTTGTACCTTTATTCTTTCTTATATTATTTGTATATATGGCACGATACGAACAAGAACAAATATGATGGAAGTGCTTTCTTGGTGCTGTATTTGTTATTTTGGGTACCTTAAAATTAAATATGTTAAGTTGTTGTCACTCCAATGCCTCTATATCTTCTAGCCAAGTCACACGATGATTTTTCCGGAATACTTATATCGAATTACGATTTTTTTTAACCATTTGACGGACACTCTTTTTTTTTGCTGGTTCACTGTGGGACACTTGTTAAAAATAAGATTTAATTTTTGACGTCTATTTCCGTCATGATGTTTTAAATATAATTTGGGAGATATCCTGAGTCAGAGACGTTGATAGACGTCATGACGTTTATAACCGTCATGACACTTTTTGTAATAAAAAATTTATCAATACGGACAAAATGACGGAAAAAGACGTCAATACTTTAGTATAAAAATAATATTCTCATGTTTTTAGAACCATTTTTTTATTATAATTTTTTAAAGAACATTATTTATTTATATTATTTATAACATAATGTTTTATTCAAATAGAAAATTGTAAAACATAACGCTTTATTTCTTAGAAAACAAAAAAAGTTATTCAATAGAAAACAAGAAATAAAAATATTAATATTCTAACAAAAATATCATGTGTATGACATAGTTTTCAGCTTAATACTGGTAATTTAAGTGTGCCATTTTTCAAAACATAATCCAGCACACAATGCAGGTTTATTATCACAAACTTTACATCGATATGATGTTTGTCGTCTAATACCATCTTTGTAGCACTGTTTACAACGTAAGAAAGTTGTTCTTTTTTTTCTTATCATCTACTGGAATTTTTTCTTGAAAATGTTGTACAAACTGTTGTGTTGGTTGACTTGATGGACTTGTTGTTGGTTCCGAATTAGAAATCGGGTTTCCTATACCCAACAAGGAAGATATTGCCTGTTCTCGAAATTCTAAGAATGAACTTTTTTTATTTGTATGTTTCTGGTATATATAACAAGAATTCAAAGAGCGACATCTAAGAGATGAAAAAGCACTTTTTTGTACCATCGGATGGTTTTTCTTGGGATGGAATAGTAACTAGTCAACTGATCGGCTTTGTCAACGCCTGGCATATTAGAGTTGTAAGCTTCTATTTCGATTGGTTTATTCTTGATTTTTCCGTATCTTTTTGCAACTGGTTTTATTTGAGGTTTATATCCAGTCGTGATACACAAAACATCTCTGTTATCTCGCCATTTGCTCACATACACTTTTCTGTTTCTCTGCATTTATATTCTGCCATTTAGGTTCTATTTTATCCTCATCTGAGCTACTAGAATTTGTGTTATTTTCAGATGGTTCATAATTTGGATCACGACCAGAGTAAATCCCATCATCCTCAAAAAAATCAGTGTCTGTTGAATCAGAAGCAGCTTCGTTGTTACTTTCATTTGCACTTTCATCAAATAATTTCTCTATCTTTTTTCTAACCTCTTCATACGATATATTGTTATTTGGTCAAAAAGTTCTTTAAATATTTTTATTTTATTAATACAAATTCAATTATTATAATATTAATTACTGTAAATATTTACCTTTTATAAATTATATAAATTAAAAATTAACCATATTCACAAAATATCTATTCAGAAAGTCACTTATTTCAACACTGAAGAAATTTACGTATAAGATTGACGGTGTAAGACGTCATGCCTTTCTGGGAAATTCCCAAATTATATTTCAAAACAATATCTATGTGGTGAGTATTTTTGAATTTAAACCGACTGTTAAACGAAATTTTTCAGTTTCTATGGGACACTTAACATAAACTTGACGGTAATACCCGCCATGTCCCACAGAAAAACTTTGTTATGACGTATATACACGTCAGTGTCCGCGAAAGGGTTAAAATTTTTTGTTTTGTGTATAAATTTTTTTTGATAAAAAAAAAATTTTGACAGAAACTTAACTAACACAAACAAAAATATTCTAAAAAATGTAATACCAAAATACAAACTCCATCAAATGTCTTTCTCAGATAAAAAATAATAAACAATAATTTATATCCGATTTTAATTTCATTTTAAAAATTTTACTGTATCCACCAGTTTTATTTTCAGTGTTTATTAGAACTTGATAGGACGATTGCACGTCGGGTAATAACATTTTTTTTTTAATTTGAAAATTATTAATGAAAATGTTTTCGTATTTTTTGTAAATTTTCATTTTAGCTTAGATAAAGAATATTGAATATTTTTTTTAAAATAATACTATACCTAGATAACAGGTTATTCATATAGCAAAATAAGATCCCTATACAAAAGACAAAATTTATATGAAAATAAGATTTCATTTTTAAAGTTGCTCTCCCAGAGGCCTGGCTAGGAGATAAAGACGCATTGGTCAATCGATCAGTTAAATGTATAGATTGCATATGTATATGTATTACATTTTTTGTTGTTACATTTATAAAGAGTCTGAGGTAATTTATAAAAAATAATATTTATAAAAAAATAAAAGATAAATAATAATGACATAATATGGGTTGCCTAATTTGAACAATTTAATCGGTAAATTTAAACTTCTTTTGATTGTATGGTTTCAATAATAGTAATGTAATTTTATTAATTATTATTATCCTTAATACGATATATTATAATTAATAATGTAAATGATATAAAATAAAAAAATTTCAGGTATGGTGTATCGATAAATTGTTTGTAGTAAATTAAATATTTACCCAAGTATTGAGGAATCTCAAAGGATTCGTGTAAAACGATAAAATGATAAACAATTATTGTAAAATATTGTTAATTTATACTGGGACAGAATATTTTGAGAAATTAGCATATTTATTTTATTTTTAGCACATTCATTATTTATGGAATTTAAAGAAATTTCTTGAACATGCAAAAAAAAAAATTACATTTGTTGAGCGCATAGTGCTTGCATATAAGATTTTGGTAATTCAAATTTTATATTAAACCAAAGATTTTGGAAATAATTTTTTTTTCTTTTTAGTGTTTCTTTCTATCTATTTTCTATATTTTTTTGTTTTTTTTCATTTTAGTGTTTAGCCAAATGATAATTTACTTTTTAGCGGAAATTTTTTCTGTTGAACCGTCTTATTATTTCTGTCGTCGATTTTATATTTTTTTCTAAAGCTTTTATTGTTTTTGTTTTTATTCTTTTGTGAGCTTTACTCATAGAACATTATTTTCTTATATGAGCATAGGACATCTAGTTATTCATCGGATTCAGGACATCGTATATAGTTATTTATTTGTGCTATAAGGATATTAAGACGCAAAAGGATATGAAGTATTTTACCTAAAGCAGATTATTTATTTAAGAAATATTTTTTAAAATAGCAAAGAGAAAAAAAATTTTATTTCGCAAATAAACAAATTTTTGTTTTTGTTAAAAAGTTTTTTTTGTTTTATTAAGAGTAGAATATAACAAAATAAATATTGTTTTACGATGGTTCCTAAAAATACATGAAATTCAATTTGAAAAACTTAAAAACAACCGAAATCGAAAAATAATTAGAAAATAAAAATATTACTCAAGGAACTCTAATTCAAAATATTTTTATTTTGTTGCTAGATCAACAATATTTAAATTATTTTAATTTTTCTGCAAAAATATATGACCAAAACAAAAATCAATACATGATAGTCATAAAACATAAAAAATTCAATCCGCATATCATATAAATTTATTATTTAAATTTCTGTATAAGAATATTTTTTTTATCATAAAAATAGATCTGAACTCAGTTCATATATTTTTGTTTATTTATTTTGTTTATATGGATTTGTGCATTTCCAACATGTGAAGCACAAAATTTTTTGATGAAAAAATCTCTCCACGACGCAAAAAAAATGTCTCCATATAAACATTAGTTTTTAGAAAAGGGAACGAAAGACAAAGAGAGACTTGGTTTAAAGGCTCAAAATTTGGTTGAAAAGCTCTCCGACGTATGCCTAACTAGCGAGTGCATCTTTACAAGTATGCGTAAATATTTATATTAAAAGTTTTTTTCATCGGTTGAGCATTGTTTTGAATCTTGTGCCTCAAAACAAAAAATTAAATGTAAATAAATATTATAGACCTTTTGGCAATTTTGTGATTTTTGGTAATATCGAATTACTTCAAATTTTTTTTTAAATTTTCTGCTGTTATTTTTTTTACTGCTTTCTATTTTTATTTACTACTGAAAAAATGTACACAATATTTTTATAGCTGTAACATTATTTACTGCTGCTACTATGATGTTAGCAGACGGAATACCCTCGAAAAAAATATGCTGGGTCAAAAAATACAGGAAAACCAGAAAACGTGACGGGAATTTTATCAATTTAATCAAAGGATTGAATACCAGGAACTATTGCCGAAATTTTTTGAGGATGGACGAAGATTGTTTCATATATATACTATCTGGTACTAGGAACGATATAAACTATTTTTTATATAAATTAATACAAATTTTAATACAATTTTATATATAATATTTTTTATATTCAATAAAGAAATTTTAAAAATAAGTTTGAAATAAAAGCCATTAGTTATTTTAATCTTATATATAAAGAAAGATGTTTGTATGTATGTATGTATGTATGTATGTATGTATATAATTTTACAGGATAGTCATTTGTTACTTGGATTCGAACGCGTGATATGTGGTTTTCCAAAATTCTGACTGGTTCTGTTAGCTGCCATACAACTCCTAGCACCCGACAAAAATATTTCAAAAACCAAAGAAGTTACAGAGCTGAAAACTTGTATACAGGTACTCTCGCAAAAATAAACAAATACGCCTTTAAAAAATTTTCGAAATTTTGATTACTTCTATATGTAGTCAAAATATACTGATATGACAGCTACTTTCATATAATTCCTAGCACCTGAAAAAAATAGATCAAAAACTAAAGGTGTTAAGGACTGAAAGTTTGTACCTCTCATCAATAAAAGACTCAGGTAGTCTCTCAAAAATAAAAGACCTTATTACAATATTCACGTATTAAGAATTGAAAAAATTCAAAAAAATTTTACTCGTTTTGCCCTGAGAAGATTTCAACTCACAACAGGAAGACCCTCATATGATGCAACATGTAAGTTGTTAGGTTTAACAAAGTTGTCTAATAGAAAATCTGTTTTCTGTGTTATGTTTACTCGCGATATTTTACCATCGCATATTGATTCATCAAATTTATTACATAGTTTCGGTTTGGCTATACCACCGAGACTACTTAGATCGCAGAACTTCTTGAATACTCAATTTTATAGAAAAAATTATAGTAGATATGAACCGGTTTCAAGGTGTTCCGCTTTGCTTAATAAGTTTTTAGCTGTAAATAATAAGATTGATGTTTTTGTATTAAATGGAACTCAATTTAAAGAGCTTGCGTTATATAGTGTTAATTATATTTTTGAATAATTTTAAGTACTCTTTTTTTGTTTTTTCTTATTTTTATATATAGTTTTTTTTTTTTTTTGTTTTGTTGCTAGTCTGTAAGAGCTAACTTTGTAGACGAAATAAATAAATACATAAATAAACAAATATGCCTTTCACATGTTTTCGAGTTTTGACTGGTTCGGATAGCTGTCATATTTCAAAAAACGAAGGTGCTACAGAATTAAAATTTTGCACACAGGAACTCTCACAAAAATAAACAAATATTCCTTTAAATTTTTTTCGAAATTTTGACTACTTTAGGTAGTTTTTATACAACTCCTAGCACCCGACAAAAATATTTCAAGAACTAAAGGTGTTACAGGGCTGAAAGTTTGTACACAGGTAGTCTCTCAAAAATAAACAAATATGCCTTTAACATTTTTTCGAAATGTTGACTGGTTCGAGTAGCTGTAATACAACTCCGAGCACGCGGCAAAAGTATTTCTAAAACCAAAGGTGCTCAAAATTTGCACACAGAAATATAGAAAATAACGACAATATGAAAATAAAAGAGAAAATAAGAGCTTCGGCGGGATGTATTCTCTCAGATTTTCTGACGCCCAAAATTTTTTTTTCATCAAAGTCCAAGATGCGTGTATTTAATTTGGAACAAATTGGCCATGTAGTTTTTGAGATACAGGCTCGCATTCAAATTAGGGCTCTAGCAAAAATCAGATCGTCTAAGCTTTGGGAAAGAATGTTGTTATCAAAAATCAACATGCGTACAAAATTTGAAGCAGTTGGCCCAGTAATTTCTGAGACAAAAAATTTGATCCAAACAGAGCTCCTACATGATGCACGTCCCCAAAATTTTCTAATAAGAAAAATAGTTTTTATCGGAATCCAACATGTGTCCTAAATTTGAACCGAAATTGCCTAGTAGCTTCTGACATATGAATTTTCCTTCAAATAATAGCTCCGGCGGGAAACAGGTACAACAATTTTCGCCGAAAGTGTTGACATCGGCATCCAAGGTGTGTTCAAAATTTCAGGTCAACAGGAAGTGGGTTTAAAATGGTTGAATAATTCTACACGTTGAGACATATGCCGCGGTAAACTTATAAAAATAAATTTATTAATTATAATCAGTTACATTGTAAGTATCAGTATTTTGTAGGTTAAAAATATTTATTTGTACATATTTCAAATTTTAAAGAGAAATAAAAAAAAATAAAAAAGTTACATTGTAAATATCAGTATTTTGTAGGTTAAAAATATTTATTTGTATATATTTCAAATTTTAAACAAAAATAAAAAAATATTTTTAAAAACTTGTTTTTTGAACGGGTGCCACAAATTTTTCGCAGCAATATTAACTGCACTAAAAGGGTGAAAATAAATAAACTAAATTCAAGCTCCCTTAGAAAATTCTATATTATGACCACATAGCATACATCTGACCTAAAGCATTAAGAAAGAATGTTATTTAAAGAAGAAGTAAGTTTTATAGCAAAAAGAAATAAATGAACTTGCTAAAACTAAAATCAAAGTGCGAAACACGCTTTTTAAACATTAATCAGCACTAGCACTAATCCAAGGCTAAATAAACAGGCCACAACATTTAATTCAAAATGGCGTCACAGAGGTCACAAAGAATGTAACAAAAGAAATTTCTTATATGAGATTTTTCAGTTCATATAAGAATTTTGGAGTGATTCGAAGTTTTTTTCAAAATTTTTAATTCAAAAACCTAATTGCAATTTAAAAATCTAATTGATTTATTTTAAAAAACAAAATTGTGTGGTTAATTCAGAAATCTAATAAGAATTGAAATTTTAAAAATCTAATTGATTTATTTGATAAAATTACTTGCAAAAAGGTGTTCAAAGAATATATTGATTGGAAAATAGTATTTTGTGTTTCAAAAGTAAATTTGAACAAATTGTTTCATGTAATCTTTTTTTTAAAAGTTAAATTTATTGTCAACTAATATGTTACATAATTCTTAAATAAAACTAAATGGAATTTAATATTTTTGTCTTATCAATACATGACGTTTCAGCTCTCGTATTAATTGTTTTGTTTGTATTGTACTTACTATTTCTAAACAATTTATTTATTCTATTATCAAATGCTTACTCTAAAATGTGGTTTTATAATAATTGTTAAATTATTGTTACTTATATTATATGTTATGTAAAATGTTTGAAAAAACCCATTATATATGGTTTTTTTTAAATATAGGTTTCATGTAATCTTAACTATGTAATTAAAATGTTATGTATGAAGTTATACATAGTAGTTTGGCAAATGGAGAGCAAAATTTAAATTTTTTTAATGTTATTACAAATTAAAAACAAAATGTACATACTTAAAATGCAAATTATAAATTGAAAGTTTTAAGTGAATAGTTTTAAGTGAATTAAAAAATTAATAATTAACCTATTTTATATTTTCATTTACAAAAATTTTTGTCATAATAGAAATTAATAGAAAAAAAATAATAAATATTTAAAACTAAAAAATTAATGTTTAATTAAAAGTTTCTTTCCTTACTAGATTTAAATTAATTTGTTGAGGAACACAGTACAATGTTGGCATTATTACTATTACATCAAGAAAATATCCCAAATTCTAAAATACATCTTATTTAGGATGCCTTGATTACATACCTATAATTTATTTCTTAAAAATAAAAAACACAAAACAAAATGTAGGTGAAGAATAGAAAACAGCAAATAAAAAATATTTATAAGTTAAATACATATTTAGAAAGAATATATTATCCAGGTACGGCACACATCCAGGAACGCAACACAGTGTTGGCATTATTTCCTATATTTTTATTTACTTTTTAAACCCAAAATACTATTTTCCAATTAATATATTCTTTGAACACTTTCTTGCAAGTAATTTTTTCAAACAAATCAATTAGATTTTTAAAATTTCGATTCCAATTAAATTTTTGAATTAAAACTTTTTAAAAAAAATTTCGAATCACTTCAAAATTCTTATGTGAAAAATCTCATATAAGAAATTTCTTTGTTTACATTTTGCTGTAACCTTTGTAACGGCATTTTAATAGCAGATGTCGACAAAGTAACCATTTTTCTAGCAGAGTTCTTAAGCTCACTCACTTGATACGGCTGGATTACCAACACATCGTTTTTTACTTAAAGTGGGATCACCAATTATTTTACTACGTAACTTCGACCCGCCAAAACTTTGCAGCTACACAAGGTTTTGTATCAAGAAGATGTTGGGAAATGAAATTGAAGCTACAATTTTAACAGGGACAAGACGATATATTTTATATTCCATGAACACCAGTCATTCCGAATTATTTGTTTTTTCGCTTTAAATGATTGCATTTCCAGTGAGACTTGCGTTCTTAATTACGATCAACAATAGAAATAAGAAATTATGTACTTGCCAAAAACATTTCTTATTACAATTCTAATCTAAAATGCAATTTTTTTTCTTCAGCAGTATCAATTCGTATTAGCTCGGTATGTCTTTATTGCAAAAAAAATTACATAATATTAAAACATTTAAAAGAAATGCTTGAATGTGAGGCAATATTTTCTTATTTCATCAGTTCAATTCACACAACTACCAACAACAGCCAATCAATGCTTACTAAAAAAGAAACATCAAATAATATTTTTCGTTCCAAATTTAAAATAAAGATACGCCGGGATAATACGCCGGGTATAATATAAAATAAAGGAATAATAATAATAATAATTAAACATTAACATGTAATATCTTATATAATACTAATTTTCTTTTTGGTCTCAGGACATAGATACCGTACATATTTCCTTAGTTACCATACACGTTACCTACCGTACTTACCGTACAGTTTTTTTACACATGTAAATTCATACCAACCGTATCATCAAATAAATGATTGTATAGTTTATGAAACTATTATCTGAAGTAAATCCGAAAGAAATCAAGCCACATGACATTTTCTAACTTTATTTTATATTGGAGTTGAAATAAAATCAAAATTAAAAAGAAATAAGATTAAAAATTAGTTTATACTAGCTATTCCCGGCGTAACATTCGGCGGTCTAGCATTAGCATTATAAATGAAACAATTTATTTTATTTTTTTATTTTCTCAAAAAAATTCAATGTTTTACATATTTTTTTATTACATAGTAAATAAGTTACAAATTGAAAAACTTAAAACTAAAATTCACTTTATATAATATCTTAAAAATAGTTTAACATTTTAATACTTATTCAAGTATTTCACTAAAAACACAATTCTCTATTTCTCTTGTTTTTCATACTACACTAACACTATCAAAAGATCATACTCTAGACAAAGCAACATAAACTGTGAAAGGCCTACTTCATGTTTAAATTTTTTTTTGCTTTATTTTGAAAGCACTTTTCACTGTATGTATTAAAATTTTATTTATAATTGAATTAGTATTGTTATTGTTATTTAAATAATAATAATAATAAAATGAGTAAAAAAATGAATAAAATTATAATTTACAATATTTATAATATACTTAATATGTATAATATAATAAATAATAATTTTATTTGTTTTTCATAGAATCAAAATGAAAATTTTGACCGCTAATAGTTTTGAAGAAAACTTTTATGTAAGGGAGCGTTTACAAGTTTTTGAATTGTGTTTATAACGTATACATGATGTTCATTAAAGTTTGACATCCGACATTGTTATAGAATATCATAAACTTTTTTTTTTTTAATTAGTAGTCATGGATACACATTTTCGTATTTCGCAAGTTGAAAAAGTGAATTTTGCGAGAAAATGTATTTATAAGCTTCTAATTGTGTTATGCCAATATATTGAAAGATATAGGTACATTAAAAAATACAAAAAATGTGTATTAAATATTATTATTATTTATTAATACAAATACTTAGAATAATTGATTTATTATTTAAATATTTATATTTTATAAATGTTCTGAAATTTGACTGAAAATTTATATTTATATAAAGCGTGTACTAAATTTGCCGTGTATTGAATTAGAACTTGATAATAATGTCATAAAATTTTTTTTTTCTTTTCTTTAAATTTCGGCTTATGATTCTCAATGTACAATATTATTTTTAATCAATGCTACTGCGAATTTGTATTTGGATTTTTTTTTTAATAAAATAAATAAATTTCAATAATTGGAATTTTGGGAACATGGTGAGGTAAAAAATATATTTTCTAAATTTACTATTTGTTTTACCGGCAAGTTTTTTTGCTGTAATATTGAGTGGGTGGCGCAGTAGGTAGAGCGCCTGCCTTTCAACCGAAAGGTCACGGGTTCGATTCCCGATGAAGCAAACGAAAAAAAAAATGCTTCATTGGTTTTTCAAGCTGGTCTAGTATCCTTTGTCATTGGGATATAATAAATGACAAAAAATAATTGAGAGTATATAATATAATCTGGTAACAAATTAAAAAAAATAAAACTACTCTATTTAAGAAGACTTAGTTCCTGACAATAGTAGTAGTTTTCCACATTTAATGAGTAGATAAGCCAGTAATTTGTTAAAATAAATACTCAAATTATTGTAGATATTGTAGTGTAAAATTGCAGTACCGTACTTAATTAAGCACGAAAAGGTGACTCTACCTAAGTTACTATCAAGATCATAAAAAAAAATATCGTAATATCGTAATATTTTAACAAAGCTATCTTTATAAAATAATTATATTCTGATTTTTTGTCTTTGCTACTTTGTTTTTTTTTTTTTTAATTCATTCATATGTTCAGATATAATCAATCAATTAGCTGTTCACAGCTATTTCTGCTATTGAGGTGAATTTTTTTAGGTTAATTTTAATTTGTTTTTGGTTTTATTTGGTTTTATCGTTTTGTAGTTATGTCTTTAAACTAAATTTTGCACACTATCGTAATTCGTAATAGTTCTAATTTGAAAAAAGCTTTGTGTTGTAAAAGCTTTGTGGAAAGTTTAACAGACGTTTAAGCGTATTAATATATAAGATACTTTTTGGCCTTACTTCAATACCACGTTTGAAATAAAGTCGAAATCATGAACTTCTTACCATTTAAAATTAAAACTATTATTAACATATGATAATGATAAATTTGAATTTTAATTATGTATTTTAGATTGGGATTAAAATCAGTGAATTCCATTTTCCAGAATATTTATAATATTTATACTGTATATGCGGTAACAACTCACGCGCCAGACTTCCCGCCGTATGTCCAACCTGCCAGTGTCCTTTAACTTTTTAAAATAATAAAACCAATTATCTGCGGTGTTATAGTTCACTACCGATACGGTAGAAGATGAATTAGGAGAGACTTAAGACTTGGACTCAAAATCAGGGTATTCCACTTTTTTAGAATATTCATATGCTCGTATACGAGTTACACACAGAATTTGTTTTTATAAATATTTGAATACTTACATAAATATTTGAAATGGTTGTATTGGTTTTTTTAAAATAAGATAAAGACGAAAACAAAAATTATAAGATTTTGGTTTTATTTCTTCCGGCTTTATTTCAAGTAACCTATTTACCAAACAAAAAAATATTTTAAAAATCCTCATCAAACAGTTTTTCTTCATTTTTTTTTGTTTTTGTTTTTTTTTTATTTTTTATTTTTTAGTTTGACGAAATATACATAGGTACATTTTAAATTTTGAACAAACGACCAAACTAATGCGTTTTGTAAGAGATTAAATGAAATTTTATGCTACTATTTGTTATTTCTTTTTAAATTTATAACTCAATAGTGAAAGTCCTAAGATATTTTTTTTTCACATAATTAAAGAAAATTTATTTTCCTTCAAAAAAAATTCTCGAACGGCTATAATTGGGACCAGTGTTTCAGAAGTTATGAGCTATTTTGTCCCCACACTTCCTGTTTTTTTTGCAGTAAATTTTTTTATTTTCATTTATTTTTAATACGAGCCATTTTTTTTTTATTAAAAAAAAAATCAATCAATAGGTAGAGTAGAAGCATCTTATTATATGTATAGTGTTTTTTAATTATTTTTCTTAACTTTTGGCAATGACTATATATGATCTATATATGGGTATTGTATATATAGATATAGTCATTGCTTTTGTGCTTGATTTGTTTTTTTTTTCTTATGAACATGCAAAAGTAAAACTGATTTTTTTTCTACCTGTTAGAAGAGTGATAACTGAGACTTTTAATTTTTTTTTTACCTTATAAAATAAAATAAAATAAATAACTTTTAATAATAATATTTACCAATATTATGTTGTATTAATTAAAAAAACACTGATTTAATAAATTTTATCTTTTGGATATCTTAAATCTTATCTTCTTGAAGTTTTATAATTGAATGTAGTCCAAGAACAATGCTTTCGCAATAATAATAAGTTGATCAACAAATTTAGAACCTGCACCTAAGTAGTTATTAACATTATATCAGTATTGTCACCTTTTTAATTTTCATTGTTAGCAACCAAATCTAAATTTGAAAAAGTGAAATGTTCTTTTTAAATATAGCAATAAAGCAAGCGAAAATGTTTGTCACTTAAAAGTAATAAGGAAGAATACGCTACTAAATTTCCACTTCACAAATTTACATGTTTGCAGTAGCTAATCTAAATAAATAAGAGTTGGAATTTTGGGTTAGTGATTATTTGACAACATTATAAGTTGTGTAAAATCAATTTCTCTAACAGTCACTCAATTATAACAACAAAAATAATAATGAAAATAGACATCCCATTTTTTTTTTCTGAATTTATTTTTTTTATCTATGCATATTACTATTTATATTTTCAAAATATTTTGTTGGCTGCTATGAAGCTCTTTAATTTGATTCTAAAATTTTTTAAAACCAAATGGACAAAAATATAAGAATATACCTAGGTACATAGTTGGGGAAAAAAACCAAGTGGGTGAAACATTACAAAAATTGGTAATGGTGTAACAACCGAAATCGGTTAACAATATTTAATAAAGTTGTGAGACAGACCTAGAGTTTTAATATTTATTGATTTTCAAATTTTATTTTATTGGATTAATAAAGTATGTGTATGATGTAGCATTATGATGACATATTCACTTTATATTGTTATTGGTGCTTTGAGCCAATAATTAAAGTAGTAATGTGTGAAACATATTGCGTAATTAAGAGATAACGCACAGTACTTTTAGATTAAAGAATCTAACTTTTTGTTACATAATATAATAGTAGGTATAATACCATCTTTCTCGAAATTTCTTGAAGTTTGGTAGATATCTTATTTAACAATCTAAAGGTACTTATTCTCAATAAGTTAAACTTCTTTATATAAATTTACTTTGATTTTTGTTTTTATTTCTTTTAAACATAAGTCGGAAGTAGGCTTGAAACAGTTTTGATTTTGTTTATTCCGCTTTGTTCCAGCCGATTTGATATTTTGTCTTCTATTTTTTTTTTTATTTTTTTTTATTTAAGCGCTGACTATAATAGACTTGAGCTGCCTTAAGGTACCTTTTGGAAATCCCCATACAATTTAACAAAATATTTAAGTAATTATAATCATATTTCTTCTACCAAAACAAATTCACTTATTTTATTTGTAGACCAGAATGTGATTCATAGAGTTGAACTGATAATAATTAATTTAAGTTATTAAGAAAAGTTTGTTTTCATTTTGTTTTTTTTTTTACTATTTAATGTTTTTAAGACAAATTATTTAGTTTTTCAGCTAAGTTCTTTTTACATTTGAATTTGGTTTTTTTTTTTTTCATTTAAATTATGAATTTCATTTAATTTTGTTCTTTTTCATTTGAACTTAGGTTTTTATTTTTTTTTTCATTTAAATTATGAATTTCGTTTAATTTTGTTTTTTTCATTTGAATTTCGTTTTTAAGTTTAGTTTTTTATTGATTTTAGTCCTAAAATTAATTATATTATGTACATACAATTGAAATAAATGTGATATTATGTAAATATTTTTAAAATTAATGTCAGTATATAAATACATATAACTGAAATGAATGTGAAATATTTCAAATAAAACAAAAAAAAACATACATTAGAAAAATACATTATTTTATTAATTAATTCATTAGACAATTCGCACAAATTATTTCTAAGTTGCGTTGCATTAATTCCATCAAATCTATGTACATGTGGGGAAGGTTCTATAGGAATAAATGGGCTTGCCTCAGATCTTCATTGACCTGGATATTCGATTCCAGCAGAATCAGTTCTATCAACAAATTGAGAATGATAATATTGAATTCTGCATATTTTACATAATGCAATTATGCAAATATACGCTCCATTTGAATAGTTCTCAGTAAAATCCGCCATCGAGCAGCTAAAACTCCGAATTATAAATTATTTCCTTTATATTCATAATGTTTTGCGACAGCGGAAAAGCAGCATCAGTTATGAAATGTTAAGGTGCTACAATGTTACTATTTGATAATCTACTTGGCGTTGGTATAATTAATTTTTTATTAATTATTTTTTTGATGAAAGAACTTCTTGCCAAGACTCTTAAAAGCAAAGAGTGACACTTACAATTTTAATTTGTAAAATTACTTATCTTCTTACCCCCATCACTGTTTCCACCATAGGTTTCTACATCGATAAAAGTAAAAGTATACCGGCATCACATGCTGCTAGGAGTAATATGCTATAAAACCTTTTATAGCATAAAAAATAGAGCACCACTTTTTTTTGGATGTGTTATAGCAATGTGCTTTCCATCTATGGAACCAACACAATGAGTTCCAAATTTATTCATAAGAAAGTTCCAAATTTATTCATAATCATCCGCTATTATTTCAAAAGTCAGTAGCATTTGGTTCCGAAACATAAATTGGCTGTAAATTACTCCACAATACCTCACATGTCTCCAAAATTATTTTTCACACAGTTTCTTTGCCTAATTTATAAGACCATGCTAGAGACTGGATTGTAACTTCTTGAGACAAATGGCTAAAAATTTTATGTTATTAAATTTGATACGTATAATAACTAAAGAGACTTACGAAAGTGGTATTGCTAGCCGGCATTCTGGAAATATTGATGTTCTGATCAAGTTTTTTTATAAAACTGTTTATCATATAAGCATGTAAAATTTTTCTTTATTCATCCGACAATGCTTAAAAAATTCGGGGATTCTGAGGGAGATGTTGTATCGGCGTAGGACCTAAAGACCATATCCCAAGTATAGCTGGAATTGTTAGCCTACCAAAAACATATATCTTTCGTCCTTTAAGGACGAAAACGACATTTGAAAGTATCCTTGTTGTTTTGATGTTTTTGTATAATAACCGTTCTAACTGTTGATCTATTAGAGATATATATATATATTCAGTCATATATTCTAAAAAGATAACGGTGTGGAGCATATTTCAAAACTTATTTGATGATGATTGGTGCTGTCGTTATGGACATATTGTAGTTCAAAGTAGGAAATTTTGGAAAAAAAACAATCTTTATTTTCTTTCTTAAGAATTTACGTCTTTTCTTTCTTTCCAGCTACTTCTGAGAAGCCAATTAGCACTTAATTGTGCTTTTTTGATACCACGATTCGAGTGACCTATTCCTTGTTGCCGGTTGTTATAGGTGGTCATTCTCTCATCTTCACTCTTCACAGGGACTCAGTACTAGAGTCACCCTGTGTGATTGAAAAGGTTGATCAGATCTCACATTTTACTTTCCGCGATAAAACCTATATTGTTGATCTCACTTAAAGTCCGGAGTCTGACTCTAGCTAATGCTGGGCAGCTGCGAAGGAAGTGTTGAAGAGTTTATGCTTCATTCTCATCCTTGAAACTACGACAATGGGGATTGAAAGGAATACCTAGCTTGGCACCGTGGCTTCCTATTGGCCTTGCTATATCAGTACGGGACCTGGTTAAGTGTTGTTTGGTTTTATTGATTTTATACGCGGGACATGTTTTCCTCGAGGTCGTACAGGTATTTGGTTTATGCCACCTTCCATGCGCTTGGTCAGAAAGTATGAATGGATGCGCTCCTTGACGACTCTCACTGTACAGTTCCCCAAGGGTCCTGTCGAGATTGGAACTTTGCCTTGCCAGTTCATTGGCTCTCTCATTTCCATCTATGTTGGAACCCATAGTAGAGAGATCGAGAACCGTTAGATAACCGGCTTCCCATTTCGTTTCGACATTGTACCACCAACTTAGAACAGATAGTGTCCGCCACCAAAGCTTTGATAGCGGCTTGCATATCCGTGAAGATGGTGACTTTTGTTTTGGTTGTGATTAAAGGTTGTCCCTAATTTTAAGCAGGTCTGCTTGAAAGACACTAGCGAATTTAGGGAGACAATAAGATTTTGATATTTTTAGATCTTCTGAGAAAACTCCTGCACCTACTCCGCAGTTAATTTTCGACCCATCAGTGAAAACTCCTATATCATTTTCCCCTTTCTTTAAACCACGCTTTTTTCACTCCAGAGCGTACCATAAAGTTTCATAAAGCTAACGAAAAGTTTCATAAAGTTAACGAAAAGTTTCATAAAGTTAGGTTAAGTTCATTACAGTTGTCAATATGAAACTTCATATAGTCGTACAAAAGCTTAAGCCACGTTTTTTTTTTTTTTTTTTTTATGATCTTGTCAGCTAGAAGCGAGTTCGGTACAATCGAGGCGGCTAGAAGAGAGTTCGATACAATCGTTCAGGTAGTCGATGCGAGCGTTACCAACGAGCAAGGTGAATTGATTAGCAAAAGGTGTTCCAACACATGCTCACTAGTAATGAGATATCTCCCAGCTTTGCAGGGGTCTCATTCAAGGCGGAAAAATTATATTTTTCCTGTCAGTATGAGGCTTCGTCATACTGGTTGAAATCTGCGGCGTCTAACTGCAGTCCGTGGGAAGGAGCAAGGCTCTCAGCAATGAGGGTCAGCCAACTTCCAAAGACGAAGTTAGTTAAAATCTGGAGCTCGGGCGGTACCGAATCTGAGAATGACGTCATGAAGGCGCTCAGTACTCAAAATGGTATCGTTACTACGAAGTGGAAAATCCAGTCGTGTAGAAGAGAAACTGAGGCTACTAATATTAGTGGTTCTGGCTCTGGCTCTAAAGATCTCGACAGCGCTAAAGCTATAAAAGATCGAAACGCCAAACTAAGTTTCAAATTTGGTCAAATAAACGCAAAGTTTATCAAGGCTAAAGGAGAAAACTAAACTGGCCAATAAATTCATATCCCGAGCCATAGCCAGTCTGGTAGTTAAGCAAATTAATTTGCAACATAGTATAAGCGGGTCATACACTCTTATGGCCTCACTAACTAAAAAGTGTCAAACAAAAGTAATACTTATTCAAGAACCTTACATTATCAAGAACAGAGTGGCGGGTTTTTCACTGGAAGGCTGGAACACTCTGTACAATGCGGGTCTTGGAAAAGTTCGAGCATGCATAGTCGCGCATTCAAGCGTTGACGCGCAGCTCCTAATGCAACTGTCATCAGGAGATCTGACGGCGGTTGCCATAAAACACAAGTGTCAGGGAGAAATGCGAAAATTTATTATAGTTTCTTACTACCTCCCTTACGACTCTACAGAACCCTCTCCAACAAATGAGCTCGCGTAAGTGGTCAACTATGCCAAAAACAACAATTTTGACATAGTAATTGGCTGCGATGCAAATGCTCATCATGAAAACTGGGGAAGTACCAATTCAAACACTAGAGGCGAAGCGCTCCTAGTGTACCTTGCTACTACTGACTTGGAAATCCTAAGCACTGGAGGGATACATACATTTGTAAATTCCAGGCGACAAGAAACTGTAGACATAACTCTATGCTCTAGATCTCTTCTTTCAGAAATCAAAGACGGGAAAGTGTCTATGGAACCCTCTATGAGCGATCATAGATACATTAATTTCTCCTTAAAGGCTGATCCTGATAAGATGTTAGTCTTTAGAGATATTAAAAAAACCAACTGGCAAGAATTTCAAGATCTGGTAGCTAAGGATGCGGATTCGATCAGGATCCCGAAGGTCAGGCAAGAGACAAATCCGTTGAAAACAGACAAATCTGTTAACGGAGGCTTACGAAGCATCTTGTCCGGTCACCAGAAAACCGACAGAAACAAAAACTGCTTGGTGGCACAAAGATCTGGAGCAGCTAAAAAAGAAGGCCAAAAAACTTCTAAATAGAGCCTTAAAAACTCATGAAAGATGTAGAAGATGATTGGAAATCCTATAGTGAATCTAGAACAGAATACAAAGATTGATTCGGAAATCAAAGAAACAGTCCTTTTAAAAGTTCTGCGAAGGAATCGAAGATATTGCAGATGGAGCGGCTTTGCTTAAGGCCCTGAAAAGGTATCCAGTAGCAAAGTTACACAATCTGCAAACATCAGAAGGATGCTACACGGCATCGAAAGAAGAAACATATAGAGTCCTCTTTCGAACAGACTTTCCGGGGAGTAGACTCAAAGATTCGCCTCTAGAGGATACTATCCAGGGAGTTACTATACCAAACCGTTCGGATGGTCAAAAGTGGTCTCTCATATAGAGGAGGCTATCGTGAAGAAAGAGATAACACTCGGTGCATTCTGGGACATTGAAGGGGCCTTTGACAAGGCAACTTTTAAGTCACTTCTAAACGGAGCAAGAAAGCAGGGAGTAAGCAACACACTACTGAGATGGATAGAAAAGATGTTGGAACAACGTCATATGTTCATTCAGGTAGATGAAACTACTAAACTTCAGGTGAAGGCGGTTAGAGGATGCCCACAAGGAGATGGTCTATCGCCTTTACTATGGAACATGTTGGTAGACGAACTCCCAAGTATACTGAACGAGGAAGGATTCAACACACACGGCTTTGCCGATGATGTTAGTATTCTTCTAAGTGGAGGATATATGAGGCGTTTATGCACACAAATGCGAATTGCCCTTAACTTAACCACCGAATGGTGTCAGGCGAATGAATTAACCATAAATCCTAGCAAGACACATTTAGTGACCTTTACCAACAGAAGGCGACTGAACAACTATGTTCTTCCCTCCATTGGAGGAAACAACCTAGAACTTCGAGACGAAGTAAAATATCTAGGGATCATACTTGAGAAGAAGCTCAATTGGGCAAAACATATCGAGACGAAATGTGCTAATGCCGTGAAAGTCCTATGGCAGTGCAGAAGGGCCTTTGGCTACAATTGTGCCCTAACACCGAAAATACCCTTATGACTATACAAAGTGTGTATCAGGCCCATTGTTAGCTATGGGTCCATTGCACGGGCTCCGAGAACAGTCACAGCAAATGCCATAAAAAACTGGAAGCAGTACAAAGACTTGCGTGTCTCTGTGCAACAAGTGCTTTTAGAGCCACACCTACAGCGGCTATGCAAACACTTCTTGGACTTCCACCTTGCATCTTTATGTAAGAATGAAGGCTCTCAAAGTTGCAAGTAGGTTGGAAACTCTAGGGAATACTAGTGAATGTAGGAAAAAACATCAGAGGCTATGGAAGGACTTATAAGTGGAGCAAAAAGAGTTCTTCATGCCAACAGATGACATCACTACATACGTATCTTTGAAGAAGAGATATGAAGTAGAAATCCCGACAAGAGAGACGTGGCGTGGTTCAGAAGAGCAGGTTAGGTCCTCAAACACCTCGGACATTTTCACTGACGGGTCCCTTACGGCTCTAGGCGCGGGAGCTGGAGTGTTCTTTGAAAAAGAGCAACTTGAACTCCAGTTTCCTTTAGGCAAACACTGCACAGTCTTCCAGCAGTGAATATAATAAAAGAGCAAAGATGGTCTAAGAAAGTCATTAGAATCTTTAGTGACGGTCAGTCTGCCTTAAAAGCTCTTGAAAGTAACCTCATTAAATCTAGATTGGTGGGAAAAGGCTCGGAAAACCTTAACGTCATAGGGCTCCGAAACAAGGTACAACTGATCTGGATACAGGGTCATAGTGGCTTGACTGGAAATGAGAAGGATGACGAACTAGCCAGATCATCGGCGGGAAATATTTATGGCCCGGAACCAGCAGTTGGTATATCTATTGGTAATAGTAAACTATCAATAGAAAACACCCTGAAAAGAGAAGCAAATATTCTTTGGGAGCGTATGGAAGGCCACAGTGTCTCCAAAATATATGCACCAAGAATAAACACCAAAATAACCAACTTCCTGCTTACTCTCAATAGAGGAGACTGCAGAAAGATGGTGGGTATACTTACTGGTCATAACCACATGAATAAATACATGTGCAGACTAGCACTAAGTGACGACCTAACCTGTAGGCACTGTCTGGAAGAGGAAGAAACTTCCACACACGTTATAGGAGAGTGCTTAGCTTTTTCAAGTCTGAGACTCAGGCTGTTAGAAACGGATTACAAAACCTCAGAAAACTTCTGCAGGATAAATCCCCCAAACCTATTGGCCTTTATCAAAAGGGTCGACTAAGTTGAGGGGTGGAGGATGGCATAAAAGGCTAAAAGCCTACATGCCGGCTCTGACAAATTAGGGCCACCGCCGTAGGGAAAAAAAAACCAGCTTGAAAATAGCTTGAGTTTGACAGATGTATTTTTGGTAACATAAATTTTTACGCCTAAAATTTGTAAAATTTTCTATAAATTTAAAGATTAAACAAATTACAAAATTTAATTTTTTTATTTAGCTAGTTACCCTTCTAAATCTTCTATTTTTTAAATTCATTCCAAACATTAAACAAATTTTTGACATTAAATATCAACTCAAGCTCTCTAGCATTCCAGCTGCGAATTCGATTCAAACTTTCTTGTCAAGTAAGTAAATTGTTGTGGTTGGCTTGAATAAAGCTGATATCAAGAAACCAGCGTATACATGATGTTGAATCGCACTCGAAGCTTACTTGAAACTATCATGTGTACGGATTACGGAGTACATAATAGTCATATGATATCATATGATTTTGTACGTGAACATGACATTTATTCGTTAAGTCATAAGCATACGAGAAGAAGCGTGCAAATCATAGACAATCACAAGCAATTTTGACAGCATTGTAAATAAAAAATAATATTGTAAACTAAAAGGAAATTTGCGTTTTTTTTCTTTTAAGCTAAGTATGCTGTTAAAAATTGTTGCTTGTTAAAAAATGAATGCAAAAACTACTTCAAAATCGCTAGCAAAATTTAATCAGAAATTCGTTTAATTAATAACAGGTGGCATTACTTGTTCATTTGACAATCAACAACGTGAAAGTAAAATCTAACTATTTAAACTAAAAAAACTAGGTGTTAAACTATTTGATAATAAATAAAATAATAATGTAAAAATTTTTAAAATATACTTTTATCGAAATCAAACTAGCCCCCTTAAAAATAGAAAATAAAACTAGTAGTGGATGTTGAGCATCTAGAACTACTATAAGTACAAAAGTATAATGAATCTTGCTGGAATATTGTTAATGGAAATTTGGAAACGCTTTGTGATGTTAAAAGAACAAAGCTTTATGATGTTCTATTAATATTCGTAATTTTTTTCAAGCGGCAAATATTAAAAATAAACAAACAAAATCATTTTTTTTCTTTTTGCGTTTGGTTTTAATATTAACAACAAAAATACAACCTACCACGAAAATATATAAAAATATATATAATAATACATAGACACTGGCAAGTTAATATTAAAGTATATAAAATGGAATTTTGAGGAAAAAATCGCAGAAACGGAAGAAAATTTTCCTCAAACCAAATTCATTATTTTATATTTATTTAATATTATTATCTCTAATTTTTAAGTTTATGTTTTATTTTTTAAGTTATATTTTATTTTATTAAATATTACTTTTTAAGATTTACTTTAATAAGCAATATGACATGATCACCAAACGTTGTTAATTTTCTAAAGCAAAAATTTTGCCGAGCAAAAAAAAATTTTACATACTCGGGTATATAAATGAGAAGAAAAAATTTTTAAGTTTAATACCTGCGGTCAAAACAAGAACCTCATTTTTTTTGTTCAGCATACTAACAGTGTATTACAAAGCAAAATTTGAAGCAAACTTTTTGTTACCATTTTTGTACAACAACAAATTGCATTAAGCAAAGTTTTGCACAGCGTACTAATAGTATACCTAGCTTTAACTAAGAACCTTATTCAAAGCAAAGCAACATAAAAATAAAAAACATTTATTTATAGAATTTATATTTTTATTTTACTTCTTCATTTTATTTCATTTCACAACTTTTGGTTATGACGTTTTGATATGGGTAGGTATGTATGGCAATTATAAGATTATAATTGGTTATGATTTTGTTATAACGTTTACGTAAGTTTTTCTGCCCTGGAAGTAATCTAAAAAGGAGTAATTTGAGATAAAAAAAAAACTATAGCTAAAGAAAATATTGTAAAATAACCAAAATAAACTGAAAAAAAATAAAACTAGATATTTTTTGTTTTTTTTTATAAAAAAGAAGACGAAGAAGAACAAGAAATATGAAAATCCAGAAAATTGGTATTATATTTTAAATCATTAAACGACGAATCGCATTACATTGTTTTTTTTTCTTTTTTCTAATGTAAATGTTAATTTGAATGTATGTATAATTATTTCGAAATATAATAAATAATTCAATTAATTAAATGATTTTTAAAATTCTATAAATGTACATAAGAATTTTTATGAATACTACACGCTATATTCATAAACACAAATATAATATATATGTACATGCATATTGTGTATATTTTCATAATAGCGAATATGTATAATGTTAACATGCCATAACATGTTTTTTATTTTTTTTTTTCAATTTATGATGCATGTGGATGCATTTTATGTTCCATTTCAACTTCAACTCTTGCTTCATCAATACTAGCTACTGTTGGTATACCACTTGGCCATTCTAATAAATCTTGTTCATGTTGTAATATCATATCAGCTTCAGCTATAAAAAGATAATAAAAATAATAGTAATAATTATATGTATGGTACAATAGTGGGTCTCCGTTTAAATAATTTCATAACTTCGTAACTTTATCGGAAGAATTGTATAATTACATGATGATTAAAATGAATGAAAAATTGTAATTGAAAAATGAATTATAATTGAATTTTTTTGAAGGGTTATTTAAGGGTATTTTTTTTTGTTATACAGTAACAAATTTTTAGCTATTTTAATATTATTTAAGTGCTAACTATTTATTTATAATTATGTATTATTTTTTGTACATAAGTAAAAACAATAATAAAATAAATAAATAATAATTTTATGTATAGTACAATAGTGGCTATCCGTTTAAATAATTTCATACCCTTTTTTTCATATTTTTTAAACGTAAATGTTATGCATTTTTGGATTTATATTATAAATATAGCAAAATATTATTTTATTTTTTGGACACACACGATTATACATATGTTAATTGTTTTGTAGGTATATTAAAAGGAGAACTTAGTAAGTTTTAATTTTATTTTTTACTCTGTTATGTATGTACAACAGAAACAATTTATTAAAAATAAATTTTGTTGGAAATAAAAAATGTTGGTTTGTTAAATTCCAAAAACTTTAAGGAATATTCAAAAACTTTCTCAACAAATTTGTTGAATGGGTTAAAAAATTCTTATTTTGAATATTTTGATCTTCTTGATCTTAAAAATTAATTGACTATTTTTATAAGCAAAGTCATATTTACGACAAATCTATACAGAAAATTTACAGCAAAGTTTTATTAGATGATGTAGTTTCTCTTTTTCGGAAACTGCCAAATAACGTGAGCTGGTTTTAGCAATAACTTTTTTAACATCGTCAGTTGAAAAATCATTCTCCACTTTAAAAAGAATTAAAGCCTACTCTCGCAATACAATGGAGCAGAATAGATTGTCAGAACAGAACTGGCAATTTTTCGGATAGAAGAAGAATTTCTAAGTCAGCTTCAGTCAGAAGAATCTTTTTATGAAAGTATTTTAGAAATTTTTTGCCCAAAAACCATGATTGACCCTTTTTTTTTTTTTTATGCATAGCCAAAACACTAGGTAGGGACCTTTTATACCGATTGGTACGTTTGGCTAGGGTGGGAAAGGAAAATTTGGAAAAGAGGATGGTAAAAGGGAAGGAGGACAATTACGAACGAAGGTGTTAATGTTCGTCTTGAATTTGTTTAGGTCATAAATATAAAATTTGTCATGTTTTGGGAACACATAAGATGGAATTTGGTTCCACATTCGAGATGTTGAAGTTATAAACGAATTTCCATAACTTGTATTTTGCCATCTAGGGATTTCAATAATGTAGGGATGAGCACATGCTGCCCTTCGTGTTTCGCGGGGGAAACGCTTAAGTGGAGGTAATGTAGATTTAATTTCCACTGAGCATGGACCGATGCCTACGAGATATCTATAAAAAAATGAGAGAGCTCCGACTATACGACGATGTCCAAGAGGAGCAAGATGGGCTGTCACATTTGGGTCGTTGATTAGACGAATAGCCGATTTTTGTGTGAAACCGATATGTGAGAATTGTACTCCATTTTGGGTCGTATGAAAGCTTTATAGATTTTCAAGGGGTCACAGGGGGAGATGTAAGCCTTGCAGCGGTTAAGAAAACCTAAACATTTGGTTGCGTTTTTTGCAACATCAAATATATGATCATTCCAGATCATTTTTCGATTAAGGTGCATACCTAATATGCTTAAGCTTTCAAACCGCTGAAGTTTATCTTCCTGAAACAAAAGAGTAGGATCAAAAATGGAAATTTTTCGGGAGATTGTACAGCTCTGAGTTTTAGAAGTGTTAAACTCGACTCGAGGGAACTTTCAATTCATTTGAAAGAGAGACCCAAGCCTACTGCTTGACATTTTGTTAATAATGCGCTATGCCATACTCGATATTTAGAAATATCTAGAGCCACAACATTTGCTTCACCCGAATTGTGCAAGCAAATATTTAGCTTCTCGTTAAGGTATGTCATTAAATCACCGGTGGACCGGTGGGATCTAAATCCATATTGCCTATCGTGGACAATACCTTGGCTGTCAAGATATTTGGTCAGCTTTTTGTTTATTAAGATCTCCATCACCTTGGAGAGGATCGATATTATAGCTATAGGGCTGTAGTTGGAGGGATCGCTTTTGTCGCCTTTTTTGGGAATTGGGTTAACATGCGCAATCTTCCATAGAGTTGGGTATACTCCTGTAGAGTAGGATAAATGGAATAAGTTGCGCAATGGTTTGGAAATAGCGAAGGCTATATGTCTTAGAACCATAGCAGGGATGCCATCGGGACCGGTAGACTTTCTGATATTCAGATTCTTAAGTACCTCAACCGAGTTCTGAAGTAGACTCTTCCGAAGGGTGAGTTACTTATAGGAACTGAAGGTGGATTTTGAGTCGTTAGGGGAAGTGTGGAATTAGCAGAAAACAATTTGGCAAATAAATTTGCTTTCCAAACCGAATCTGATATTATTTTGTCATGGTCTATTAGTGGCGGAAATTAAGATTCGCAAAAGTTATGCATGACGTTTTTAGCAAAGGAACAAAAGATTCTGCTAGTGTTAGGGAGAGATAAAATTTCTTATCTCAACCTTTGAGTATGTAAAAACTTCTGCTGGTTAATGACCTTTTTACAATTATTTCTGACGATATTGTAATTCTTCCTTGATTCCTCTGACTTATTGGCCATGAGATTTCTAAATGCCACCTCTTTTTCCTTAATAGTTTTCCTACAGACGTCGTTGAATCACGACGTGGATGATTTTTTTACACTTTTTAACGAATTAGGAATAAAAATTTTCATACCTAACTTAATTGTTTTGCTAACAACGTCTGTAGCAAAGTCGACATTTTTATGTTGGAAACACAAGGACCAATCAAAGTTTGTTAAAAAATTGCTTAGATCATCCCTGTTGGCTCGATTATAATGCCAGATCAATCTTTTGGGATGTACATTTTGGTTGGTCAATGTGCTTGTAAAGAAACTGACATTTACAAGACAATGGTCAGATTTTCCAAGTCCAGAATTAACGAAAGTGGAATATTTCTCGGGATGAGAGGTCAGAAGTAGATCTAAGAGATTCATTTTATCGCCAATGCGGTCCGGGGTTCTTGTTGGACTTTTTACAAGTTGAGAAAGGTTGTGTAAATTAGAACTTGCGTGCCTTCTTTAAAATCTCCGGCTAACACAATTTCAGATTCTGGATGGTTTTCCAAAATCGTGTTGATTGTGTCAGATAGATTATCTAATTCCACAATAGTTTCGGGCCCACTTAATTGAGGTTATCTGTATAGAAAACAGGAGTGGATGATGTGCTTTCCAACATGGATTTTTACACATATGTAGTGGAACAATGGGTTGGAGCTCTTGAAATTGTGAAGAGTATTGTAAGCAACATCAGATCGTATATATAGGGCGACCCCTCGATGGGGAACAAAAAGTGGAACTAGTGAATATTTATTAATGTTGAAATTATTATTTTCACTGTTTACTTGGGTTTCACTTAATGCTAAAATTGCTGGTTTTCAGTATGTAGATGAGCTTCGACATCATGGAAATTCGTTGATAAGCCGCGAATGTTACAAAAATTGATTTTGAACATGAAAGAACACGATAAAAATAACACTAACAAGAATGTTGTATTATCATACACTATAGTATAAAATACAGTGAACAAAAAACAGTCATTACCTACATTCAACAGTTTTCAAGACCTTAAGACCCTTTAAGACCTTATTTATAAATAAAAATTTAATAATATTACACATTGTTATTTAATGTGTGAAAAGTAAAAATAATTTCTCTCCACGGAAATTATTAAGATATAAAAAATATTGAGATAAAAATCTCCTTCAGCGGGTATTTATATTATAATGATATCTTACAAAGAAATTATATTCTTCCAGAACACACAAAGAAATGATCAAAGTAAGTTAATCTATCATAAGTCAGTTATGACAGACAAACGGAGGTGGTTCTAGGGACACACACTATCATGGTTGGTTCGCAGCTCAAGCCACATGGTATCTTTCGAGAATTTCCACCTACCGACGAAAAAAATTGTTTTTTTTTTTGCTTTGAACGAGTAACTTAATGTATCACGAGATCTGTAAATAAAACAGAAAAAACTTGTAGTGTTTTCAACCCGGAGTTTTACCCAAAGATAATGAAAAATTGGGTTGGAGCTTTTCATATCGTGAAGGGTGTCGAAAGGAACTAAAGTATAGCCGTTGATGTTGTAATTAATATCATCACCTATAACTTTGGTTTCACTTAAGGCTAGAATAGCTGGTATTTCGGAGCGTAGGTGAGCTTCAACTGATTGGAAATTACATGCTAAACCTCTGATATTGCAAAAGTTTATTGTAAAATTTGCAACCATTATTACAATTTGCGAGAGCGAAACGGGGAGTAGGAAAAGTAAATTAGGAGTTAAGATTTAAATTTAATTGGAGTTCAAAAACATACAATAAACATGAAATACAAAAAATATGAAATTGAAATGGCTAAACTGGAAAAAGCGGTGGGCATGACAAACGAATTTCCTGGAAAAACAGTTGTAAGTAATTTATCGTACACAGGGATTACTATGTCATATTCACCACTTAAACAGCAAGGACAAAAACCTTCTTAAAACATATATGTTTCACTCTCACACTTGGTAAGACAATAAAATTGTTTGGAAGGGATAAAAGAGAAGGCAAAAGAATAATTTATACTAGAAAGTTTTTTAAAAAAATTCCGAGAAGTGATAGTATGTTCTTGCGTATTAAAAATGCTACCACTTTAGAAGATTCTTATTTCTTCAAACTGGTATAAATAATCATGAAAATAGTAAAGTGGCAAAAAGAATAAATTCAAGTAATCGTTCTCAAATCAATAATAATTTTAATTCAAATCCGCGAAATAATTTTTTTTCTAATTCAAGAAGTAAAAACCATTTTGTTTCTAATTCAAGAAACAATTACTTTAATCCAAACTCAAGAAATAATAACAATTTTAACTCAAATTATAGAAATAACAATAATTTTAATTTTAATTCGCGAAACAATAAAATTTTTCCAAAAAATAATAATTTTAATTCTAACCAAGGAAATTTTAATAATAACACTAACGACCATTATAATTATAATTACAATTTTAACAGTAATAACAATTATAGTAATAATCACAGAAATTTTTAAAATAGATTTAATAATAATATTCAAGGATCCTTTAATAATAACAACTCTCAAAATGTTGAACCTATGACAGTAGATAACAACGAACAAAATTTTCTCTCAACACCCAAAAAACGAGATTACCGATAGTTGAATTTACCATATATAATAAAAAAATAACATGTCTATAATAGACTCTGGAGCTTCTATTTCAATTTTAAATAAAAACCTATTCCCTAATATTAAAAGAACTAATTTGAGAAAAACCTCTTGAAATTTTGACTTTAACAGGAAAATCAAAAATTTTTTCCGAAATTATAACCGAAGTTCCTTTAGAATTCAACCATGAAGCTGATTAAATTTAGAAAATATAAATTTTGACGCAATTATAGGTCAAAATATTTTAAAAGCAACAAAAGCTAAATTAAACTTTGAAACCGATACAATTGAAATCATGGGAAAAACTACCAAGTTTGTCAACTCATGCCCATTTTCGGAAATGCATCAAAATTGTATTCTACAAATTTTAATATAACTGAAATAAATGATCGGATTAATAAGTACTGATCATATAAATAATGAAGAATCTAAACTTTTAAAAAATATTATATATAAAAACAAAGATTTATTTTACAAAGAAGGTGATAACCTAACTCATAAGAAGTTAAACTTCAAATTATCCCTAGCCACGCGAACCCAATTTATTCTAAAATTTACCGATTTCCAAAGGTCCATGAACAAGAAGTCGAAATAACCGATATGCTTGCTCAAGGCATTATAAAACATAGTAACTCTCCTTACCCAAAAAGTTGTACCCAAAAAGTTGGATAGTTCGGGAAAACCTTAATAGCGAATTGTAGTTGACTATCGCAAATTAAATGAAATTACAATTGACGACACATTTTTAATACCCAACATAGATTCACTCTTTGATAAACTTGGTAAAGCCCAATACTTCTCTACGTTAGATTTAGCTAAAGGGTTTCATCAAATAATTTTTGAGAAAGACAGAGTGAAAACAGCTTTCTCGACACCAAACGGTCATTATGAATATATCAGGATGCCATTTGGTCTAAAGAATGCTCCTGCAAAATTTCAAAGAATGATGAATTACGTTTTGAGAGATCTAATCAATAAATGTTGTGTTGTATATTTAGACGATATCTTAATCCTTAGTACTTCTCTTCAGGAACATGAAGGGTCAATTAATAAAGTTTTAAATAAGTTACGGGAAAATAATTTAAAAATATAAATTGATAAGTGTTCTTTTTTTTCGAAACAATCTGAGTATTTAGAACATCTTTTGACGAATCCAGTGGTAAGACCCAATCCAAAAAATGAATTAAAAATTTAAAGATTCCATATACAAGAAAAGGTATTAAAAGCTTTTTGGGAATAATGGGATATTACCGTATATTTATTCGAGATTACGCAAAAATCGCGCAACTAATTACAAATTGATTAAAGAAAGATAATAAGGTTAACATAAATGACCCAAAATATCGTGAGGCGTTTGAAAATTTAAAGAAAATTATTACAAAAGACCCTATTCTAAAATACCCAAATTTCAACCAAAAATTTGTTTTAACTACTGACACTAGTCAACAACAACAAGGAGCCAGTCAACAAGGAGCCAGTCAACAAGGAGCCCTTCAGTCTCGAAACGGTCACCTTGTCTCAATTGCTAGTAGAGCTCTAAACGAACATGAAATTTGTTATAGTACCATAGAGAAAGAGTTATTAGCAATAATATGGTCCACTAAATACTTCCGACCTTATTTATTTGGAACAAAATTCACTATAAAAACCGATAATAAACCATTAGTTTGTATATATTGAATAAAAGAAATAAATGTTGTTAATATAATAAATTGAATAAAACAAAGTGTTATTTTTATTTCTTATTTTTGAAAGAAACTAAGAACAAAATTCGCATACAAAAAAAAGTTTAAGAAAAAATAAGTGTGAAATAAATCAAACGAAGAATGCAGATAAATAACAAGAAATTTCTTTTGGAAAGATGAAAGTATTGAAAAAATAGATGGATATTAATTAAGATGGATATTAATTTTCTTTCATCAAAACGTGTTAAAAAAATTTGTGTGTTGTTTTCAAAAATGTAAACAAGAAAAATGTACGTTTCTGAAAACCGAAAGTAAATTTTGGAAATAATATTGTATGAATAAAATATTTATTTATTAACTTTTTCTTTGTTTTAGGGATACAAACGATTATTAAAAGGATAAAATGGAGAACGAAAATGCAGATTTTTATATATTGTTACTTTTGGATCAGTAAAATTATAAAATTATGAAACAAAAATGTAATGTTAACTTTCATTCAGTATTAAATTTGACAAAGAAATAGCAATTACTTTGAATTCAAATCTTTAAATTTATTTTTTTTGTACGCACCTAATTAAAAATTGTAGAACTAATATTGATAAAATAATTAAGAAGATACCTACTATTTATTTAAAATAATTGGGTTTTATTGGTTTTATTTATTTTTTTTCAAGATTATTTCCAATAAATAAAACTTTATTTTGTGAAACGTGGACATTTCCCTATGTCCAAATCCCAGATTTCAAAATCCTGAAAAAAACATAATCCCGGAGTTAAAAAATGTCCCTGAAATCATAATCCCGGCTTTGAGAGCACATGTAAAATCCCGGAATTATCCATATGAAAAGTCCCGGAATTTTTTTTAATACTACCAATGTATATTTTTTTAAAACTACTTTTAAAAAATTTATCCATAACTTAATTCATAAATAATATTTTGATCCAACAAAATTAAAAAAATTTCATAATTTATAGAAAAATATAAATAAATTTATTACAAACCTCTTTGGAATTCCCCGAAATTTCAGAATTTGAAGTGTTTGTTTTTCGTAAAAAAATTCTAACGGAAATTTTTTCAATACCTAGCTGTACAGTGCTGTCACTTAGTTTTTCAATGAGATTGGTTTTGAGCAAAAATATAGTAGTCGGGTCCGTGACTTTGAAAACAAAATTTGTTTTTTCTTAAATATTTTGCAAATTGTATAACAGAGCATTTCTATCGGAGGGGAACAAGTGAGATGGAAGCATGTTCCATATTTTAGTAGTTCTTACAATAAAAGAATTTCCGAAACCAGTTTTAGACCACCCAGGTATTTCCACAGTGTAGAAATGGGCACTTGCAGCCTCCCTAGTGTTACGCTTGAATTGTTTGAAGAGAGGCATTATTGATTTTATTTTCATAGAACAAGTGTCGTTTTCAAAAAGATATCTATAAAAGAGGGAGAGAGCTCCAACGTTTCGACGTGTATTAAGAGGAGTAAGGGTTATCTGGACGGTGGAGTCACCAATATGGCGTAAGGTGCAATTTTGGATTTTGTCGAGATAACCTAGTAAAGTTTGGGGTGCGCCAGCCCATATGTGAGAACTTTACTCCATCTTAGGTCGGATATAAGCTTTATAGATATTGGACAGATCTCTTGGAGAAAAGTAGGCTTTACATCGGGAAAGAAAACCCAAACATTTGGCAGCATTCTTAGCTCTATCACAAATATGTTCATTCCACTGCATTTTTTGGTTTAGCTGCATGCCTAAAATATTTAGACTTTTGGACCGTTGTAGGTTTTCTCCTTGAAATCGTAGAGTTGGGTCGGGTTGATCTCTTTTACAAGATATAAAACAGCTTTGAGTTTTGGACGTGTTGAACTCAACTCTGTTTACGTTATCCCAATCGGCTACTTTTGCTAGATCATGATTAAGTGAGCTAGTCAATATGTTTCTCTTCGAGTTGATTGCGGTAGAGGTGGCGTTAGATTTCCTTAAAAAGTCGTAGGATGCCAAAAGGGTGCTGTCATCAGCAAAACTATGGATTGGATTGAGGGTTGAAGAGAGTAATTCAATAATGAAAATTGGGAAAACATGCGCCACATGCGCCAGTCGAGAATGAAAGGCGAGGGAAAGGCGATATGTTTGAGAACCAGGGCTGGAATTTCATCAGGGCCGATGGGCTTTCTAACATTCAGATTCTTCAGCACTTTCACTATAGCATGAAACCTAAAGTATACCCTATGAAGAATTTTAACCTTAGTAGTACATGAGTACTGGTGGTATTCGTGTTGTAGGGGGCATTGTAGAATTTTCCGCAAATAATTTTGCAAATAAATTAGCTTGTTGTCAATTGTCAATTGTCAAGTGAATCTGAAATGATAGATTCGCAAGCAATCAGCGGTGGAAAGGATGATCCACAAAAGTTGTTTTTAACACTTTTTGCAACGGTCCAAAAGGATCGATTGCAATGAGGGAGATTAATTATTTTCTGTCTCAACCTTTGATGGTAGAGAAACTTTTGCTGATTGATAATTCTCTTGCAGTTGTTCCTAGCAACATTATAGTCACCAAGTGAAGATTCCGATACATTTGCCTTATACTTCTTAAAATGCTCCTCTTTAGATTTGGTTGACTTCTTGCAGATGTCATTAAACCATGCTTTGGGTTTAGGTTTTAACGGTTTAAATGAGCTAGTAATGAATAGTTTCATCCCTAGCATAATTATTTTAGTAATGGCATCTGCAGAAAAGTCAACGTTTTTCTGACGGAAGCACATCGACCAGTCGAAGTTGCCCAAAAAATCACTCAGGCCTACCCAGTCTGCTCTGTTGTAGTGCCAAACTAATCTCTTAGGAATATTTTTTTCACCGGTTGATGAACTTTTGGAGAAGCTTGTCTTAGCAAGGCAATAATCGGAACCACCAATTGGATAACTAACAGAAATGTGATATTTTTCTGGGTTTGTTGTTAGGAACAGATCCAAGAGGTGCTCATTTTAATTGGCTTGGTCAGGAATTCTAGTCGGGTTCATAACAAGTTGAGAAAGTTGTAACAGGTTTGAAATAGTTCAACTTGTTTGATGAATAATAAATAAATAAAAAGAAAAAAAGAAGAATGTCAATATTAAGGTATCCAATAAGAATTATATTTTTTGCCTTTTCCTCTGAAAAAAAGCTAGATAAGTCATTTAAAAATTCATCAATAGAACATCGATGAAGTCTGTAGACAATAACTAGGCAGTAATCTACGCCAGAAACGTTAACAAACAATTTAACAATATTAGCACTAAATAGATTAGTTGCAGTAGATGTACAATTCAAACCACTTTTATAGTATACCAATACTCATCCGGCAGCGTAGGATGAATTACAAGCTGCCACCATATTATAGTTCGGTAGATTATAATCTTCAGTCTCATAATCATAAATCCAAATTTCACTTAAAACAATCAAATCAGGCCACGTTTAAGAATTTAAAAAGCCTAATAAAAAAATAAAATTTTCTCTCAAACTTCTAATATTTTGATGCATAATGGAAAAACTATTAGAATTCATAATACAACTAGAATTGATCATAGAAAATTATTTAAATATTTTAGTAAAATAATAAATGTTAAGTTAAAATATTAATTTATAAAAATTATGTATTTATAATAAATTATCGAAGTCTTTATAAGATATTATTCTTATACATTCATCACCTTCTTTTCTCCTCATCAGTATTTTCCCATTCTTTATCCATAAGAATTTATAATTCTTTTCCTTTGTTGTTGTTTTTGCCTTATTATATAGATCTCTCATAAACTTACAGAGTGACTCGTTTAAAAATATATTCTTAATCTCACCACATTCAAAACCGAGAGCAGCATCTTTTAAATTTTTTCTTCTTTCCTTGTGTTTACTCATTATTTCTTTTTTAACAAGACGAAATTTTCACACATATAATATTTCTTTTATTTGTTATATTGTTTTTGGTAGACAGAATTTCAGAATAAGACGTTTTTTTAACATAAGAGTCTGTAATATGACTTTCTTTTATGTCTACATCCAAACTTTTTATATAATGAGAAACTTTAATTTTTACGTTATTTTCGTTAAGATCTTTAATACCAATAATGTCAACGTTAAGCATGTGCTTATTCTGCTCATGTATACTTAAGTTTTATTTTTAGAATTTCTACTTCATTTAATAATTGATTTTTTTAATTTCTGAGTGCAACCTCCCTATGATATTCTGATAGCATCTGTTTTACTGCTATCAGCTCTTCATATTAGAATAAACAGAATTGGGGTGACTAGCGACAGATACAGCTACAACTTCTTTCATAAAAAAATAGCTCCATACATTTTATATGCACATAAACACAATTGAGGATATTATAGCTGGGCGACGGATACAAATTAGAAAAATTTATATTTTTGTATCCGTCGCCCAGCTACTTTTGGTAGAATATGATTGAACATATGATTAATCGTAAGCGATTTTCAACAACATTTCAATATTAAAAGTAAATCTGTTTTCTTTTACATTCTTTGAAATGGCTTTTGAGAAAAATTTAATAAATTTAGTAAATTTAGTAGTTTTTGTAGCTCTACTTTGTATCCGTAATTGTGTTTATGTCAGCGATGTATTTATCGCCAGTAGCTGTATCTGTCGCTAGTCGCCCCAATTCTGTTTATACCACATAAGGAACTTAAGTTCAGTGTATCACTGATCGTTGCAGTTAACTTGTCTTTAATAATATTCTTTTTATTAGCAGGTGGATTATCACTATTAGTATTGTTGTTGTAATTTAACATATTATTATTGCTATTTGAGTTAAAACTATTGAAAAAATTAGATTTTTTTTTGAATTATTTGCATTTCTTTTCATGTTTTATACTAATTTTATTTTATATGAAAAAAGAAAATAAAATATTTATAACTAAAGCTGTTTAAATTAAATTGTTATTTATTTGTGAATTAAAGTGTTAGTTAAATAGTTTATTAAAAACTGGTGCAACTTAATAGTATTAAATTGTATTTGATTCTTAATTTTTTAAATTTATGGTTATTTATGACCACTTCATACAGCAAATTATTAATTAACTTATATAAAAAACTGTTTATAATGTAATATTAACTGTTATTAATGTAATAGGAATAACCATAAATCCTAGCAAGACACATTTAGTGGCCTTTACCAACAGAAGGCGACTGAACAACTATGTTCTTCCCTCCATTGGAGGAAACAACCTAGAACTTCGAGACGAAGTAAAATATCTAGGGATCATACTTGATAAGAAGCTCAATTGGGCAAAACATATAGAGATGATTTGTGCTAATTCCATGAAAGTCCTATGGCAGTGCAGAAGGGCCTTTGACAACAATTGGGGCCTAACACCTAAAATACCCTTAAGACTATACAAAGGGTGTAGGCGCGGCTCTAGGCGCGGGAGCTAGAGTGTTCTTTGAAAAAGAGCAACTTGAACTCCAGTTTCCTCTTGGCAAACACTGCACAGTCTTCCAGGCTGAAGTCTCTGCCATAAACGCAGCAGTGAATATAATAAAAGAGCAAAGATGGTCTAAGAAAGTCATTAGAATCTTTAGTGACAGTCAGGCTGTCTTAAAAACTCTTGAAAGTAACCTCATTAAATCTAGATTTGTGGGAGAATGTTCGGGAGCCCTAAACCTCATAGGGCTCCGAAACAAGGTCCGAAACTGATCTGCATACCGGGTCATAGTGGCTTGACTGGAAATGAGAAGGCTAACGAACTAGCCAGGTCATCGGCGGGAAACATTTATGGCCCGGAACCGGCAGTTGGTATATCTATTGGTAATATTAAACTATCAATAGAAAACACCCTGAAAAGGGAAGCAAATATTCTTTGGGAGCGTATGGAAGGCCACAGGGTCTCCAAAATGTATGCAACAAGAATAAACACCAAAATAACCAACCTCCTGCTAAATATCAATAGAGGAGACTGCAGGAAGATGGTGGGCATACTTACTGGTCATAACCACATGAATAAACACATGTGTAGACTAGCACTAAGTGACGACCCAACCTGTAGACAGTGTCTGAAAGAGGAAGAAACTTCCACACACGTTGCAGGAGAGTGCTTAGCTCTTTCAAGGCTGAGACTCAGGCTGTTGGAAAATCAATTAATAGGAGTAGAAGCATCTTATTATATGTACAGTTTTTTTTAATTATTTTTCTTTACTTTTGGCAATAACTATATATTATCTATACATGAGAGTTTTAATTTTTTTCTTTTTTTACCTTATAAAATAAAATAAAATATATAACTTTTAATAATAATATTTACCAATATTATGTAGTGTTAATTAAAAAACACTAATTTAATAAAATTTGTCTTTTGGATTTTGTTGAAGTTTTATAATTGAATGTAGTCCAAGAACAATGCTTTCGCAATAATAATAAGTTGATCAACAAATTTAGAACCTGTACCTGAATAGTTATTAACATTATCAGTATTGTCACCTTTTTAAATTTCATTGTTAGCAACCAAATCTAAATTTGGAATGCACCTTTGTGAAATGTTCTTTTTCATATTAAAACAAGCGAAAAATGTTTGTCACTTAAAATTAATAAGGAAGAATCCGCTACTAAATTTCCACTTCACAAATTTCTGTAGACAGTGTCTGAAAGAGGAAGAAATTTCCACACACGTCCTTTTTGAAATCATTTTCTCGAGTATCTTGCTCATACAGGGGAGCAGGGAGATTGGTCTATAACTGGTGATTTCATCAATACTTTTATTCGGCTTTCGGATGGGAACTATTATTGCCTTTTTGTGGGATTGTGGAATAATACCAGTTTTGAAAGTTGCGTTGTATAACGAAAGTATTCTTTCCTTGAATTTTATCGGACAGTGTTGGAGCATTTCATAGTTAATTTTGTCTATTCCTGGGGTTTTACCTTTAACACTTTTTAGAGTGGTCTCCAGTTCGTTGAGGTTGAAGTCATTTTCAAGGAATTTGGCTTGTTTTTTTGAGGAAACCGGAGGTTGAATTGATAGGGCTGATGGTCGGTGTTCTTTAAATAGTACAGGAAAATTTGATGATTTTGAATTGTCTGAGAAAAATTGGGCGAATTTTGAGGAAATAATCGAAGGGTCTTCGATAACTTTGTTCTCTGTTTTGATAGATTTTATTTGAAAAGGGGAGTATGAACCCGTCAACAGTTTGATGTTTTGCCAGATTTTGGTCGTAGGGGTGTTAGGGTTTAACATTTTCGTAAACTCTTCCAATTTGTTTATTTTGGATTTTTTCTGTTCTCTGTTAAAAATTGCATTGTTTTTACGGTAAGTTATAAGATTCTGTGGGGTTTTAAGGTTTTTGTAGTTTTTCCAGGCTAATTGTTTTTTATCTCTTAATTGTTTGAGTTCGTTTGTCCACCAGGGTACGTTTCGGGATGATTTTTTGTATGATGATTGTGGAATGGATGAGTTAGCTGCAGATCGAATGATTTTTTGAATGGAAGCTGTTTCTTTGTTTATGTTTAATGAGATATTGATTCGTTCGTTAAGGGAAAGTATTTCTTTTTCGAATTTTATCCAGTTTGCTCTATTGCAATTGAATCTAGTTGGTCTAGATATGTAATTAGCGGTGTGGTTGGGAAACTTTATTAGTGTTTTTATAGGGAAGTGACTGCTGTTGTGAAGGTCATCTAGAGCTGACCAAGAGGAGAGTGGAAGAAGCTGAGGAGAGCAAAGAGTAAGATCAATATGTGTAAAGGTGCTATGTGTAGAAAAGTGTGTTGGTGAGCCGTTGTTTAATATACTTAGGTTGGAACTTAGAATAAAATCCTCGATTATTTTTCCTCGATGGTTGGAAGTGGGGGATCCCCAGAGTGGGCTCCAACTGTTGAAGTCACCCGTTATTACAATAGGTGAGTTAATACCTATTATTAAGTTTTGAAGGTCTTTTATTGAAAATATTTGTTTGGGCGGGATGTATACGGAGAGTATTGTGATTTTGTATTTTAAATTGATTTCTACTGCAACTATTGATAGGTTAGATTGAATGTGGATTAATTTGTGAGGAATACTTTTATGAATTAATATACCGGAGCCTTGTTTGGAAGTTGTGTTGTATGTGAAATTGTGAAAATGTCCTATATATTGCTTTGGTGTGTATGGATTAACGTCGCTTTTTATATGGGTTTCTTGTAGGCAAAAGATACTAGGGTTTAAATTTTTGGTTAGGGTTTCGAGTTCTAAGTAGTTATTGTGATAACCTTGAATATTCCACTGAAGAATATTAAGTATAATAATTTTTGATTTTATTGTTCACACTACAATTATTATTCCAAAGAATAGTAATGAGTATGTGGGAAATCAAATGACCCTGTCTGTACTATATATTAAAATTAAAATTAAATTATAAAATATTATTTAAAGAATTATCATTATGTAATTCAGTGTTAGTTACCGTTAGATTATTTGAAGAATTTTCGTTATTGAAGTTATTAATTGATGTTTTGTTTGATTTATTGCTGATGTTGTTGATGTTGTTATTGTCGAGTTTTTCATTTAAATGTTGATCTAATGTTGTTTGCTTTAGTTGTTTTGTTTTTGAATTTTCATTATCTGTAACTGCCTGTTGGAGTTGTGGATAATTTTTAGTTTTCTGTTAGTTAGAACAGTTTCTGTAGTTTGTTAGTTCTAATGTGGTATGTGCCGTTGTGGATTGAGGTGAGGAAGTTTTGTTTGGTGTAGATATGTTTGTTATATTTGTTGGGTTATTTTTTGTGTTGTCTGTTATTGATTGGGTTTTTTTATTTTGTAGTTTATTTGATGATGTGTTTTGAATGGTTGTTTCTGGTTGGATGTTTGATAGTTCTTTAAGTTGGGTTGCTTGATTGTGGGAGGTGGTTGATATATTTATGGATTCCACCATATTTGCGTAACTTGTGGTTTGTGGAGTGGGAATGGGTGTTGTACTATTGTTTCTTTGATTTTCCAAATATATTTTGATAGCTTCCCGTCTTGGAATTCTTCTGTCGGTTCTTATTTTAAGGATTTCCCTTTCCTTATTAAATGATGCGCAATCTCTGTCATTGGATGGGTGGTTGTCTGTTAGTTTGGCTACTTCGCAATTAACGCATTTGGCTGGATAGCATAGTTTCATGTGTTCTTCTGGGCTTTCGTTTATAATTTTCGCACAGTTTGGACATTTTGTTATTGTTGAACGGCAATGCTTTGCTCTATGGTTAAGTAGTTGGCACTTGTTACATCTCATGGGGTTAGGGTAGAACTTTCGGACTGATGTTATAAGAAAACCAATTGAAACCTCTTGAGGAGGTTCTAGTGTGTCAAATGTTATTTGAATTACACCGGAGTAGGATGATTGTGAGGTAGTTCCATCAGAATTTGGTCTTTTTTTGTACCTCCAGATGCTTATTACTGAGTCGTTGTCCTCTTTGAGGCCTTTTAAAATTTCTTCGTCGGTAAGATTGATCAGATCTCTGGAGAATATGGTGCCTCTGCTCTGGTTAAGGTGTTGGTTGTACTCTGCTGTGATGGAGATATTACCGAGTTTTTTTAATTGGGTGAATTTATCACCTATTAGTCGATTCGGTACTTCAAGCGAAATATTGCCATCTTTGTTGAAGGTGGGCTTGCATTTGGAGTGTATACCTTTTGATAATTTCGACACAACAAATATGTTGTACGATCTCAGTGGTTTGGATTCGTCTGTGGCTCTTATATTTAAATATTTAGTGTCATTATTACCGGATTGTTTGTTGGTGAAATCTAATGCTGGAAAGTTCCTGGGACTATATTCAAGTTTAGTATTTATATTTTTGGTTATTTTTTTTCTTTTCTTGGGTGCGTCAATAATGAGGTTATCATCATTGACGTAGGTTAAAATGTCAAATTGGTTTTTTGGGTCGGGTGGACCCATTTTTTTAATATTTGCCCAGTGAATGGGCTGTCTCTTTAAACCGCACTTATGTATTAATTTATTTTTTTATTATAGTTCACTTTTTTGTTTTGTCTTTCACTGTACTGAGTTAATCGAAATTTTATGCACTTAATGTTTTTATGTCTTTTACTGTATGATGTAGTTGTTGTTAGATTTTATTGTTACCCTACCGGTACTTTAATATTATTTTTTTTTTTTTTCACTTAGGAGTTTTAAATAATACGTCTACTCTTTATAACAGGTGGACTAGGAATGTGTCACACAAAAAAATAAAAAATAAAGAAATACTAAAAAAAACATAATATTTTAAAAAATATTTTTTTGTTTGGTAAATAGGTTATGTGAAATAAAGCTGGAAGAAATAAAACCGAAATCATATAATTTTTGTATTCTTATATTGTATCTTTATGTTATTTTAAAAAAACCAATAAAGCCAATCCAATATTTACATAAGTATTCAAATATTTATAAAAACAAATTTTGTGTGTAACTCATATACGTGCATATGAATATTCTAGAAAAGTGGAATACCCTGATTTTGAGTTTAAGTCTTAAGTCTCTCCTAATTCACCCCTCTTCTACCATATCGGTAGTAAGCCATAACATCGCAGATAATTGGTTTTATGATTTTAAAAAGTTAAAGAACACTGGTCTCATCACCAAGTTAAGAATCACTGTCCAACCCATACGGCGGGAAATCTGGCGCGTGAGTTGGTACCGCGTATACAGTATAAATATTATAAATATTCTGGAAAATGGAATTCCCTGATTTTAATCCAAATCGAAAATACATAATTAAAATTCCAATTTATCATTATCATATGTTAATAATTAACCCCGGCGGGTTGGGGTACGAAATATCCGCAGTAAGGCATGCTTGTGGTAAAAGTCCACTAAAATCCTAGAAAAATCCAGAAGCGACTGACCCAGAATGGGCGGCTTTCTGGTCTGCGACTGATCCCAGAGGGACGGCAGGAATAAAAGGTACCGCCTTGTACAAGGGAAATATTATCCTTAGGCTAGGAGATGGAACTCCGAATTAAAACAAAAAAAAAAGTATGCAATGAATAAAACTCAAAGATTGTATACCCCAGGTGGTAACCCAGATCTTCTGGAAAATCCACCCTCTTTCGAGGCAGGTCTCACGGATTCTGGGGGAGACCACTTATTGCAAAACCACGAAAGCAGAGCTGCTTTAATTGACCCATTCAGAAGAAAATCTGGGGTGCAGAGAACACCTCCAACAGGGTCTCAAAATATCTACGAAAACATGTCCCAAAAAGACAGATATAGAAAACCCGACGAGAGTAATAATAACGAAAAGGCACTTGAGGCAAAAAATAATCAACTTAATGCCAGAGTTACAGAATTAGAAATCTTATGCAGGGAATTGAAAAATGAACTCTGCATAATTAAAGAAGAAAATGTGAAACTAAAAAATTCACAAAACATGTCTACTAAAAGAGTAGTGTTAAAAACTGCTGAAGAATTTCATACAGATGATGAAGAACTAGCTCGAGAAACCGACTGGATCTTTAAAACAAAAAGAATCTGTAAAAAAAGAAAAGCAGAAAAATCACCTACTTTAAGCCCAGAAAATGTTGCGGACAAAGTAGAGAAAAATGTGCAAATAAATGAAGTTGCGAAAAGTAAAAGAAAAGGTAAACCTCCTCCAGTTATACTTAGTAATGTAGTGGAATACCCTCAAATAAACAAAAAATTAAAAGAAAGCAATATTAAATATAAAGTTAATATGCTTAACAATAAACAACTAAAAATTAATGTTGAAGAAGAAAAAGAATATAGAGAGTTGACTAAGGCAATAAATGAAGCCAATATTGAATGGCACACTTATGAAAATAAGAGCACCAGGCCTATTAAAGTAATGGTTAGGTATTTACATCCGTCATGCCAACCTGAAGATATAAAAAATGAATTGAAAGATAGAGGCTTCAAAATTCTAGAAGTCACAAATAAAATAATAAAGAAAAAGGAAAATAACAAAGAATCTACGGTACGTCTTCCTCTCTTTATGCTAACATTCGAAAACTCCGAAGATATAAACAAAATATTCAAAATTGAACTTATCCAGCACATGAGGGTTAAAATGGAGGCTATTCGTAAAACGACTACCATTCCTCAATGTAATAGATGCCAAAGATTTGGCCATACACAAAAGTTTTGCCAGCGTCTAGCTCAGTGTGTTAAATGTGCTGGTCCCCACTTAACAATTTCTTGTAAAGAAAAAAAAAATATTAAGCCTAAATGTGCTAATGTGCCTTGAGGCACACCCAGCGAGTTATCGTGGTTGCCAGGTGGCTAGAGAGTTGCAAAAAAGGAAGAAGCTACAAAAAAACGCCCCAAAACAAATGCAACATAGACAAGAAAACCAAAAGACAAAACCTAGGCAACCTAGTGCACAGAAACAGAATTGCACTGAAATTTCGGAGATACCTAAAACTTTTACGTCGAAAAAAGTCGTAGAAGGCTTATCATATTCACAGGTAACACAAAATAACATAAGTCAAAAAAGAAACCCGAAAGAACAAAATAAAGTTTCTACACAAAAGTTGACTGAAAATACCATTATGCAGATGATGCAAAATATGATAAAAACAATGAATGAAATCTCAACAAGACTATGCACATTAGAAAACAAACATAATGAAATATATATGTATACACCAAAAAATAAATCCGCAAGGCATGGTTAAGAACGCACTTCGTATAGTCACGTGGAATGCCAATGGTATTCTGAACAAGAAAAATAATTTGGAAATTCTATTGAGAACACAAAATATTGATGTATGTCTCTTGATAGAAACACATATGACAGATAAGTCATCGCTTAAAATAAATGACTATACATGCTACAGCGCAAACCATCCGAGTAATACACCCAGAGGTGGTAGCTCAATTTTAATAAAGAAAGATATTAAGCACCACGAGGAACTGAGTCTAGAAATAGATGAATTCCAACTAATCGTGCTACGAATTATGTCTGTTAAACAAAGCCTTTGTGTCGGTGCATTATACTGTCTACCCAAATACAACATAAAGAATAACATGTTTGAAGAAATTCTTAAACTACTTGGCGAAAGATTTATCCCGGGAGGTGACTACAACGCCAAGCACATAGATTGGGGGTCTAGAGTAACCTCTACGAGAGGAAGAGAGCTAAGAAAAGCTATAAAAGAAAAAGGCTGCTTTTATCATTCTACCGGTAAGTCTACCTATTGGCCAACTGATAGAAATAAAACTGATCTGCTTGATTTTTATATAACAAAAAAAATTTCACCCAATTATATTAAGCTAGAAGATAACCATGATTTGGACTCAGATCACTCTGCAGTCATACTAAGTCTATATGAAAAGGTTATTAAGAAACAGTCGAAACCTGTGCTAACGAACAAGACAACTGACTGGGCTAGCTTTAAACAAGAAATAGAAAACAAAATAAACATAAAAACAAAACTAAGATCCAAATGTGATATAGATTCTGAAGTAGAAAATTTTATTAAAATTATTCAAAATGCTGGATGGAATAATACAAAAAATTGTGAATATAAATCGGTAGGATTCAACTACCCTATACCCTATAAATATGATAAAAACTACCCTATAAATATGATAAAAATAAAAAGAAGAGCTAGACGCAGATGGCAACAATCGCGTGATCCGGCAGACAAAACTGTGCTAAATAGGTTAACTCAGAATCTTAAAAGAAAAATTAAAGATCTTAAAAATGAAAATTTTGAAAAATATATAAAAAATTTATCAGCTAAAAGAGAGGGAGGCTAAGGTTGATATAGGCCCTAGGCAGAGTGTACCCCTAACGTATAGCTCTGATAAAACCTAGGAAAAGCCTTCTGGTTTAACAACTACAGCTCTGTCAACAAATCCGACTCTCACCTCCCCGAAGGTAGGTAACATAGTTATCTGTCGGGTGCCTCCTGGAAACTTACTTTGTAAGGCGGACGAGAGCGGGTGAATGCGTGAACTTAGCGCAATAACTAAGTAAACCGGTTAGGCTGGATCAATCCGCGCAAACGAGGACGTATGTTTTCGACGGGCGCGAACAATCGGTTAGTTAGGCGGAGACGGAAACTCCGTCGTCAAATGACCTGGCCCTCCTGGTAGGGGGTTTGTGTGTAGTTTTATCTGCCCTACCACAATAAAATTAATGCAGTAATCAAAAATGTAATGGACAAAACAAAATATTCTATTACCCCAGGTGGCAGACCAGTTGCACTGGAAAATCCACCCTTTTCGGAGGTCGGTCCCACGGATTCTGGGGGGGACCAACTATTACATACAAAAGGAAATTTCAACAGGAGTTCGTTAACATCAAGAACTCCCCCTAAATCAATAAACAAAGAGAGTAAAACAACAAGAACTCCTTTGAAAAACGTGCCAGTAGAAAAGCAAACAAGAGTTGAAAGCGTTGGCGATAACAAGATCCAACTAGACTCTGTAGGTGTAAATTTCTACAACGAATGGAAAAAAGAAGTAAAGGCACGGAAAGAAATGGAACAGATAGTGATCAGTCTACAGGATCACATTAAAGAACTAGAAAAAAAGGGTACCTTATTAGATAGAGGTAATTCACCAGCGCCAAGTAATTGCAACATCTTCAATTACTTCACGGATGAAGAAGAACTCACGAGAGAAACGGATTGGATTCTTAAAAAAACAAAAAGACCATCAAAAAAAAGGAAAGCAGAGGGTAGCCCCGAAACTGCCCAACAGAAAAAAGAATCACCAAAAACAAAACAAGCAGCACTTGGAAACAATACTACGGATAAAAAAGCTAAAAAAGAGGAACATAAACCACCACCTATTATGGTTCATGGGTTAGGTACCTTTGGTGAGCTAAATAATTTAATAAAGCAAACCACTAAAAATGAATGCAAGTACACATCTTACAATAATAACGTCTGGAAGATCAATGTTACTGATAGTGACACATACAGATGTATAACAAACGATTTAACATCGAAGAAAGTTCAGTGGCACTCCTATGAGGACAAATCTACCAGACCAACAAAAGTTATGGCCAGGGGATTACATCCTTCATGCGATGAAAATGAAATAGTTCAAGACTTGAGAGATAACGGTTTCCAGATACTAGAAGCCAAAAACATAATTATTAAAGATAAAATCGAAAAGAACGATGGTAGCTTTATCACTCAAAGAAGAGGATTACCATTGTTTATGTTAACATTCGATAATAGAGAAAATATAGAAAAAATTTTTTCTATTAAAACAATAATGAAAATAGTCGTTAAAATTGAACCACTAAGAAAAAACAAAAAGTTAATCCCACAGTGCAAGAGATGCCAAGCTTTTGGGCATACACAAAGTTTTTGTAATAGAGACTGTGCTTGCGTTAAGTGTGGCGGTAAGCATTTCACAAAAAGCTGCATTTTAAAGTTGGGAGAAAAAGCCAAATGTATTAATTGTCGTGGTGATCATCCGGCAAACTACAGAGGATGCCCAATTGCAAAAGAACAGCAAGCCAGAAGAAACAAACAAGCAAAACTACCCCAAATTCAAAAGATTAATACTTTTAAAAATGAAAAATTTGTTGACACGAATAGAAAACCTACAGTAATTAATGCTGTACGTAATGTAAATGCTAAATCATATGCCCAAATTGTGAAAAACTCCCGTAAGGAAGATGATTACTCAGTCAAGGATATATTAAGTCTTATCCTACAGAGACTAACAAACCAAGACGAATTTATTAAAACATTATCTGACGAGATTACAACGATAAAAATCCATAGCAGAAAACCACCGCAGTCACATAAAAAATAAGCCACACCCTTAGAGTTGCTACATGGAACGCAAATGGACTCTTCCAACACATTTTAGAATTCGAAATTTTTCTGAAGGATCAAAACATAGATATATGTCTAATTTCTGAAACACACTTCACAAAGAAATTCAGTATTAAAATTCCTAATTATGTTTGTTATCATACTTCCCATCCAGATGACAAAGCAAGAGGAGGAACAGCAATACTGATAAAAGGCAACATTCAACACCATGAGGAGCAGAAAATAGAAAATGCAATGATGCAAGTTACAACAATTAACATTAAGGTCAAAAATAAGGACTTCAAAATCTCGGCTATCTATTGCCCACCAAGACACTCACCTACTAGAGTCGACTTCATAAATCTCTTTAAAATACTTGGAAACAATTTTATCATCGGAGGAGATTTCAATGCGAAACATACCCACTGGGGTTCAAGATTAACCACAACAAAAGGGAGAGAGCTATATCAAGCTGGAAGAAATCATAAGTGTGAATTTATTTCTTCCGGTGCCCCAACCTATTGGCCCACTGACCCAGCGAAAATACCTGATTTGATTGATTTCTTTATAACAAAGGGAATAAATAGAAACCACACATATGCCGTGAGCAATGATGACCTATCGTCTGACCATACTCCAGTGATCATGGTTCTAAGTGAAAAAGTTGAACACAAAAATTGCCTCCCAAGACTTACAAACAAGAAAACTGATTGGGATATGTTTAGAGAAAAACTTGAGCAATTCATTACTCTAGGATCCGTGGAATCAAGGAACCAAATTGATGCAGAAGTCGAGCAATTCATTGTAGACGTGCAGCAAGCAGCAAAGGAGAGCACGCCATGTTTTGACTCGAAACATCACTCGAGAGTGAGCTATCCTCCAGAAATAAGAGCACTGGTTATGGAGAAGAGAAGGGCACGACGAAAATGGCAATCAACGAGGTACCCAGGTGATAAAATTATATTCAATCGCTTAAATAATCAACTAAAACAGCATATCAGAAATATAAAAAATAACTCATTTAATAAATTCTTAAACAATTTATCAGCCGATGCTTATACTGACTACTCGCTTTGGAAAGCAGCTAAACGAATAAATAGACCACAGGTGCAAGATCCACCTTTGAAAACACAGGCTGGTAGCTGGGTCGGTAACCCAAAAGAAAAAGCTAAGATTTTTGCTGACCACTTGGCAGAGGTCTTCACAGCACCAACACAAAATCTTGCAAATGAAAATGTAACTCTCGAAGTTAAAATAGATGAAGCGGAAATTTCGCATGTCACTCTAAGAGAAATTAAACAAATATGCAGACACAACCTGAGTGTCAAAAAAGCACCAGGTTACGATCTCATCAATGGCCAAATCATGCGGGAACTACCAGATCTAGCTTTGTTAAAGCTACAACATATATTTAATGCATGTTTTAAGTTCACATATGTTCCGAGACAATGGAAAATTGCAGAAGTAATTGTAATACCGAAGCAAGGAAAACCGCCTTCAGAGGTAACATCATATCGACCAATATCGTTGTTACCTATTATATCAAAAATATTTGAGAAACTGCTCCTCAAAAGACTTGCCCCGATTATTGAAGAAAGAGATCTGATCCCGAACCATCAATTTGGATTCAGAAACAAACATTCTACAATTGATCAAGTGCATCGGATCACAAATATAGGGGAAAAAGCGTTCGAAGAAAAAAAAGTCTGCTCAGCAATCTTCTTAGATGTTGCTCAGGCTTTCGACAAAGTGTGGCACCAAGGCCTTGAATTTAAACTACATCGTGATTTACCAAGACAATTCTATGAAATATTAAAATCATATATGAATAATAGATGCTTTCGTGTACGTTATGCCAAACAATATTCAGAAGTAAAAGAAATATCTGCTGGAGTCCCACAGGGAAGTGTTCTTGGTCCAATACTTTACCTGCTATATACAAGAGATATCCCACAAATTGACAACATTTTTATGGCTACCTTTGCAGACGACACTGCGATTCTTGCAGTTGACGTATCTGTCGAAAACTCCACAGCAAAACTTCAAAATGCAATGAATAAAATAAGATTATGGACCCAACGTTGGCGCATTAAACTTAATGAAAGCAAATCAACTCGTATAAATTTTACATACAAAAAGATTGCAACCATTCCTATCTCAATCAATAACAAAATAGTACCATATGCCAATACAGCAAAGTATCTGGGAATGACACTCGATGCTAAGCTAAGATGGAAGGAACATATAAGAAAGAAAAAAGAAGAGCTAAACATTAGACTCAAAAAATTTTACTGGTTACTTGGGCGTGGTTCTGAGTTATCAGTACAGAACAAAATATTAATATATAAGCAGATATTAAAACCTGTGTGGACGTACGGTATCCAATTATGGGGCTGTGCAAAGAAAACCAACATTGAAATGTTGCAAAAATTTCAAAATAAAGTGCTCCGTGGTATAGTAAATGCACCATGGTACATACGTAACAAAGATCTCCACCGTGACTTGCACATTGAAACAGTCACGGAAGAGATCAAGAAACATGCAGTCAAACACGAGCAGAGACTGCAAACTCATGTGAACTCGGAAATGGCAGCAGTTCTTGATATCGACAGCAGTATCCGTCGACTCAAGAGAACGAAACCCCACGAGCTGGTCACTACCTAATATGGAAAATTCTACGATAATAGTTTCCTTTACGGAAATTATTATTTCAATAATTTTCCTTTGCGAAAAAATCTAAAAAATCTTCCCACGCGGAGCTATTGCTGTGACTATCTCCTTCACGGGAAATATCATAGTGATAAAGTTCCTACACGGTAATTATTATGATGTTAGCGATCCTCCACGGAAACTATCACTATAATAATTTCCTAAAGACGCGACCGAAAATTTACGAAAAAAAGTCATTAGTCGATCTTACGTAGATTGGTTATAACGGAAAAAGATAGGTGGGCTTTAGTGGGTTCGATTCCTACACTATCAAGATGCACACGCGGCTGGAGCTCTTGATGTCCTTCGGGGATTACCTCCTATCTTTCGCAAAAAAAAAAAAAAAAAAAAAAAAAAAAAAAAAAAGCTAAAAGAGAAAATAACTACTCGTTGTGGAAAGTAACAAAGAGTACAAAAACCTCGATCTCTCAAATCCCGCCAATCAGAATGAAAAGCGGTGAATGGGCGAGAGATAATAAAAATAAAGCTGAAACATTCGCAGATCATCTTGAAGAAATTTTTTGTCCAGACGAGACAGATTCGGATGATCTCACTGAAGAAAATAATAATTGGCAAGAAAATGTTATATCACCATTTCCAGAGAGTGAAATAGTTGAACAAATTAAAAAACTCAGAGATAAAAAAGCTCCAGGTTTTGATCTAATTACATCGGAAGTCCTGAAAGACCTTCCGAAAAAAGCTATAACAATGCTAACACGCATTATAAACGCTGCTATAAGAATAAGGTATGTGCCGAATATGTGGAAAATAGCAGAGATAATTATGATACCAAAGCCAGGTAAGCCCATAAATGAGGTCAAATCCTACAGACCAATATCATTACTACCAATAGTATCAAAATTATTTGAAAAACTATTATTGATTCGAATGAGAAAATAGCAATAAATTAATGGTTAGTCCGTTGGACTAGTATTAATGGGAGGGGTGTGGTTTAGTCAGTAAAAATCTGGCACACAATGGAAGCTACGGGGCTCATTGTGTCTATGAAGATTCCCACCAATCCACGCAAAAAAAAAAAAAAAAAAACAATATGTTAATAATATTTTTAATTTTAAATGGTAAAAAGTTCATGATTTCGGCTTTATTTAAAACGTGGTATTGAAATAAGGCCAAAAAGTATATAAACTGATTTTTAATCTTATTTCTTTTTAATTTTGACTTTATTTCAACCCCTTTATATAAAATAAAGTTAGAAATATCATTTGGCTTTATTTCTTTCGGATTTACTTCAGGTAATAGTTTCATAAACTATACAATCATTTATTTGATGATACGGTTGGTATGAATTTACATGCAAACTGTACGGTAAGTACGGTAGGTAACATGTATGGTAACTAAGGAAATATGTACGGTATCTATGTCCTGAGACCAAAAACAAAATTAGTATATATAAGATATATATATGTTACGTATAATATCAATAATTTAATTTGATTCAAATACAATACAACCGAAACAAATACATTTTAATTTATATGATCGATGTGATTTTAATGCAATTGAATTGAACACAGTTAAACAAATTTATAAAAGTTTAAAGAAATTGGCTGAAATTGTTTATAATAATAAAAATATATTTAAATTTGGATTAGAACCTGGTACTGTCACAATATTTTATAATTGGAGAATTTTACATGGAAGAGATGAATACTCTGGTGAACGTGTTATGACTGGTTGTTATGTTTCAACAGATTTTATGAGTAAAGCTAGAACTTTTGGTTTGATTAAAAAAAAATATTTCTTTTTTGTTTTATAAAATTAATTACTAACCCATAAATGAGGTCAAATCCTACAGACCAATATCATTACTACCAATAGTATCAAAATTATTTGAAAAACTATTATTGATTCGAATGAGACCGATCATAGAAAATAGTACTCTGATTCCAAATTATCAATTTGGCTTTAGATCTAAGCACTCGACAATCGATCAAATTCATAGAATAACAGACATAATAGAAAAAGCTTTAGAGGAAAAGAAAGTATGCTCTACCATATTTCTAGATGTAGCCCAAGCTCTTGATAAAGTATGGCATCGAGGCTTAATAAATAAACTAAACAATATGTTACCTAAACAATACGTAGATATACTCTCATCATATCTAGAAAACAGACTATTCAGAATAAGACAAGACGAAGAGTATTCTACTATTAGAGATATTAAAACGGGTGTGCCTCAAGGTAGTATTCTGGGTCCCATACTGTATTTGCTCTACACCAATGATTTACCAGAAATGGAAAATATAACTGTAGCTACATTCGCTGACGATACTACGTTGATGGCAGTAGGATCAAATATTGACGAGGCTACAATTAAATTGCAAAGAGCAAGCGACAAGCTATCCTCTGGACAAAGAAATGGAAAATTAAACTCAATGAGTTAAAATCAGTACATGTAAATTTTACAAATAAAAAATTATAAAATCAACCACCATTGGTAAATCTGAATGGGGTCAATATACCCCAAGAAAACAATGCTAAATACCTAGGAATGACATTAGATGTCAAACTTAGATGGAAAGAGCACGTTAAAAAGAAAAAATTTGAGCTTGAAAATAAGTATAGAGAAATGTACTGGCTCTTAGGTCGTAATTCTAAATTACCTATACATAACAAGATTTTGTTATATAATCAGATACTCAAACCGATATGGTTGTACGGCATACAAATATGGGGATGTGCCAAACAAACACATGTACTTTGTATACAAAAATTCCAAAATAAAGTCTTGCGCAACATGGTAAATGCCCCCTGGTATGTTCGCAACAGTGATTTGCACAGAGATCTAAAAATTTCTTGCATAGAAAATGAAATAAAAAGATATGAAACAAAGCATATAGCTCGTCTGGAGGGACATGTTAACGTTGAGGCCACTCAATTGCTAGATAATCAAAATGATGTCAGAAGGCTTAAAAGAACTAAGCCACTAGATTTAATACGATAGAATTTCGTAAACTTTTTCTTTAAGAAAATCAAAATAGCAATAAATTAATGGTTAGTCCGTTGCACTAGTATTAATGGGAGGGGTGTGGTTTAGTCAGTAAAAATCTGGCACACAATGGAAGCTACGGGGCTCATTGTTTCTATGAAGATTCCCACCAATCCACGCAAAAAAAAAAAAAAAAAACAATATGTTAATAATATTTTTAATTTTAAATGGTAAAAAGTTCATGATTTCGGCTTTATTTAAAACGTGGTATTGAAATAAGGCCAAAAAGTATATAAACTGATTTTTAATCTTATTTCTTTTTAATTTTGACTTTATTTCAACCCCTTTATATAAAATAAAGTTAGAAATATCATTTGGCTTTATTTCTTTCGGATTTACTTCAGGTAATAGTTTCATAAACTATACAATCATTTATTTGATGATACGGTTGGTATGAATTTACATGCAAACTGTACGGTAAGTACGGTAGGTAACATGTATGGTAACTAAGGAAGTATGTACGGTATCTATGTCCTGAGACCAAAAACAAAATTAGTATATATAAGATATATATATGTTACGTATAATATCAATAATTTAATTTGATTCAAATACAATACAACCGAAACAAATACATTTTAATTTATATGATCGATGTGATTTTAATGCAATTGAATTGAACACAGTTAAACAAATTTATAAAAGTTTAAAGAAATTGGCTGAAATTGTTTATAATAATAAAAATATATTTAAATTTGGATTAGAACCAGGTACTGTCACAATATTTTATAATTGGAGAATTTTACATGGAAGAGATGAATACTCTGGTGAACGTGTTATGACTGGTTGTTATGTTTCAACAGATTTTATGAGTAAAGCTAGAACTTTTGGTTTGATTAAAAAAAAATATTTCTTTTTTGTTTTATAAAATTAATTACTAACTGTAAATTACTTTTGAATAAAATATTGAATATATAGTTAAATATATAGAATAAAAATTTTTCCTCTATGTACGTATTATTATGTAACCCAAGCAAAAAAGTAAAGATAATTATTGGCACAAAATTTACAATTTAACATTACATATTTATATATTTACTACTTATCCATGTTTACCAAAACTATTTAAAATAATTCTATCTCCTCAGACATATTTAATTTAATTGTAATCTATATTATAATACACAAGAGCACGATTTTGAAGGCACACTTTTCGTGGTTTTTCGTGTGCTTCGTTTTTTTTTTCATTCAATCAATTTTTTTTGTCGATTTTTAAATAAATTATTATTTACGTATACGGTTGTTTTCTAAGTAAAATCAATACAAAAATAAAATATAGTATTTACCTACCAAGGATAAATTGAAATGATGGATACAATTCATAATGAAGCTGATTTTCCATTAAACCGTATAGCAAATCTGAGGTATATCCATATGATTTCATTAGTTGTATTCCTTTTTCAATTTAAGATTATTTAGAAGTAATTTGAAGTACTTCGAAAATGGAATGATTGAATTTTTTGAAAACAATTATTTTTTTTATAAAAACAAAAATATAATATTTATTAAAATATACATAAAAATCCATCTGTCGGTAAATACCAAACTAAAATTTAAGGTACCTCAATAAAAAATAAAATATATTCATTCGCTCAATTTTTAATATTTTGGTAAAATAATAGGTTTATTCAATAAAGTTTTCAAGAACGATCTAGAACGATCTAGAGTATGATCAATGTCAAATATTAAAAAGGTATATTGTTTTCGGTGCAGGTAAAATTTAACTTAAGAAGTAATAAACACGTCCAGTGTGAGGGAGAGTGTAAAAAGCATTTTCAATATCGCTGTTCATCATTGTCGGCTGAGGATTTTGACAAACATAGGTTGAATCCAGAGTTATTGTGGGAGGGCATAATCTGCAAAGCGAAACGTATTATGCGCAAGTCCGTGGGTCTCAATACAGCAAATTTGGGATCAGCTAATAGTTACTCAGGGCAACAACTAATGGATCCAAATATCATGGACAAACTTGATGCAATACTTGCAAAGCAGAACGTTAATGATTCAAAACTCACAGAACTAAAGAAAATATTGGATTCCTTAATAGATGAAAACATACAGTTTCGAAGTGAAAACTTTAAGCTTAAAACCTTGTTGGAAAAAAACAAAATGATATAGAAAATATAAAACAACATTATTTGAGGAAACATATTCAAATTTCGGGAGCTGGTGATATTCCAGAAAGTGATCCAGTCACCACTGTACAAACAGTAGTAAGTGAACTAGGTGTTAAACTAAATTTGGACGATATAACAACTGCATACTTTACAAAAAGCTCTAACAATTCAGATGAGCCTAGTAAAATAGTTGCTAAGTTTAAAAATGCTCATACGAAAAATATAATAATTAAAAAAAAAAAACCCTGCATAAAATATATTATATGTATATGTCAAACCAATGCCATTACCAAAATATGGTATACTCTATATAATATATGCTGTGTAAATTATAAATATGTAGATTGGCTGTACACAGTATACATGCTGGTATAGATACATATATAGTTATATATCTACTTCAAATTTTATTTTTCTGTCTTTCAATTCTCCTTGCAAAAGTTTCCTTTTTATATTTTGGTTGAATTAAAAAAAAAGTGTGAATTGTTGAATGTAGGTATAGGTACATATAAAATAAATGTGCTAATTTCCTAGTTTAACACCTAGTCTTTATAAATCGCCAACATTTTCAATAGAATATAAATTTTTTATAATGGTTATTATCTTATTGTTTTCGATGAATCTGAAGTTTTGATATAGTACCATAGAGTAATCATATAAGTAGAGTATTCACGTAGAACAATATTTGTTAATCATTTTCTTCTAAAAATGCCGTCCCATTTTTACTCAAAACACGAAAATGCCGTCCCATTTTCACTCAATACCCCAAAACACTCAAATATAATTTTCGAAACTCTATTATTTTTACTCAAGATTTTTTTTTTATTGAGAAGAATATTTCATACAATGCCACTATACTTCTAGCCTATTCACAGAATGATTTTTTCGGAATTTTATCGAATTACGATTTCGTTTTAAGTTTTGTTTTAGTTTTGTGTATAAAGTTTTGCTCTCCCAGTGACTAGGCTAGGAGTATAGAGGCATTGTTTGATAATTTGAAAAGTATTTACATACGTATGTACTTTTGATTTATATGAAGAGTGTGTATCGTAATATCGTATATGTGTTCACCATACATTCAATACAAAAAATATATGTATATAAAAAAATGTAAACAAAAAAACACAATTAATCGCAAAGACAATGAATGAAATTCTATCCATACAATAATAGGTCAATGATAGCATCACATAATCCAGAAATTTTTTTTAAAAATAATGCTAATAAAAGAATAAAATTTATTAGTAATGCATTACAAATCGTGAACTTTGTACGGAATACCGTTTTGTTTTCTTTTCTCAGAAGTTGGTTAAAAATCGTATTTCTATTTCAGATGAAATAATTTTTGAAGAAATAAAAACACAATCCATATAAAGAATAAAATGTTCAGTTTTATTTTTTTTACTTACTTTTTTAAATTTTGATAGCTTATTTGTTTGTTTGTATTCATAATTATATTATGTATTCATATATATACTATTCATATTATTATCTACGGTAAGAAACAGACAAAATTAACAAAACCAATTTTGCTGAAAATTTAAAAATACATGTAGGTACCTATTTTTCAGTATACTTTTCAATAGAAATTAATTTGAATTATTTTTAATTTTACAAAACCAATATTAATTTTTTTGTCCCTTTCTTCTATAAAATTTGAAATCACATTGACCAAGTCCAAAACAAAATATTAGTTCTTCAAATTTTAAAAATTAAAGCAAAATAACAACAAATCCAGCAATAATCTTGAATTCTTTCAATTTCTAAAAAAAAATTCAATACTTTGATTTGTAATATTATTTGTGGTCTATTGAAAGGACTTTAAATGCATGTATATATATTTTTATACACATTGTGTAATTTTTAATTTTTATCACATAAAGTAAAGTAGAAATGCTAGCAGCGAAATAAAGAAGTATGTATATACTGTAGCTAGCATGCACATTCGCATATAACTATACAATTTTCAGTACCTATACATACAACTTTTATATTGTTGACACTGTTGGCAGCATAATAACAAATAAATATGTTCATAAGTAGTAGGTACACAAAATCTTTTTATTTATGAGTACAAAATACATTGCGCTCAACTTATAAGCAGTTAAAAATTGAGTAATATAATTTTGAGTGAACACAGAATTTTGATATTTGAAAAAGTGACAAATTTTGTTCTACGTGAATACTCTACTTATATGATTACTCTATGATAGTACCTCGATTCTTGGGTATATATTTAATTTACTATAAAAAATTTATTGATACACTACAGATCAAATTTTGTAATTTGTATTACATATTTATATTATTAATTGTTATAAATTACTATTTATTTCATAAAAGCAGATAGCAGACTACAATTTAAAACATTACTATTATTAAAATCATTCAATCAAAATAACCTTAAATTTTCTTATTCATTTATTCAATTTATGCAACTCTGATTAACATCAACACAATTCTTTTGTATTATATGATTTCTTTTTCATGATTTGGAGTTATTCTGAGGATATGCACATTTTTGTTTTTTGTTTTTTATTTTGATTTTACATTGTTGAATAATTTAATTATTTGTTTATTGTTGGTAAGCATAAACAAATAATAATGGTAGATATCCACCACCACAACACTAGGAATAAGTCAAATTTTTATTTAAGTCTTTTCAAAACAAATAAAAAGAAAAACAATTTCCTTTATGACTGTTTAAAAATATATAATGAATTACCATCAGAATTAAAAAATATTAATAACGTATATATTTTTAAAATGGAAATAAAGAAGTATATTTTGAACCAAATTTAATTTACTTATGAATTTATGAATTTTTAATTTTAAGATTTTTGAACTTTTATACTTAAGTTTAGTTATAAGCTAATGTTAATGATTCTTTTTGATTATCTTTTTCTTTTCAATTTTACTTTGCATTAGTGTTTTTTTCTCTCTCTTCATTTATATATTATTAAGTTAATTTAGTCTGTGTATTTAGATGAAACTTCAGATTTTAACTTTAAGTTTAAAATTTAAATTTTTCCAATTTTGGTACAAATGGAAAGTTATTTTTTTTTATTTTATGTATATATTTTTTTATTTTTTAATTGCTAATTTTAGTTTTATTATTTATTTTTTAAAAATATTTTGAAGATCATACGGCCTATGGCTAAGATCGAAATTTAAATTTTTATTCGTAATCTCAATTACTTTTACTTTTGAATTAATAAAGAAAGAAAAAATCAAAAAAATATTAATAGCAAACCACAAAAAAATGAAAATTGCTCAAAGTTTTAAGTTAATCTTTATAAAATTAACTCTTTTATTTATGAAATAAAAAAAAAATATCAGATATAGAATGAAAATTATTTTATAAGAATTTATTAGACATCAATTTCCAGTAAGTCTTGCATATGCAATGTCAACCAATAAATCACAAGGTCAAACATGTCAAAGAGTTGGAATTTATCTCTCTCAATCTGCCTTCACCCATGTACAGCTCTACATAATCCACTGGTCTAAAAATTAAAATTCTAGCTGGACCAAGACAGAGGAAAACTACAGACAATGACACTGTAACTGACAATGTTGCATACCAGGTCTAGAATACTTCATTTTATTCATTTGTTTCCTATATGATGAATTTTAAAACTCACTCATAATAATTGGGAAACGGTACTAACCCGTAGGTATGATTAACAGTTTAATAAAATTATCGGAAACTACTTTTAAATTTCTCAAAAATTTGTAAAGACCATGAAAATAAAAAAGTAAACATACAGAAATTTGCATAAATTTGGGCAAATTTATATAAATTTGGTGAACTAACGTAAAGACCTAATATAATATAGATTGTCATTTTGATATCCCTCTCTCTTTTTCTCTAATATATTATCCTATTAATCATTAAGTGTAAGTTTTAGTGAAAAATATACATATATCTTTCAATATTTCCAGATCAGATGATTTGATTTTGTACATTTAACATTAATATTAAAAACTGGATATTTTAATGATTTTGCAAAACAGAAAAACTCCTCATCATTGTTATATAATAAAATTGATAATAAAATTGCAAAAATGTTTTTTGTTTTTTTTTTTATTTTGCATGAATCAATTATCATTATTGTGTTGTGACAGTATATGACTAAGATGGGAAGAGGACATGTGATGAGCATAATTGATCAAAGGATACCAAAAAGAATATTACATGATCCTACAATAAAATAAAAAGAGGTAGAGATCAGAGTCAAGATGGCTATACCTCCGGCGGGTTGGGGTACGAAATACCCGCAGTAAGGCATGCTTGTGGTAGAGGTCCACTAAAATCCTAAAAAAATAAGGGATTGACATAAGGCATCAGAATGAGCGGCTTTCTAGTCTGCGACTGATCCCAGAGGGACGGCAGGAATAAAAGGTACCGCTGTGTACAAGGGAAGTATTATCCTTAAGTTAGGAAATGTAACTCCAAATTAAAACAAAAGAACAAGTATGCAGTGAATAGAACTCAAGTATTGTATACCCCAGGTGGTAATCCAGATCTTCTGGAAAATCTACCGTCTTTCGAGGCAGGTCTCACGGATTGTGGGGGAGACCGCTTATTGAAAAACCCCGAGAACAGAGCTGCCTTAATTGACCCGTTCAGAAGAAAATTTGGGGGGCAAACACCTCCAGCAAGGTCTCAAATGATTCATGAAAACATGTCCCAAAAAGCCAGCTATAAAAACCCGACGAAGGTAATAATAACGAAAAGGTGCTTGAATCAAAAAATAATCAACTTAATGCCAGAGCTACAGCATTAGAAATTACAAAATTTTATGATGAGAATTCAAAAATGAGCTTCTCATACTTAAAGAAGAAAATGACAAACTAAAAAATTCACTAAACACGTCTACTAACGGTGTAGTATTAAAAACTGCTGAAGATATTTATAACAGATGAGGAAGAACTAGCTCGAGAAACCAACTAGATCATTAAAACAAAACGAAACTGTTAAAAAAAGAAAAGCAGAAACATCACCTACTTTAAGGCCAGAATTTTGTGGAGAAAGCAGAGAAAAATGTGCAAATAAATGAAGTTGCCGAAACTAAAAGAAAAGGTAACTGCTCCTGTTATACTTGGAATAATGTTATAAGTGGAATATCCTCAAATAAGTAAAAACTTAAGAGAAAACAAAATTAAATATAACAGTGAGCCATCGTGGTTGCAGGTGGCTAAAGAGTTCTAAAAAAGAAAGAAGCTACTAAAAAATGCTCCAAAACAGACGCCACATAGACAAGGCAAAAAAGACAAAGTCTAGGCAGTTTCGAACAGAAAGGCAGACTTGCATAGAAACTCCAGAGAAAGTTTTAGGGTTTTTTATGTGAAAGAAAGTCGTAAGACGCTTATCATTTTCATAGGTAATACAAAGCAACCTAAGTCAAAAAAGAACCCCGAAAGAACAAAATATAGCTTCAACACAAAAGTTGACTGAAAATATTATTATGCAGATGATGTAAAATATGATAAAAACAATGAACGAAATCTAATCAAGACTATGCCCACTAGAAAACAAACATAATGAAACATACGAAACTAAATCCGCAAGGTCTGATTAAGAACACATTCACATATAGTCACATTGAATGCATGCCAAATGGCACTCTGAACTAAAAAAATAATTTGGAAATTCGGTTGTGAACACAAAATATTGATGTATGTCTTCTGACAAAAACACATACGACAGATAAGTCATCGCTTAAAATAAATCCTATACATACTACTGCGCAAACCATCCAAGTAATAAACCTAGAGGTGGTAGCTAAATTTTAATAAAAACAGATATTAAGCACCACGAAGAAAATAGTCTAGAAATAGATGAGTTCCAACTAATTGTCCTACGAATTATGTCTGTTAAGCAAGGCATTTGTGTCGGTGCATTATATTATCCGCCAGACACAACATAAAGAATAACATAATTGAAGACATTCTTAAGCTTGGTGAAAGATTTATCCTGGGAGCTGACTACAATGCCAAGCATATAGATTGAGGGTCTAGATTAACCACCACGGGAGAAAGTGAGCTAAGAAAAGCTGTAAAAGAAAAAGGCTGCATTTACTAATCTAACGGTAAACCAACCTATTAGCCAACTGATAGAAATAAAGTTCCTGGTCTGTTAAAAAAAATACCTAATTGTATTAAGCTAGAAGATAACCATGATTTGGACTAAGATCCTTTGCAGTCATACTAGATCTATATGAAAAGGCTACTAAGAAACAGTCTAAACCTCTGTTAAGTAAAAAGACAACTGACTGGGCTAGCTTTAAACAGGAAATAGAAAAAAAATAAACATAAAAACAAAACTAAGACACAAATGTGATATAGATTGTGAAGTAGAAAATTTTAGTAAAGTTATCGAAAATGTTTCCTGGAATAATACAAAAGATTGTAGATATAAATCTGTAGGATTCAACTACCCTAGAGAAATATTAAATATAATAATAAAAAAGAGGAGCTAGACGAAGACAGCAACAAGCGCGTGATCCGGCAGACCAAACTGGTTAACTGAGAATCTTAAAAGAAAAATTAAAGATCATAAAAACGAAAAATTTGAAAAATATATAGTCGATTTATCAGCTAAAAGAGAAGATTACTAACCGTTGTGGAAAGCAACAAAGAGTACAAGAAACTCGATCTCTCAAATCACGCCAATCAGAATGAAAAATGGTGGGATATATAATGAAAATAAAGTTGACACATTCGAAGATCATCTTAAGGAAATTTTTCGCCCAGATGAAACAGATTCGGACGATCTCACTGGAGAAAATAATAATTGGCAAGAAAATGTCATATCACCATTCTCACAGAGAGAAATAGTTCAACAAATTGAAAAACTGAGAGATAAAAAAGCGCCGGGTTTTAATCTAATTACATCGGAAGTCCTGAAACAAATTCCGAAAAAAGCTATAACAATGCTAGCACACATTATAAATGCTGCTATAAGAATAATGTATGTGTTGAATATGTGGAAAATAACAGAAGTAATTATGATACCAAAGTCAGGTAAGTTTAAAAATGAGGTCAAGTTCAATAATATTTAATATATTTGAAAAACTTTACTAGAAAAAGCTTTAGAAGAAAAGCAAGTATGCTCTACTATATTTCTAGATGTAGCTCAAGCTTTTGATAAAGTACGGCACCAATGTTTAATACATTTTTTTCTCCTATTACTCCGCATGGTAGCATTTAAATTTTTTCCTATTTATCTGTCTGTTGATCGGTTCTTCTCCAGTTATCATCCATAAATCCTCGTTGCTAATTCTTGCCAGTCAGAATATTCTGCATATAATTCTCAAGCACTTGTTGATGAATACTTGTATCTTCTGTTTGATTCTGACCGAAGTGAGCCATGATTCACTGCCATATATTAGTGTTGACTTAACACATGCTCTGAATATTGTTAGCTTTGTTGTTCTCGATATTTGGTTGCTCCGCCATATATTCATTAGGCTCCCAAATGTTCTTCTTGTCTTATTTATACGGCTGTTGACATCTTCTGTTGTACCTCCTCTTGATGTTATGATGCTCCCCAGGTAGTTGAATTCTTCTACGTATTCTATCTGTTGTCCACCCACTGTTATTGGCTCACTATCACTCTTGTTTGTCCTCATTGCCTTGGTTTTCTCGATATTCAATTCCAATCCCGATTTCTTTGCTTCTTTCTGTAATCTGTTGACTTTGTTCTGTACGTCCCTTTGATTTCTTGATATGAGGCATACATCATATGCGTAATCTAAGTCTTCTAAGTTGCCGAAGAGATCCCATTCTATTCCGTTTATTCCAGTATTGGTGTAGAATGGATCACTGATGTTACCTCTGCGTGGAACTGTTGTCTCTGCATCTTTATACATCGCTTTGATGATGTTGGTGATTTTTTCAGGAACTCCCTTCTTTGTAAGTGTTCTCCATATTGCGCATCTCTTGACTGTGTCGAATGCTTTCTTAAAATCTATGAATAGTAGATATAGTGGGGCATTCCATTCTACTGATTGTTCAACTATGATCCGTAAAATATTTGACTGGTCAACACAGCTTCGGTTTGGTCTGAAACCTGCCTGCTCTTTCCGTAGTATTGGTTCTAGTACTTCTTCTAATTTTTTCTTTATAATAATTGCTATTATCTTATGAATTGTATTTGGAACCGTGATTCCTCTCCAGTTGCTGCAATTTGCCAAGTCTCCTTTCTTAGGTATCTTGACAATCATTCCTTTCTTCCATGATGGTGGTATATTCTCTTCTATCCATGCTTTTCTGATGGGGGGTTCAATTGTTTTTGCGAATAGGTCGGGGTCCAGTTTGGCTATTTCTGCTGGAATTCCATCTTCACCTGTTGCTTTGTTGTGTTTCAGGATATTGATTGTGGCTTTGCTTTCTTCTATATTTAGAGCTTGAGTAGATATTGGCAGTCCCTCAGTTGGGTAGATATTTGCATCGTATCTGTTTCTTATGTCTGATCCATTATTTGTACTTTCTTCGTTGCTCAGTTCTTGGATGTGTTCTCTCCATCTCTTTACTTGGTCCTCTAAGTTTGTGAGGAGCGCACCATTTTTATCTTTAATTGGTTTGTTGTTCCGACTGGTTTGTTAAGTTCTTGACTATGCGATGCAATTCTCTCAGGTTATGTTGCTGTGCTGCTCTTTCTGCTTCTCCGGCTAAATTTTGCAGACATTTCCTTTTATCTCTTCTTGCTGCTCTTTTCACTGTTTTCGCTATTTCTTCATATTCTCTTCTTGATGCGGTCCTGTTGTTTATCATTTTCTTTATTTCACCTCTTCTTTTAATCAAGGCCCATGTGTTATCGGATATCCAGATTTTTCTTTGTGGTTGTGTGTTTTAAGATTTTGTTCGCTTGTTTGGTTGTAAATTTCCAGAATCTCTTCTCAAGTGTGTTCTCTATTATTTCTAATATTCTAATAATATGCCAGCTCTTACTTGTGGATTTTTTAAGTTGTTTATATTTATTTTCTTCTTTCTATTTCTTCCGCCTCTTCCTTGTTGACTTAGTTTCATTCTGAAGTCCCCAGTTAGTAATTCATGATCGCTGCGTATATCTGCTCCCCTTCTATTTTTACATCTAACATTGATTGTTTCCATTTCTTGCTGATGCATATGTAATCTATCTGATTTCTTGAAATCCCGTTTGGTGTTGTCCATGTGTATTTGTGGATATCTTTGTGTGGGAATAGACTCCCTCCGATTGCAAGGTCGAAAGTCTAACACACCTCTATCAATCTTTCCCCGTTTTTGTTTTTTCTCGCCCTAACCCGTGTTTGCCCATTATCTCCTCAAGTCCATTGTTGTTAGATTCTATTTTCGCATTCCAGTCACCCATTGATATTATGATATCTCCCCTATTTATGACTGCTACCGTTGTTTCTATTTGTTCGTAGAAGTCATCCTTAATATGGTCCCCAGCGAACTGTTGGTGCATAGCATTGAATTATTTTTCCAAGTCTTGTCATATTTCGAAATAGCCATATAACAATTCTATCCGAGCCTTCCAAGAAACCAACGTTTGTCTCAATTTCTTTGATATTAGTATTCCGACTCCACTTTCACTCCATGTTTCCTTTCCACTGTAATTTACCATGTTTCCACCTTGGTGTTGTTTTCTCCAGTGTTGTTCCATCTCATTTCACTTATACCTAGGATGTCTATGTTGTAAGTAGCCATTTGAGCGTCCAATTGCGAGAGTCTTGAAGCTTCTCTAAGTGTTCTTACATCCCATTGTTCAATTCGGGTCCTTTTTTGTGTGCCAAAGGTTGTTATCAGGTAGTCATTTGTGTATCCGAGGCTTCTTCTTCTATTATTTCGAATCCATTGATTTACCGATTATGCAGGTGATTGGGCTACAGTAACCGGTCCTAGGAGATGGAGTAACCATCTAACGCTGCCTAGAAACAACGTGGCGCTACCTTATTAGGGGTTCGATCTCAATTAATGATTTTGATTCGATTAATCTCGATTTTCAATTAACAAATTTAATGATGGATTTTTTTTTTTTTTTTATTAATCGCCACCAATCAGGTTCGAACCGGGGTACCCTCGATCATGGATCCTGTTACATAACCACTGCGGCCACACGAGGGTGTAAAATACATAAACTAATTTAATTCTTCCTAAACAATACGTATATATACTCTCATCATATATAGAAAACAGACTATTCAGAATTAAACAAGACGAAGAGTATTCTACTATCAGAGATATTAAAAGATGTGTGCCTCAAGATAGTATTTTGGGGTCCCATACTGTATTTGCTGTACAACAACGATTTACAACAAATGGAAAATATGACTGTAGCTACATAGACATAGACATAGACGATACTTCGTTGATGACAGTAGGATCTAATATTGACGAGACTACAAATAAATTGCAAAGAGCAAGCGACAAGCTATGTCTCTGGACAAAGTAGTGGATAATTAAACTCAGTGAGCTAAAATTCGTACATGTAAATTTTACAAATAAAAAATTGAAAAACCAACCATCGGTAAATCTGAATGGGATGAATATACCTCAAGAAAATAACGCTAACAATATAGAGAAATGTACTGGCTATTAAAACGAAATTCAAAATCCGTTATTTCAAAATTAAGAAAAATAATAATTGACTAAATCCAGATTTTCAAATAGGAAGGGTAATCAACTTTTTTATGCAAACTCGGATTCTACGTCAAAAGTAAGAAACTTTTGTAAAGTAAATTTTTTTTAAATCGAATTCAAATTTGCATAAAAAAGTACCTCTTCCCATTTGAAAATCTTGATTTCGGCCAATTTCAGCGATTTTTGGCCTTAAAACACCGATTAGCGTCCTTTCCGAATGTTCAAAATATCACCAATCGATAGACCACCCTCGATTTAGTTCATAGATTTGTTTTTAATTTTTAAGATAACGGCTCCTTCCCCTCTTAAAATACTGATACAGATGCTCTGGGACACCCGGTATAATCAGATAATTAAACCGATATGGTTGTACGGCATACAAATAAGGGGATGTTCCAAGCAAACATAAGTACTTTGTATACAAAAATTCCAAAATAAAGTCTTCCGCATCACGGTACGTGCCCCTTGGTATGTTCACAACAGTGATTTGCGCAGTGATCTTAAAATTTCATGTGTAGCAAATGAAATAAAAAAAGCATTTGGCTCATCTGGAGGGTTATGTTAACGTTGAGGCCACTCAACCGATAGAAAATCAAAATGATATCAGAAGGCTTAATAAAACTAAACCACTAGATTTAATAAGATAAAATTTCGTAAACTTTTTCTTTACTAAAAAATAACACCAGGAATAAATTAATAGTTAGTCCGTCGGCTAGTTTTAATGGGAGGGTTGTGGCTTAGTCAGCAAAAATCGTACACATAATGGAAGCTACGGGGCTCATTGTGTCTATGGAGATTTCTACGAATCCACGTAAAAAAATAAAAAAGATGGCTATACGAAATCAAAGAAAACTATAAAAAAATTTAATTGAACGGATGGAGGATAAGTTGCACTAGATGTAAGAGTATGAACGGAAAAAAATTGTCAACGAGATGACAGTATATAAGTTACAAATTATTTTGGGCGAACAATAATAATACAATTAACTTACCTCGAATCCTATGTAACTTACTACCATAACTTAAATCTGCAAAATAACCAGTTATAAATGTTAATGGTAATAATGGTGATAATACACCATTTCGTTTGGTACGTTTATATCTTGCTAATGCATTTATTGTAAATACAATATAGAAACTGCTTAACCAAAAAAATAATTCACGATCTTTTGCTATTTTAATTGCTGATTCTCTCTCTTTTATTTGATAATGCATTTGAATCCAACGTTCCATCTGGATGTATTTATATAATAAAAATGAAGGAGAAAAAGAAAAAATGTTAATTAACAATTTAAAAATAAAAATTTTATCACTCGTTTTTTATTTACAACAATTAATTAACAATAGTTAATAAACCTTTTTTTTCCCCAAAAATTTTATTATGGGTACGAATCTATTTCATTAATGAAATAAATTTTGTTCTGTGGATTATTTACCTTAATTCGATTCATTTCTGAAATATATTCTTGATTTTTTTTAATAACATTATTAGGATTTGACCAGGAACTACCCATTGTGAATATGTTTTTGTTGTTGTTTATTTTATTTTAAAATTATTTATTGTCCTTTTTAAATTTTGTTAAATGTAATTTGTATTGTTTTTTTTTTTAATTTTTCTTCTTTAAATTATTGTACTTTTTTGCTTATATCTTCGTTTTGTTATTGTTGTTTTTGTTATTGTTGTTTTTGTTATTGTTGTTTTTGTTATTTTACTATCGATTAATTTTTATATACTCTTAGAAGTAATTTTAATTATCAAAAAATTGGTTAAATTTAACAAAATAAAAATAATTAGAAAATGTTAAAAACAAAAATACATTTTTATTAAAAGCTAATGAGCAATTATAATTTTTGTTTTTATATTTTCCTATTATATATTTTTTTAATTTTTCCTATTTTATATAAAGATTAGAATAATTTATTTATTTATTTATATTTTATTACTATTAAAAATATTTTCACAGACAGCTACTGCTTGAAATTAATTTTATAAAGGGATTAAAAAATAAATTTTTAAAATTTGTGATTTTTATTATATTTTTGCTTCTTCGTTAAATCTCCTTTGAAGTTCTGGATACATAAACACACGTGTATGTATATAAACTTTAATAATATCCTTTTTCTTTACTTTCTTATGTAGATTTATATTATGTATGTGCATAATATTATAGTAAAAGCAGGACCTGAGTAGTGCTTTCGAAGTACTCTTATCGGAGTATTTGTACTCCCTTTTTAGTTGACGTACTGCCATATTCGCTAACCTTCATTTTGTACTACCTTTTTTCAAATATTTAAACCACATTTTCAGATACCATTTATAATAATTTTTATTATTACTTAATACTTTTATCTAAATTATTTTTCGTAAACACTCTTACGTGCATTTAAAATTGTATTTTAATAAATTTAAGCACTTGGCAAATTGCAGCAACTGGAGAGGAATCACGATTCTAAATACTATTCATAAGATAATAGCAATTATTATAAAGAAAAGATTAGAAGAAGTACTAGAACCAATACTACGGAAAGAGCAGGCAGGTTTCAGACCAAACCGAAGCTGTGTAGACCAGGCAAATACTTTACGGGTCATAGTTGAACAATCAGTGGAATGGAATGCCCCACTATATCTACTATTCATAGATTTTAAGAAAGCATTCGACACAGTCAAGAGATGCGCAATATGGAGAACACTTACAAAGAAAGGAGTTCCTGAAAAAATCATCAACATCATCAAAGCGATGTATGAAGATGCAGAGACAACAGTTCAACACAGAGGTAAGATCAGTGATCCATTCTACACCAATATAGGAGTTAGACAAGGATGTCCACTATCTCCACTTCTCTTCAACACAATACTAGACGACATTCTAAGAGAAGTTTGCACTGGAATAAACGGAATAGAATGGGATCTCTTCGGAAACTTAGAAGACTTAGATTACGCAGATGATGTATGCCTCATATCAAAAAATCAAAGGGACCTACAGAACAAAGTCAACAGATTACAGGAAGAAGCAAAGAAATCGGGACTGGAATTAAATATCGAGAAAACCAAAGCAATGAGGACAAACAATAGTTACAGTGAGCCAATAACAGTGAGTGGACAACAGATAGAATACGTAGAAGAATTCAACTACCTGGGGTGCATTATAACATCAAGAGGAGGTGCAACAGAAGATGTCAACAGCCGTATAAATAAGGCAAGAAGAACATTTGGGAGCCTAATGAAGATATGGCGGAGCAACCAAATATCGAGAACAACAAAGCTAACAATATTCAGAGCATGTGTTAAGTCAACATTAATATATGGCAGTGAAACATGGCTCACTTCGGTCAGAATCAAACAGAAGCTACAAGTATTCATCAACAAGTGCTTGAGAATTATATGCAGAATATTCTGGCCGGCAAGAATTAGCAACGAAGATTTATGGATGATAACTGGAGAAGAACCTATCAACAGACAGATAAATAGGAAAAAATGGAAATGGATAGGTCATACACTAAGGAAATCAGAAAGTGATATAGCAAGAAGAGCTCTAGAGTGGAATCCACAAGGACAAAGGAGACCCGGCAGACCATACAACACATGGAGACGCACAATCGATCAAGAATTAACAGTCAACAATTATACCTGGGACGATATTAAGGAAGTAGTACTCAACAGAGAGGAATGGAGGTTCACTATCGAAGCCCTATGCTACCACGCGGAGTAATAGAAGAAAAAAAAAAAAAAAAAAAAAAAAAAAAAAGCATGCCTGTAAGCAAGTAACTTTTCTACATTTCATTTGCTTTTGTAAACATAGTTTAAATATTTAAATTTTTTTTCAAGTTAATAATATTAAAAATATTAATATCCAAAGAATTACTACCCAAAACATATGCCGCAGGATGGATACCATCTAAAAATTGAATAATAAAAAAAAAAATAACGAGATACATTAAATTTATTTAATTTAATTTCTTGACCTTATTTAATTAATAAATATAAAGTTTTGATTCGTTTGGCAAGTGAATTTGTTTATTTTTATTTGTTGTTTATTTGAAGTTTTCATAAAACTATTTTTTTTTAAATCAATGTAATCTGTATTAATTAATATTAAAGAATATAGAAAGTAAGAAGTATCATCTGAATTATTTTTAAAATTTTCAACTATGGTAGATTCGGGCAACAACGACTGCTGTCCTGATTGAAAAGTAATTTTTACTTTATTGAGAGATATTTTCACACTTCTCTTGTTTTATCTCTTTCTGAAGAACTCCAAAATCCAATCCAAATTTTGTTTATGCTATATTTTTGTTCTTTTTTATTGTTTTTTTTATTGTTTATTTTTAAAAAAGAATATGTTTTTAATGCATGTTTTGTTTTATTACATAAGAGTCAACGCCTAGTTATCAACCAAACAACAAAATTTCTAATTAACTTTCATATATATTGGCAAAGAATATAAAAATAAAAAGAAGATAATGGGAAGAGAGTCAGAAGAGTGATTTAAAGAATAAATAAAATTTCTTCCTTTGTTGTGTCGTTGACGTTGAAGAAATGTCTCTTTTTTTCTCATTATTTATTTTGATTCTTGATTTTATAGAAATGCGAAATTATTCAAAATGTTTTAATTGAAATTTTTCTGGACAATTTATCAGAATTTAGTTCTGTTTTATTTTTGTTTTTAGTTTATGAATGTACCTAGGTATTGTTTTTATTTTTATTTTTTTAATCTTATATATTAATACGCTTAAACGTCTGTTAAACTTTTCACAAAGCTTTTACAACACAAAGCTTTTTTCAACAAGATTAGATAACTTTGTTAAAACTATTACGAATTACGATAGTGTGCAAAATTTAATTTAAAAAAATAAACCACAAAACAATAAAACCAAATAAAATTAACCTAATAACGATTCACCTATTGAGCAATAGCATTGATTATATCTGATTATATGAATTAATTTTAAAAAAAAACAAAGTAGCAAAGACAAAAACCGAATTATCAGAATATAAATATTATATCGATAAAATAGCTTTGTGAAAATATTACGATATTACGATATTACAGCAAATTTTATTAACAAATAATTCAAAAGTATAAATTCAAATGCGCAGTAGTATTGAGTAAATATATTGTACATGGGGAATCATAAACCGAAATTTACGATCTGCTAAGAACAAGAAAAACAAACTATGTTATGACATACGGCAAATTTAGTACACATAAAAATTAAAAAAACTTTAAAAAGAAAAATCACAGACTACCCTCACCTACATCAGGGACCCTATCGGGACAACAATATAACAAAAAGAGAAAAAGCATAATTACCTATTGACTTTACCCCTAACTATAATCAAAAATTATGTATATATAATTTCTGCTATAATAGTCATAAGGCGTCAATAAAAACTGAACAATAAGAGAAAAAGCATAATTATTTGCTTTACCCCTAACTATAATAGTTATAAGGCGTCATATGATGTCATAATATGATACTTCGTTAAATGGCCTATATGATTCGATATGATTTAACAAAGCCATAACCAATCATAACCTTAACTATAATGGTCATACCTAATCATACCAAAATGTCAAAACCAAAATTTAAAAGAAGTGAAATAAAAAAATAAATTCTATAAATAAATATTTTTGTTTTTTTTATTTTGAGTTTTGAAATGTTTTTATTTTATTATTTTGAGATTTGAGTAAAGTTCTTAGTTAAAAGAAAAAAAAAATCACCATTTTCCATTTTTCTTACAAATTTTTTTTTATTTATTTACAGTGCTGTCAAAATTGCTTATGATTGCTTATGATTTGTACGCTTCTTCTTGTATGCTTATGACTTAACGAATGATTTTGAATAGACAACGAATGATGGTTATGACTATTTTTCTTTTTAAAGTTTTTTTATGATAATAATGTCATAACATATTTTGTTTTTCTTGTTCTTAGTAGATCGTAAATTTCGGTTTATGATTCTCCATGTACAATATTATATTTACTCAATGCTACTGCGCATTTGAATTCATACTTTTGGATTATTTGTCAATAAAATAAATAAATTTCAATTATTGGAATTTGTGAACATGGTCTGGATGAGGTAAAAAATATATTTTCTAAATTTACTATTTGTTTTACCGGTAAGTTTTTTTGCTGTAATATCGTAATATCGTAATATTTTAACAAAGCTATTTTTATAAATCGATATAATAATAATATTCTTCTAATTCGGTTTTTGTCTTTGCTACTTTTTTTTTTTAAAATTAATTCATATAATCAGATATATTCAATTAGTCAATTGCTCAATAGATGAATTGTTTTTAGGTTAATTTTAATTTGTTTTTGGTTTTATTTGGTTTTATAGTTTTGTGGTTTATGTCTTTAAATAAAATTTTTCACACTATCGTAATTCGTAATAGCTCTAATAAAGTTGTCTAATCTAGTTGAAAAAAGCTTTGTGTTGTAAAAGCTTTGTGAAAAGTTTAACAGACGTTTAAGCGTATTAATATGTAAGATAGGTATAGGTGTACCAAAAATGAATTTAAAAAAAAAGTGTTTACCTTTACACACCTACATCAAAACTATTGAATATTATATTATACAATTATTTACTAAGCCAATTATATGTATATAATATAATATGATATATTATTCATATATCATCCATTGAACCAATCTTCTGGCCTGGAATGTAAAACAAAAATGAAATACTTAAATAATTGGATGATTTAAAATTGTTTTTGTTTTTTTTTTTCTTTCAAAACAAATTTTTCATTGTTTATATAATGATTGTAGCTACAAATGCAAACGCATATTATTCTTTTCTCGGCGAAATCATGAAAATAAAAATTAAAAATAAGAAAGGAAGGAAAATTATTGAAAATAAAAAAAGAAAACAAAAATTTTATTACATACCTCCATTCATAAAGAGAGCGAGTGTTACCAATGTGAATTTTTTTTTGTATATAAAATTGAAGGGTAATTAAGTTATTTTAAATAAACGTAGGAATGTAGGATTAAATTAAAGAGTGAAAAGTTTTTTCAAAATTCACAAAATTGTCAAAATGTCTATATGTATTAAATTTAAATATTTAGCAATGATTTATGAAAATAAATAATTTTTTTTCTTACACTTTAATATAAATAAACTAGCTTTGTAACCCGGCATAAATGACGGAAGCCAAATAAATTCTAGCATTTCTTTCCTTCATTAGAGTTTTCATTTCAAGTTTAAGAAAAATACGTATTTGCTTATTAATTTATCATACCTTTATTTTTGTATTATAACCCTTTTAATTACCATATAAACAGAATATTTGTAGTAAGGGTCATTTATTCGATCATTTTAGCGACATCGTTTTTGCCAAGTTAATCCTGTTAACATTCAATAACATTCGCTACGTAAGTTTAGCGTCAAAGTTTATAGCGAACAAATAATATTTTATAATGAGCCACAACTTTGAACGAAAACAATTTTAAAAACAAAAATAAATAAAATTGTAAATATAAAAAAACAATAATATTGTAGGTACACATAACATTTATTTTGACGAATAAAATAACAACTCGTGTTGGAGAAAAATTAAAATAAAAAAATTTACTGCAAATAAATAGGTATTTATAAAACTGTTCATAACTTGTGAACCATTGATCGGTTATTTAAAATTTCATTTCAAAAAATTCATTATCAAACTGTTCATGTTTAAATTCATACATAATTATTATTTATAACATACATTAAAAAGAACAACAACAATCAATATGGTTTAACCGATACCTATATATACCTACCTACTATATTAAAAAAAATTCATCACTCTCTACAACATACATTTCTAGACACTTGAAGAAAACAAATATACCTAAAAATTATAAATTTACAAAGATAAATAAAAAATAATAGTACAAAATTTCATTTAATTTCTTGAAAAATGTATAGGTTGTCATCGTTTTTATGTGTAAATCAACAGAACCAAAACCTAACCCCATAAAACGTACTAAATATTATATACAGTCATAAGCTTATAATATATCATATAGATATATATATATATATTAAAAAAAAACAATAAACAAAAAAAATAAAAATAAATAACAATTTTAACTCTTCATCGCATCACATTTCTGGCTAGAGCATATATACCTATATTTTTATTTATTTTATTTATTTATTTATCGACCGTACTACGTAAGTTTTATTATATTTTTTATATTTGTTATTGATTAGGTCAGAAATTATGAAATTATGCTGACACAAGTACCCAAATAAAAGAAAACTTTTTATTTTTTTTTATTTTGTTTTTTCTTTTTTTTCTTTTTTATTGGTGAAGTAATTATAAATATAGGTCAGAAATTATAAAGTTAAATAATTATGCTGACACTACTAATAATATTATTGCTACACTTTTTGTAATAATATATAAAAAAATATAATTTTAGCCGTACACGTCTTTGCTTGGCGAATATTGAATTGGAATTAATGTACTGTACAGGCTATGCATACGGTAGCAAAACTATGAAGCTATGATCATTATCATAACAACAAAAAAAATATGTAGACAAATATGCATATTGTGTATAACTTTAAGTAATAAGAATAACCTTTAAGTGCTTAATGCTTTTTTTATGTTAAATGCTGTTTGCCTTTTGGTTATTATACCATATTAAACTATTGATAAAATTTCTATTAGTCCTTATTATTATAAATCCAAAAAATTGTTTGTTTTATTTATATTATTATATGCGAAGCAGACTAACATTAAATTAAAAACATATATTTCGTGCAACGATATTTTTCCTGCAAAGGTTCAGCATGGTAGACAGGGGTTAAAAAAAGAGCACCAAAGCAATTTGTATACATATTGCAATTTGTATACATATTGCAATTTGTATACATATTGCAATTTGTATATGTGTTGGAGTATTCCGTCGGACTTACAAACATCCAGATAAACGCAGAAAATTATATAAATAAATATTTGCTACAAATAAATTTTTTAAATTGTCAAAATAGAAAATATCAAAATTATATAAAAGAAAATTTCAAAACGTTGATGAACTGAATAACTGACAAAAAAAATGGATTGATAACATTTACGCACACATATTATGAAGATGCAATTGCAATTTATGACATAATATAAACGCTAAGAGCTAGCTTTTGCAACAGATTTTGTTGACTGCCATTGCAATTCAATGTGAAAACATCCAATTACTACTATTATTTCTTTTTTCGCTATGACAAGTCTATTATTCCTTTTATGAATGAGAGTTTGTTTAGATATGTTAAGATATAGTTTGTGATAAAATTTATTTAAATGATTTAATGGGGCGTGAGCATGGGCCGTTCCTACTAGTATTTTTAAATTAAATAATAAATAAGTCAGTTAGTCTAAATAATAATTAAGAATAGTCACAGAACATGTAAATACAATAGTATAAGCTATAAAAATTTTTAAATTTTTAAAAAAGTATGAATATGTATCATGGAAATTAATAAAAAAATAAATAAAATAACTATTTTTTTATTTAATTAATATTCGATCTGAAAATTACGTTGTCAACAATAACTTCCTCTCGCCACTTTTCACTTTGTTTATAAAAAATAATAAATATGTTTTCACACTGACATATATTCCCAGAAAAAAACTGAAACGTCCAAAATCTACCAGAAATTTTATATTTTGATAGATTTGCTTATCCGTACCGAAATCACCCCTTATCAATAAATATTGGTAGATTTCTACCACTTTTCTACCCGTAAGAACATGCATTAAGAGATTAATGGTTATTTATATTATTATTATTATGTTCGTTCAGTAGATTTAGAACCAGATCGGACAGAAATGTTTTGGACAATGACAATTAAATGTCAAGCACTTTAGGATTACTTAGAATAGAAAAATCTTTTTTGAACTTTTTTGTTCTAATTTTAGTTTACTGACAAATTTCTTGTTTAACTGTCAAAACTTAAAAAAAAAAAACCGCAACAAAAAGAGTTGTATAAAATATTTGAAAAAAATTCAAAATACAAAAAAGATCAATCTATAAATGTTTTGGACAATCTACTGAAGACCGATGAGAATACCTTGGAGAAAAAAGTTTAATTAAAGGACACAAAAAGTGTTGTTTTTTACTGAACTGTTAACTGAACAACCCAATCTATTATTGGTCTTTATTTAGAAGTGGGCTTTTCTTGGATTTATATATTTCAATACTTTCAGCTGAGCCAAGTTTCCTCAAAAGTGTGATATAATTTACTAATACTATGTTTTCTTTGGAAATACTATAACTCTCTTGGAAGATGTGCCAGTTTAAATGAAAACTTTGTTAAATTAGTCGCGTTTCCATGTTTCTTCTTGTTTATCCTATAAAAACTTTATTACAATGGCTGTAAGAATCTTGTATATTCCCTATCTTGCTATTTTATCAATTGGATATTTAGTTGATTAAATAGTCTTGATCTGATTGGTTCTGTTGCTATACACTACGTCTAACCCGTGATTTTATAGTTTCGCTTCTATGGCGAGGGAAATTTCACTAAATCTCAATGCTACCCTTTAGTTGGGCTGTTAATCTGTAAGTTAGTGATGTTTTTCTTTGGATATCCTTTCAATCTGGCAATCTCAAATATGTGCTTAGTTTCTTTTGGTAGGCCTTCCGGGAAAATGAGAAGAGCTAACATTTGGTGAATTATGTGATTGAAAGATTGTATTTGATGTTGATAGGAGTGGTTCGAGGTGGTTAGCCACAGATAGGATACAATAGAAAAACTTCCAATATTTCCATTTTAAGCCCACTAACCAGGATTACATAACAGTGATGATATTAAGTTAGGCCACTTTTAACGAAAATGGAATTTTATGTTAAAATGACAAAAACCCTTATGTCATATGATATAGATTTGCTCGAAAAATTTTTGATAGAACTATAATGAATGGTTATTTCTGTATTATTAATTCCTTACATTTTGCAAAAAGAAGTATTATTGTGGATAAGGTTTGATTTTTTTTAAATATGTACTTAGTAAAATTTTGCCGTAAGTAAGTTTTTCGAAGTATACATTCCATTCCAATAGATTTATTATAATTTTCCCTTGTATAGTTCCTAGTGTATTATATTTGTTTGTTATCTAAAGCTCAAATATTTTTTTTTTATTATGTGGAATGTTCAAGGGTAGGAAGACCAAGGAACATGTTGGTTTATACTCCAGTTGTAAAAATTTTATATTAAATATTACAATATATATAACAATGCTTTGAACTCGTGGTGCTAATTTAAACCAATAGATGTCGACCAGGTGTTTAATAAATTCCTATTTTTTTTGCTCTCATGGCAAAAATGTAACTTGGATTGAGATTGGATGCATGTTATATATATCGAGTGCACCAGAGCATGCGTATCAATTTTTCAAGAGGGGAAGGAGTTGCTATTTTCAAATTTATTAACTAAATCGAGGGTGGATGAAAATTATTTCCATTTTTATTAGAAGCATTTCGAATGATGAGAGAGACAATCAATATAGAAGAAAAATTGGCAGTAACGTGAAGATTTTTTGCTACTGGCGAATCATACATCGAGATGGATTAAATTTGTGAATTATATTTTTATTTTAATTCTTTCTATAAAATTATATAATTCTTCGAAAATTGTATTCAATATTCAAGGAATAAGGATAGATATTTAAAACTAATAGTCTAGAGATTTTAAGGAGTTATGACGAAACCGATTATAGAAAGATAATAAATTTTCTAAAAGCTATTGAACTATATACATACAAAACAATTTAAAACGATAACTGAAACAAAATCAATAAAACATTAAATATTTAAAAAAATAGAATACAATGGAAAATATTTAGTTATAATATCTTCATATAATTAATATGTATAAGAAAAATTGAACTATTGAATTATTTTATATAGAAACAAAAAAAAATTTTAAATTTATAATATGAATAATAGAATATGTAATTACAAAATAAAAAAATTAAAAAAAATTACAAAATAATGTAAAGGCCTGCCGTAAAAAAACCTATATTGTGCTCAAAGGCCACTTAAATGATTAAAAATTATTTAAAAATTTATATATTGATTTTTTTTCTCTATTCATTTTAATTATAGAATATTACATTTGGAATTGTATACAATTTCTTACAAGGTTGAACAATTTACAAGGTTTAAAAGAATTATTTTTACAGAATTATAAAATAATTATATTTATAACCTATTATTATTATTTTTATTATTATTATTATCATTATTATTATTATTATTATTTTAACTATTATTATTATTATTATGATTATTATTATTATTATTATTATAGTTATTATTATTATTATTATTATTATCATTATTCCAGTATGCGGTTTTCTGTGATTTCCTCCATCGGGTGCCTCCCCAGGTGGCGGATAGGGGGACGTTTGTCAGACATGACAAATACCGGATTTCCGGGGCAGAACAAAAAATCACAAAAACATGCAATGAACAAAACAAGCAGTTATACCCCAGGTGGTAAGTCAGTTAATCTGACAAATCCACCCTCTACGGAGGCAGGCTCTACGGATTCTGGGGAGAGCCAATTATTGCATTCCTCTCCTGTGGCAACACAGGCCTTCGTAGCCTCGACCCCGGGGATAGTTGGTAAATCAGGTGCCATGTCAAATGATTTACTAAGTGTCTCTATGGAAAACCTTCTTCTTGAGGACATCGAACCAATGGCTGGCGTGTCTGTAGAATTACAGACTACTGGTTGTGGTTCGACCATTCAGGAAAGAGGTAAGAGGAAGAAAAAGAACATCTGCGGTTCTGAAAATAAAGGCGGAAAATGGCTAAGCGTAATGCGGTTATGAATCCTCACCCGCAAAGCAAACTTCGGAAGAGAAAGATGATGTAAAGAAGGCTGTCCTCAAAGACGGTCTTGGGAAGGCTAACCTAAAGGTTGGTTTCCATGCTGCGACACCATCAACTTCGAATCCTGAAGGTAGAAGGGTCCCAAACACTGTTACCCAGAAACCCAAAGGCCAAAAAACGTTGTCGAATCCTGGAGGTGGAAGGGTCCCGAAAAAGGGTACTCAGAAGCCAAAGGGACCATTAAAGCCTAGAGAGATGAACCTCTCGACAGGCTGTCAGCTACGCGCAGGCGGCTAGAAGAGAGTTCGATACAATCGTTCAGGTAGTCGATGGGAGCATTACTAACGAGCAAGGTGAATTGATTCAACAAAAGTTTTTCCAACTCATGCTCACTTGTAATGAGATATCTCCCAGCTTTGCAGGAGTCTCGTTGAAGGCGGGAAAATTATATTTTTCCTGTCAAGATGAGGCTTCGTCAAACTGGTTGAAATCTGCGGCGTCTAACTGCAGTCCATAGGAGGGAGCAAGGCTCTCAGCAATGAGGGTCACCGAACTTCCAAAGACGAAGTTAGTTAAAATCTGGATCCCAGACCGTACCGAATCTGAGAAGGACGTCATGAAGAAGCTCAGTATTCAAAATGGTATAGATACTACGAAGTGGAAAATCCAGTCGTATAGAAGAGCAACTGGGGCTACTAATATTAGTGGCTCAGGCTCTCTTTTATACGTGTATATCGATCTCGATAGCGCTAAAGCTATAAAAGATCGAAGCGCCAAACTAAGTTTCAAATGTGGTCAGATAAACGTAAAGTTTATCAAGACTAAAGGAGAAAACTGAACTGGCCAATAGATTCATATCCCGAGCTATAGCCAGTGTAGTAGTTAAATATTATTTGCGAAGCAGACTACCATTAAATTAAAAACATATATTTCGTGCAATGATATTTTTTCCTGCAAAGGTTCAGCATGGTAGACAGGGGTTAAAAAAAGAGCACCAAAGCAATTTGTATACATATTGCAATTTGTATACATATTGCAATTTGTATATGTGTTGGAGTATTCCGTCGGACTTACAAACATCCAGATAAACGCACAAAATTATATAAATAAATATTTGCTACAAATAAATTTTTTAAATTGTCAAAATAGAAAATATCAAAATTACACAAAAGAAAATTCAAAACGTTGATGAACTGAATAACTGACAAAGAAATGGATTGATAACATTTACGCACACATATTATGAAGATGCAATTGCAATTGATGACATAATATAAACGCTAAGAGCTAGCTTTTGCAACAGATTTTGTTGACTGCAATTGCAATTCAATGTGAAAACATCCAATTACTACTATTATTTCTTTTTTCGCTATGACAAGTCTATTATTCCTTTTACGAAAGAGAGTTTGGTTAGATATGTTAAGATATAGTTTGTGATAAAATTTATTTAAATGATTTAATGGGGCGTGAGCATGGGCCGTTCCTACTAGTATTTTTAAATTAAATAATAAATAAGTCAGTTAGTCTAAATAATTAAGAATAGTCACAGAACATGTAAATACAATAGTATAAGCTATAGAAATTTTGAAATTGTTAAAAAAGTATATGTATCATGGAAATTAATAAAAAAATAAATAAAATAACTATTTTTTTATTTAATTAATATTCGATCTGCAAATTACGTTGTCAACAATAACTTCCTCTCGCCACTTTTCACTTTGTTTATAAAAAATAATAAATATGTTTTCACACTGACATATATTCCCAGAAAAAAAATTGAAACGTCTAAAATCTACCAGAAATTTTATATTTTGATAGATTTGCTTATCCGTACCGAAATCACCCCTTACCAATAAATATTGGTAGATTTCTACCACTTTTCTACCCGTAAGAACATGCATTAAGAGATTAATGATTATTTATATTATTATTATTATGTTCGTTCAGTAGATTTAGAACCGGATCGGACAGAAATGTTTTGGACAATGACAATTAAATGTCAAGCACTTTAGGATTACTTAGAATAGAAAAATCTTTTTTGAACTTTTTTGTTCTAATTTTAGTTTACTGACAAATTTCTTGTTTAACTGTCAAAACTTAAAAAAAAAAAAACCGCAACAAAAAAAGTTGTATAAAATATTTGAAAAAAATTCAAAATACAAAAAAGATCAATCTATAAATGTTTTGGACAATCTACTGAAGACCGATCAGAATACTTTGGAGAAAAAAGTTTAATTAAAGGACACAAAAAGTGTTGTTTTTTACTGAACTGTTAACTGAACAACCCAATCTATTATTGGTCTTTATTTAGAAGTGGGCTTTTCTTGGATTTATATATTTCAATATTTTCAGCTGAGCCAAGTTTCCTCAAAAGTGTGATATGATTTACTAATACTATGTTTTCTTTGGAAATACTATAACTCTCTTGGAAGATGTGCCAGTTTAAATGAAAACTTTGTTAAATTAGTCGCGTTTCCATGTTTCTTCTAGTTTACCCTATATAAACTTTATTACAATGGCTGCAAGAATCTTGTATATTCCCTATCTTGCCATTTTATCAATTGGATATTTAGTTGATTAAAGAGTCTTGATCTGATTGGTTCTGTTGCTATACACTACGTCTAACCCGTGATTTTATAGTTTCGCTTCTATGGCGAGGGAAATTTCACTAAATCTCAATGCTACCCTTTGGTTGGGCTGTTAATCTGTAAGTTAGTGATGTTTTTCTTTGGATATCCTTTCAATCTGGCAATCTCAAATATGTGCTTAGTTTCTTTTGGTAGGCCTTCCGGGAAAATGAGAAGAGCTAACATTTGGTGAATTATGTGATTGAAAGATTGTATTTGATGTTGATAGGAGTGGTACAGATAGGATACAATAGAAAGACTTCCAATATTTTCATTTTCTGCCCACTAGCCAGGATTACATAACAGTGATGATATTAAGTTAGGCCACTTTTAACGAAAATGGAATTTTATGTTAAAATGACAAAAACCCTTATGTCATATGATATAGATTTGCTCGAAAAATTTTTGATAGAACTATAATGAATGGTTATTTCAGTATTATTAATTCCTTACATTTTGCAAAAAGAAGTATTATTGTGGATAAGGTTTGATTTTTTTTAAATATGTACTTAGTAAAATTTTGCCGTAAGTAAGTTTTTCGAAGTATACATTCCATTCCAATAGATTTATTATAATTTTCCCTTGTATAGTTCCTAGTGTATTATATTTGTTTGTTATCTAAAGCTCAAATATTTTTTTTTTATTATGTGGAATGTTCAAGGGTAGGAAGACCAAGGAACATGTTGGTTTATACTCCAGTTGTAAAAATTTTATATTAAATATTACAATATATATAACAATGCTTTGAACTCGTGGTGCTAATTTAAACCAATAGATGTCGACCAGGTGTTTAATAAATTCCTATTTTTTTTGCTCTCATGGCAAAAAATGTAACTTGGATTGAGATTGGATGTCTGTTATATATATCGAGTGCACCAGAGCATGCGTATCAATTTTTCAAGAGGGGAAGGAGTTGCTATTTTCAAATTTATTAACTAAATCGAGGGTGGATGAAAATTATTTCCATTTTTATTAGAAGCATTTCGAATGATGAGAGAGACAATCAATATAGAAGAAAAATTGGCAGTAACGTGAAGATTTTTTGCTACTGGCGAATCATACATCGAGATGGATTAAATTTGTGAATTATATTTTTATTTTAATTCTTTCTATAAAATTATATAATTCTTCGAAAATTGTATTCAATATTCAAGGAATAAGGATAGATATTTAAAACTAATATTCTAGAGATTTTAAGGAGTTATGACGAAACCGATTATAGAAAGATAATAAATTTTCTAAAAGCTATTGAACTATATACATACAAAACAATTTAGTATGTATAAGAAAAATTGAACTATTGAATTATTTTATATAGAAACAAAAAAAAATTTTAAATTTATTATATGAATAATAGAATATGTAATTACAAAATAAAAAAATTAAAAAAAATTACAAAATAATGTAAAAACCTATATTGTGCTCAAAGGCCACTTAAATGATTAAAAATTATTTAAAAATTTATATATTGATTTTTTTTCTCTATTCATTTTAATTATAGAATATTACATTTGGAATTGTATACAATTTCTTACAAGGTTGAACAATTTACAAGGTTTAAAAGAATTATTTTTACAGAATTATAAAATAATTATATTTATAACCTATTATTATTATTATTTTTATTATTATTATTATTATCATTATTATTATTATTATTATTATTATTATAACTATTATTATTATTATTATTATGATTATTATTATTATTATAGTTATTATTATTATTATTATTATAACTATTATTATTATTATTATGATTATTATTATTATTATTATAGTTATTATTATTATTATTATCATTATTATTCTCGTATGCGGTTTTCTGTGATTTCTTCCATCGGGTGCCTCCCCAGGTGGCAGATTGGGGGACGTTTGTCAGATATGACAAATACCGGATTTCCGGGGCAGACCAAAAAATCACAAAAAACATGCAATGAACAAAACAAGCAGATATACCCCAGGTGGTAAGTCAGTTAATCTGACAAATCCACCCTCTACGGAGGCAGGCTCTACGGATTCTGGGGAGAGCCAATTATTGCATTCCTCTCCTGTGGCAACAAGGGTCTTCGTAGCCTCGACCCCGGGGACAGTTGGTAAATCAGGTGCCATGGCAAATGATTTACTAAGTGTCTCTATGGAAAACCTTCTTCTTGAGGACATCGAACCAATGGCTGGCGTGTCTGTAGAATTACAGACTACTGGTTGTGGTTCGACCATTCAGGAAAGAGGTAAGAGGAAGAAAAAGAACATATGCGGTTCTGAAAAGAAAAGGCGGAAAATGGCTAAGTGTAATGCAGGTATGAATCCTCCCCCGCAAAGCTCTCAAGAAGCTGGTCCCTCAAACGGGCTAACTTCGGAAGAGAAAGATGATGTAGAGAAGGCTGTCCTCAAAGACGGTCTTGGGAAGGCTAACGTAAAGGTTGCAAGGGTCCCAAAAACTGTTACCCAGAAACCGAAAGGCCAAAAAACGTTGTCGAATCCTGGAGGTGGAAGTGTCTCGAAAAAGGGTGCTCAGAAGCCAAAGGGACCATCAAAGGCTAGAGAGACGAAAACGTCCTCTCGACAGGCTGTCAGCTACGCGCAGGCGGCTAGAAGAGAGTCCGATACAATCGTTCAGGTAGTCGATGGGAGCATTACTAACGAGCAAGGTGAATTGATTCAACAAAACTTGTTCCAACTCATGCTCACTTGTAATGAGATATCTCCCAGCTTTGCAGGGGTCTCGTTGAAGGCGGGAAAATTATATTTTTCCTGTCAAGATGAGGCTTCGTCAAACTGGTTGAAATCTGCGGCGTCTAACTGCAGTCCATAGGAGGGAGCAAGGGTCTCAGCAATGAGGGTCAGCGAACTTCCAAAGGCGAAGTTAGTTAAAATCTGGATCCCAGGCCGTACCGAATCTCAGAAGGACGTCATGAAGGCGCTCAGTATTCAAAATGGTATGGATACTACGAAGTGGAAAATCCAGTCGTATAGAAGAGCAACTGGGGCTACTAATATTAGTGGCTCAGGCTCTCTTTTATACGTGTATATCGATCTCGATAGCGCTAAAGCTATAAAAGATCGAAACGCCAAACTAAGTTTCAAATTTGGTCAGATAAACGTAAAGTTTATCAAGGCTAAAGGAGAAAACTAAACTGGCCAATTGATTCATATCCCGAGCTATAGCCAGTCTAGTAGTTAAGCAAATTAATTTGCAACATAGTATAAGCGGGTCATACACTCTTATGGCCTCACTAACTAGAAAGTTGCAAACAAAAGTAGTACTTATTCAAGAACCGTACATTATCAAGAACAGAGTGGCCGGTCTTTCACTGAAAGGCTGGAACACTCTGTACAATGCGGGTACTGGAAAAGTTCGAGCATGCATAGTCGCGCATTCAAGCGTTGACGCGCAGCTCCTAATACAACTGTCATCAAAAGATCTGACGGCGGTTGCCATAAAACACAAGAGTCAGGGAGAAATGCGAAAATTTATTATAGTTTCTTGCTACCTCCCTTACGACTCTAAAGAACCCCCTCCGACAAATGAGCTTGCGCAAGTGGTCAACTAAGCCAAAAACAACAATTTTGACATAGTAATTGGCTGCGATGCAAATGCTCATCATGAAAACTACCAATTCAAATACTAGAGGCGAGGCGCTCCTAGAGTACCTTGCTACTACTTACTTGGAAATCCTAAACACTGGAGGGAATACATACATTTGTAAACTCCAGGCGACAAGAAACCATAGACATAACTCTATGCTCTAGATCTCTTCTTTCAGAGATCAAAGACTGGAAAGTGTCTATGGAACTCTCTATGAGCGATCATATATACATTAATTTCTCCTTAAAGGCTGATCCTGATAAGATGTTGGTCTTTAGAGATATTAAAAGTACCAACTGGCAAGAATTTCAAGATCTGGTGGCTACGGATGCGGATTCGATCAGGATCCCGAAGGTCTCTGCAAGAGACAAATCCGTTGAAAACTGACAAATCTGTTAACGGAGGCTTTCGAAGCATCTTGTCCGGTCACCAGAAAACCGAAAGACATAAAAACTGCTTGGTGGAACAAGGATCTGGAGCAGCTAAAAAGCAAGGCCAAAAAACTTCTGAATAGAGCCTTAAAAACTCATCAAGAAGATGATTGGAAACCTATAGTGAATCTAGAAGAGAATACAAAGGACTGATTCGGAAATCAAAGGAACAGTCCTTTCAAAAGTTCTGTGAAGGAATCGAAGATATTGCAGATGGAGCGGCTTTGCTTAAGGCCCTGAAAAGGGATCCAGTAGCAAAGTTACACAATCTGCAAACATCAGAAGGATCCTACACAGCATCGAAAGAAGAAACATATAGAGTCCTCTTTCGAACACACTTTCCGGGGAGTAGACTCGGAGATTTGCCTCTAGAAGATACTATCCAGGAAGTTACCATACCAAACAGTTCGGATTGGTCTATGGCAAGAAAGATAGTATGTCCTGAGGTCTTAGACTGGGCTATTAACTCTTTCGAACCATACAAAGCTCCTGGGCCGGATGGAATTTGGCCTATTATGCTTCAAAAATGCAGGAAAAGCATAAGCAAATAGCTCTCAAGAATCTTCACAGTCTGCATTGCCTTTGGATATATTCCAAAAGTATGGAGATCAGTGAAGGTCGGTTCCATCCCTAAACCAGGGAAAACAAACTATGCACTCCCTACTAGCTTCAGATCTATCAGTCTCTTTTCGTGTTTGTTAAAATGCCTAGAGAAACTGGTGGACAGATATATTAGGGATGTATGTTTGATCAGGGTACCCCTGAACCGTAAACAACATGCCTATCAGGCAGGTAAGTCTAGTGACTCAGTTCTTCAAGAAGTGGTCTCCCATATAGAGAAGGCTATCGTGAAGAAAGAGTTAACACTCGGTGCATTCTTGGACATTGAAGGGGCCTTTGACAAGGCAACTTTTAAGTCACTTCTAAACGGAGCAAGAAAGCACGGAGTAAACAGCACATACTGAGATGGATAGAAAAGATGTTGGAACAACGTCATCTGTTCATTCGGGTAGATGAAACTACTAAAGTTCAGGTGAAGGCGCTTAGATGATGCCCACAAGGAGGTGTTCTATCGCCTCTACTATGGAACATGTTGGTAGACGAACTCCTAAGTATACTGAACGAGGAAGGATTCAACACATAAGGCTTTGCCGATGATGTTAGTATTCTTCTAAGAGGAGGTTATATGAGGCGTCTATGCACACAAATGCAAAATGCCATTGACTTAACCACCGAATGGTGTCAGGCGAATGAATTAACCATAAATCCCAGCAACACATTTAGTGGCCTTCACCAATAGAAGGCGACTGAACAACTATGTTCTTCCCTCCATTGGAGGAAATAACCTAGAACTTCGAGATGAAGTAAAATATCTAGGGATCATACTTGATAAGAAGCTCAATTGGGCAAAACATATCGAGACGAAATGAGCTAATGCCATGAAAGTCCTATGGCAGTGCAGAAGGGCCTTTGGCAACAATTGGGGCCTAACACCGAAAATAGCCTTAAGACTATACAAAGTGTGTATCAGGCCCATTGTTAGCTATGGGTCCATTGCACGGGCTCCGAGAACGTTCACAGCAAATGCCATAAAAAAACTAGAAGCAGTACAAAGACTTGCGTGCCTCTGTGCAACAAGTGCTTTTAGAACCACACCTACAGCGGCTATGCAAATACTTCTTGGGCTTCCGCCCTTACATCTTTATGTAAGAATGGAGGCCCTCAAAGTTGCAAGAAGGTTGAAAACTCTAGGGAATACTAGAGGATGTAGGCACAAACATCAGAGGCTATGGAAACGCACTACATAACCTCAGAAAACTTCTGCAGGATAAATCCCCCAAACTATTGGCCTTTATCAAAAGGGTCGACTAAGTTGAGGGCTGGAGGACGGCATAAAGGGCCAAAAAGCCTACACGCCGGCTCAGACATATTAGGGCCACCTCCGTAGAAGAAAAAATAAAAAATCATTATTATTATTATTCCCCCCAGTGACCTTGACGTGGTGTGGGGGCTTAGCTCGCAATGATTCATCATGCTGCGCTGGCGGAAGCATAGGCTCCTGGCAGGGCTACCCATGTCAGATTGGATGATGCTTGAGCGGTGTACAAACTACTACCAAGCCCCTAATCCAGTGGTGTAATGAGACCCGTGCCCAGTGGGCTAGTTGCTAGCAAGGGGATAATACTTAGCTATCGCAAACTGAGCCCCTCTGATACCAGGTCACCTCAGAGAGTTTTTTTTCTGAACTTACCACAGTATCGGGCCTCTGTTGTGGTGGACCTTTCATTGCCGCGGTACTCATGGGAACCAAATGGAGAAAAAAAACAAAAAAAATGAAAGAAAGATGGATTGTGGAGATGATGCAGAGAGTAGAATGGATACGGTTTTTTTTACCAGAACCGGGAAGACGCCCAGGTCTCCCCTGATGTCGGTTGTGTCAACAGAGACACCAAAAATAATTAAGGGACAGAGTGACCAAATACAGGCACGGGAGATGGGCCGTGAAGCGGTGGAGCCAGCACCAATGATCGTGCAGGTTGAGGAGCAAGGAAATATACTTCTAACGAACTCGCCTCGAAAAACCTTCTTGCAAAAGATGAGGGAGGACGAGGAAACTGCCATGCGGCGATGCGTGGAGCTAATAGGGGAAATGAAGGTTGTTCCAGAAACACAAAAAAACATTTGGAATAAAATTAAGCACGGAATGGCCGAAGTTTAGGAGCTGATGGACGTCATCGTCAGCTGCCGAGCAAGTTGGAAAAAAACAGAAGCTGAAGTAGATTGTAGGAAAAAGGAGACAAGGGTTGAAAAACAGCCAGCTCAAAGCCTCAAGACCTGCTGAACAGGCTGACGATCGGCGCAAAAAGGAGAAGAAAAAAACAACCGTAAAAAACCAACGAGAGACACTGGAGTGGATAAAGGTCCAACCAAAGAAGAAGCGTCTGTTGAAGCTCCCCCAGAGAAAGTGGCGGCTAAAACTGTCGCGGCAATGCCTCAGAGAAGTTCTAAAAAAATTAAACCCGAAGCAGTGCTGATACGACCAAATGACGAACGCTCCTACGCTCAGGTGCTGACCGATATCCGAGGAGGAGTTAAGCCAGAAGAGGCGAGGACTGAAATTAAAGGGGTCCGGCAGACCAGGTCTGGAGGCCTTCTAATAGAACTAGGTCCTGGGACAAAAAAACGCGAAGCCTTCAGGGAAGCGATTAAAGGAGTATTGGGGAACAAGGCTACAGTAAATGGCCTTGAACTAAAATGATCTGTTGTGATCCGGGAATAGGAATTCCTTGCCACAAAAATGGAAGTGGAGGACGCAATACGGCGAGATATCCCGGAAATAGGGGTTTTCAGGGTCGGACTGGCGACGGAAAATTATTGGGGAAAGAAAGCTGCAACCGTTGACCTAGCCGAACAAGCTGCCAAGTAGCTGCTGAAGCAGGGAAGGCTCAAAGTAGGATGTGTTTCCTGCAGGATTAAGTTACGGACTAATGTCAAACGCAGCTACAGATGTCTGAGTTTCGGTCACGTGGCTGGTCCTTGCAGGGGACCTGACCGAAGCAAAGCCTGCTTCCGCTGCGGAAAGGAAGGGCATATCGCTAAGGCCTGTAAGGAGAAGGCCCACTGCATACTCTGTGCCGAAGCGGGTGCGCAACACGAAAGTCTGGGTCTCATTCTAGGCACAGGGTTATGCAAGGTGTTCAGAGACCCTTTGAGAAAGGCCAAAGAAACTGGAAAATGATCAGCGTCCTCCAGGTAAACCTAAATCGGAGCCGAGTGGCAGATGACCTCCTGCATCAGCTTGCCCGGGAGAAGAGTTCCGACATACTGCTCATTAGTGAGCAGTATACGGACAGAACCACTTCTTGGTTCTAGGACGAGCTTGGTACAGCGGCTATCGGAGAGCATGTACGCGGGTGTGGGTTCGTCTGGGTGAAACACGCGGATATCACTTTTACAAATGTTTATCTGACACCCAACGAAGTCATAGCGGATTTCCGAGCGAAATTGGCGGACCTTGAAAATACGGTTTTGAACACAATAGGCCTCGTAGTGATTGGTGGCGATTTAAACGCTAGGGCAACGGAGTGGAGAATGCCTTACCCCTACTCGAGGGGAAGCGAGGTGTTAGGGTTGGCATCCAGAACGGGTTTGCTTGTTCTGAATGTCGGCTCGACATCTATGTTTCGTCGACCGGGGTACTCAGAAACCATTCCCGACGTATCCTTAACAACCAATGTACTGGTGGACAGCCGAGATAGCTGACCTCCGGAGAGATTACCTCCGACTCAGGAGAAAGGCTCAGAGAGCTAGAATGGAGGAGGAGGTTCGGCTCAGGTCCTCGGATAACTAGGAGAAAATCGCCAGTTCCGACGTGCCATCAATAACAGTAAGGCGAGATGCTGGGAAGCACTGAGAAAGGATATAAGCTCAGGTCCATGGGGTTTGGGTTACAAAATTGTAAGCCAGAAAATTGGGACATTAAAAACCCCTCCCCCGATGGACATGCGCCCCTCTCCCGATGGACAGCGCACCTAGTTAATGCCCTCTTTCCAGTGCATCCCCAACAAGCTACGAGAGTGTACAACCGGGATAGCGCTTCCCCATTTACAATCGAGGAGCTGGAAGTAGCCATCCATTCCCTTAAGGTCAAGAAGGCCCCAGGCCCAAATGCAAGGAGTTGTATTAAAACTGGTTCTTCTGTATAATCCGAATCTTTTGTACTATTAGTATCCGAATCTTTTGTATCTTTGTGAGTATGTACAATGCTTGTCTTTCAGCGGGAATTTTCCCCAAGTGTTGAAAGACAGGTAGGCTGATACTTATCAGCAAGGGGAAAGGAGACCGAGAGCCACCTTCCTCATACCGTCCACTTTGTATGCTAGACACAGCGGAAAATGTTTTTGAGAAGTTACTCAAGCCAAGGCTGTTGTCTGCTATAGAAGCAACTGGAGGTTTGTCTCCGCGTCAGTACGGTTTCAGGGCTGGTCATTCCACAGCAAATGCCATTGTGGAAGTCACACCTGCGATGAACTGTGCCGAGGACCACAACCATTTTTCACGTCGTATAGCCCTCCTTATGACTTTAATAATTCGGCCAGATTAAGCGACTACTTTGACGACCGTACTGTACTTTCGGTACGGCTGAACGGCAAGGACATCTCACTGTCTCTGGAGTGGCAGCGAAAGGTTCAATCCTCGAATTTTGGAATGCCGCATACGACAGTGTGTTGGGATTAAACATGCCGGATGAGTCAATACTGGACGGATTTGCGGACGACGTTGCCTTGCTGATGGCAGTCTGGAACGTGGAGCTCCCCCAACTGAAGTTCAATCAGACCATGCGGTCCATTCTTTCTTGGATGGAGAGCCGCGGACTGTCGTTGGCATTGAGCAAAACAGAGGTCGTAGTGCTGACAAAAGGGAGGATGAACGTTGAGCTGCCGATGCGCATCGGCGAAGAAGAGGTGTATACAAGACGGGCGGTAAAACATCTCGGCATCATGATTGACAGTATGCTAAACTTCTTTGAGCAGATCAAGAAGACTGCTGACAGGTCCGCAAGCAGTGTCATGGCACTGGCCCCAATTAATAGAAAACATAGGTGGACCAAGGTCGAGTTGCAGGCGGCTTCTGATGTCTGCGGTGTAGTCAGTCCTGCTGTATGGTGCCGAGATATGGGATCATGCTCTCGCGAAGGAGTCACATCGGATTAGGCTATGTCGGATCAAAAGGCTGGCGGTGTTTCGAGTGACGTCTGCTTACAGGACTGTCGCGGATCCAGTTGTTCTGGTTATACCAGCTGTTTTGGTAGGGAGCGTCAGGCGATATACCGGACAAAGGCCGAGCGAAATCTAGAGACAGTGCAGCAGGAAGAGCGTACTCGAACACTTCGGTGTTGGCAGGAAGACTGGGAACTGGAAGAACGAGCTATATTGTCCGGACGGTTTACGGTGTGGTTACTCATTGGGTAGAGCGTCGGGATTGAGAGGTAGATTACTACTTCACTCACCTGCTGAACGGACATAGCTACGTTCGGGCCTATCTGCACAAGATGGGAGAGGCACGTTCAGTGGAATGCATATATTACTACATGCACGATGATTCCGAGCACACTTTCTTCATCTATGAAAGGTGGGCTCGAGAACTCACGTACCTAAGGGAGGTAGTACCACGGTTCTCTATGGACACAGTGGTGGACCACACATTACAGGATCGGGTAGCGTGGGACATTTCTCAATTTTGTGGAGAAAATATTGCGAAAAAAAGAAGGTGGACCTAGACACCACAGAGGGCTAGGGTGCAGCCTTTAAGGGGTTGGCATTGGACCTAACCCTAAGTAATGGGACAAACGGTTCCAGGCTGGTGTCCGAGGAGCTCGGGAGGTTTTTCATTCGGTATGCTCAAGATGAGAGACTCCGACTCATTTTTTATTATTATTATTTTTATTATGATTATTATTATTATTATCATTATCATTATCATTATCATTATCATTATCATTATCATTATCATTATCATTATCATTATCATTATCATTATCATTATCATTATCATTATCATTATCATTATCATTATCATTATCATTATCATTATCATTATCATTATCATTATCATTATCATTATCATTATCATTATCATTATCATTATCATTATCATTATCATTATCATTATCATTATCATTATCATTATCATTATCATTATCATTATCATTATCATTATCATTATCATTATCATTATCATTATCATTATCATTATCATTATCATTATCATTATCATTATCATTATCATTATCATTATCATTATCATTATCATTATCATTATCATTATCATTATCATTATCATTATCATTATCATTATCATTATCATTATCATTATCATTATCATTATCATTATCATTATCATTATCATTATCATTATCATTATCATTATCATTATCATTATCATTATCATTATCATTATCATTATCATTATCATTATCATTATCATTATCATTATCATTATCATTATCATTATCATTATCATTATCATTATCATTATCATTATCATTATCATTATCATTATCATTATCATTATCATTATCATTATCATTATCATTATCATTATCATTATCATTATCATTATCATTATCATTATCATTATCATTATCATTATCATTATCATTATCATTATCATTATCATTATCATTATCATTATCATTATCATTATCATTATCATTATCATTATCATTATCATTATCATTATCATTATCATTATCATTATCATTATCATTATCATTATCATTATCATTATCATTATCATTATCATTATCATTATCATTATCATTATCATTATCATTATCATTATCATTATCATTATCATTATCATTATCATTATCATTATCATTATCATTATCATTATCATTATCATTATCATTATCATTATCATTATCATTATCATTATCATTATCATTATCATTATCATTATCATTATCATTATCATTATCATTATCATTATCATTATCATTATCATTATCATTATCATTATCATTATCATTATCATTATCATTATCATTATCATTATCATTATCATTATCATTATCATTATCATTATCATTATCATTATCATTATCATTATCATTATCATTATCATTATCATTATCATTATCATTATCATTATCATTATCATTATCATTATCATTATCATTATCATTATCATTATCATTATCATTATCATTATCATTATCATTATCATTATCATTATCATTATCATTATCATTATCATTATCATTATCATTATCATTATCATTATCATTATCATTATCATTATCATTATCATTATCATTATCATTATCATTATCATTATCATTATCATTATCATTATCATTATCATTATCATTATCATTATCATTATCATTATCATTATCATTATCATTATCATTATCATTATCATTATCATTATCATTATCATTATCATTATCATTATCATTATCATTATCATTATCATTATCATTATCATTATCATTATCATTATCATTATCATTATCATTATCATTATCATTATCATTATCATTATCATTATCATTATCATTATCATTATCATTATCATTATCATTATCATTATCATTATCATTATCATTATCATTATCATTATCATTATCATTATCATTATCATTATCATTATCATTATCATTATCATTATCATTATCATTATCATTATCATTATCATTATCATTATCATTATCATTATCATTATCATTATCATTATCATTATCATTATCATTATCATTATCATTATCATTATCATTATCATTATCATTATCATTATCATTATCATTATCATTATCATTATCATTATCATTATCATTATCATTATCATTATCATTATCATTATCATTATCATTATCATTATCATTATCATTATCATTATCATTATCATTATCATTATCATTATCATTATCATTATCATTATCATTATCATTATCATTATCATTATCATTATCATTATCATTATCATTATCATTATCATTATCATTATCATTATCATTATCATTATCATTATCATTATCATTATCATTATCATTATCATTATCATTATCATTATCATTATCATTATCATTATCATTATCATTATCATTATCATTATCATTATCATTATCATTATCATTATCATTATCATTATCATTATCATTATCATTATCATTATCATTATCATTATCATTATCATTATCATTATCATTATCATTATCATTATCATTATCATTATCATTATCATTATCATTATCATTATCATTATCATTATCATTATCATTATCATTATCATTATCATTATCATTATCATTATCATTATCATTATCATTATCATTATCATTATCATTATCATTATCATTATCATTATCATTATCATTATCATTATCATTATCATTATCATTATCATTATCATTATCATTATCATTATCATTATCATTATCATTATCATTATCATTATCATTATCATTATCATTATCATTATCATTATCATTATCATTATCATTATCATTATCATTATCATTATCATTATCATTATCATTATCATTATCATTATCATTATCATTATCATTATCATTATCATTATCATTATCATTATCATTATCATTATCATTATCATTATCATTATCATTATCATTATCATTATCATTATCATTATCATTATCATTATCATTATCATTATCATTATCATTATCATTATCATTATCATTATCATTATCATTATCATTATCATTATCATTATCATTATCATTATCATTATCATTATCATTATCATTATCATTATCATTATCATTATCATTATCATTATCATTATCATTATCATTATCATTATCATTATCATTATCATTATCATTATCATTATCATTATCATTATCATTATCATTATCATTATCATTATCATTATCATTATCATTATCATTATCATTATCATTATCATTATCATTATCATTATCATTATCATTATCATTATCATTATCATTATCATTATCATTATCATTATCATTATCATTATCATTATCATTATCATTATCATTATCATTATCATTATCATTATCATTATCATTATCATTATCATTATCATTATCATTATCATTATCATTATCATTATCATTATCATTATCATTATCATTATCATTATCATTATCATTATCATTATCATTATCATTATCATTATCATTATCATTATCATTATCATTATCATTATCATTATCATTATCATTATCATTATCATTATCATTATCATTATCATTATCATTATCATTATCATTATCATTATCATTATCATTATCATTATCATTATCATTATCATTATCATTATCATTATCATTATCATTATCATTATCATTATCATTATCATTATCATTATCATTATCATTATCATTATCATTATCATTATCATTATCATTATCATTATCATTATCATTATCATTATCATTATCATTATCATTATCATTATCATTATCATTATCATTATCATTATCATTATCATTATCATTATCATTATCATTATCATTATCATTATCATTATCATTATCATTATCATTATCATTATCATTATCATTATCATTATCATTATCATTATCATTATCATTATCATTATCATTATCATTATCATTATCATTATCATTATCATTATCATTATCATTATCATTATCATTATCATTATCATTATCATTATCATTATCATTATCATTATCATTATCATTATCATTATCATTATCATTATCATTATCATTATCATTATCATTATCATTATCATTATCATTATCATTATCATTATCATTATCATTATCATTATCATTATCATTATCATTATCATTATCATTATCATTATCATTATCATTATCATTATCATTATCATTATCATTATCATTATCATTATCATTATCATTATCATTATCATTATCATTATCATTATCATTATCATTATCATTATCATTATCATTATCATTATCATTATCATTATCATTATCATTATCATTATCATTATCATTATCATTATCATTATCATTATCATTATCATTATCATTATCATTATCATTATCATTATCATTATCATTATCATTATCATTATCATTATCATTATCATTATCATTATCATTATTATTATTATTATTATTATTATTATTATTATTACTAATATTATTATTATTATTATTATTGGGAGGTAAAGGCTGGTATATGGTCTCAGACAAACGTTTTACCAACGGACGTCTTGAAAAAAATTGGGAAACGCCTACTGTAATTATCAGCTCTGCCAGCAAATCCTAATCTCATCTCCTCGAAGGAAGGTAACATAGTTATCTGCCGGGTTCTTCCTGGTAACATACTTAGTATGGCTAACGAGATAGGGTAAAAGCGAATATTTGGCGCTCTAACCAAATAAAACAAGTTGGTGCAGGACGGGCGTGTATTAATCGTACAAGCGCGAAATGTTCGAAAACCAAGCGCGTCTGTATTCGTAACTTGGTCGGCGTCTGTACTCCATGTTAGGAGCGGCCGGAATTAAAAACGGAGATGAGTAACTCCATAAAGACTCAGTGGTTTTTAATATGCAATGAATAAAACAATAATTATAAATACCCCAGGTGGTAATCTAGCTATGCTAGAGAATTCATCCTCCAAGGAGGCCGATCCCACGGTTTCTGGAGGGTATCGCTTATTGCTAAAAAATAAATCTGTGCCAAACGACCCGGATAGCAACCGACAAGATAAGGAGGAACAGCAACTTCAGAAAATTCAAGACCTAACAGAAATCATGCTGCAAGCTGCTGCCAAGCAGAAGAACATTAGTATAGACATAAAAAATAGCCTAATAAAGTTACGGGAAGCGATAGAAGTAATTTTCGAACGCAGAACCCAAAGGAAGGAACAACCGAAAAATTCCAGCGAAATCCCCGGCATGGGTAGCAGCAGCAAAATTTAGCATTAACCTCCGCAAATGGAAAGAAACGAGGCAGAGAGATCTATGCAGATGAGCATGGTCAAACTGACACCCCTCCTGCATACAAGAAAGGAAGAGAAGCAGAAGAAAGTGGTTGGACACTTGTGCAAAATAGAATTTCAGCGCATCGACAAGCCAGATTGACGAAGTTAAAGTACTGCCAGGAAAAAAAGAAGCAGCGCGTAGCCAAAGAACACGGAAAGGAAGAAGTAAGATGCCACACTCGGAAAAGCAGAAGACTACAAGGCCCCGATCAGAAGCAATACTGATAAACCCCACCACGAGGAAGACTTACGCTGAAATCCTAAAGGAAATAAAAGGAAGGGTAGACCCTGAAAAAACACAGATCGAAATCAGAGGAGTCCGCAGAACTCAAAATGGGGATGTGCTGCTGGAAATGGGGAAAAGCCCGAAAGAAAAAGGTAAATTCACCAAGGAGTTACAGGAAGCTCTAGGGACTTCAGCTAGTGGAAGGAATCTCACATCAAAGACTGCGATAGAGATTAAAGATTTGGATTGTGTAACAACCGTTGAGGAAGTTCAAAAGGCTATAAATAAGGAGTTAACGGAAGCTGTCGAATGCAAAATACATTTGACAGCACCAAATAGCAGGGAACAGATAACTGCGGTTGTAGTTATGGAAGAAAACGATGCCAAAAAATTACTGGTAACATCGAAAATAAAAATTGGATGGATCAGATGCAGAATTAGGGAGAGAACAGAAGTTAAGCGATGCTACAAATGCCTTAACTTCAGCCACTTCAGAAGACAATGCAAATATGAAGATCGTAGAGACTGCCGCTACAAGTGCAGACAAAAGGGACACACAGTCAAAAACTGTAAACAAAAGGCAAGGTGCTTTCTGTGTACGGAAATAAAAGCAGAAAGTTTCGAGTACGTTTCAGGATCCGGTTTGTGTAGAGTGTTTCGAACTGCACTTGAGGACAGTAAAAGGCATAAAAATAATTAAGCTCTTACAAGGTAATTTGCACAGGAGCAAAACGGTCGATGATCTACTTTTACAGCTCGTCCGAGAAAAGAATATCGATGTAGCAATTGTCAGCGAGCAGTACAAAAATAAGGATTATCAGAATTGGTTCTCGGATGTCACAAGCACAGCAGCCTTCTGAATAGTAAATCAAGGGAAAATGCAAATTAACAGCCATGGAAAGGGAAATACCAGCAAATTCAGGAGACCGGGGTACACCAAAACTATAGCCGATATATCCCTAGCAACACAAGAACTTGCTAACAATATAGAAAACTGGATGGTTCTAGAGGATTATACTGGCAGCGATCATCAGTATATATAATTCGAAATATGCACGAGAATGAGAGAAAGAAATCGCAACAACCAGCGAGAAGGTACATGGAACGTCACTAAGCTTGATAAAGATAAAATGGCCAGTGTAATAAGGCGAAACCTAGAAAGAGTAATGCAAGTGCCACAGAACGAAACAGGCAGAGAACGAGCAGAAGCAGTGGTGAAAGTAACTATGGAGGCCATCGCAAGAGCTTGTGAAGAATCAATGCCCAAGAAGTTAGGAAAAAGAAACAGATGCCCAGTATATTGGTGGACAGGAGAAATAGCGGAATTGAGAAGAAAATGTTTGCGTCCCCGCCGCATAGCACAGCGATAGAGAAATAAACCAGCAGAAACAAGCAAACTAGAGGAATGTAGAATAGCGAGAAAAACGCTCCAAATTATAATAAAGAAGACAAAATGAAAAACTGCAAAAGTTTGTGTGAAGAAATAAACAATGATCCTTGGGGACTTGGAAACAAAATTGTAATGAAAGAATCAGAGCACCAGCATCAGAAAATCAGCTAGAAGCGGACGTTATGGAAAACATTATATACACACCTACACACCCTGGAAGTAATGTATTGCAGAGACACGAAGAACCAAGAGAAGCCCCAATTTTTACACAAATTGAACTAGAAGATGCAGTAAAATCTATGAAAAACAAGAAAGCCTCCGGGCCTGATAGAATACCAGCGGAGGTCATCAAATTAGTAGCTTCGAATAATCCACAAATGATGCTGAATATGTATAATTGCTGCCTAAAAGAAGGAGTATTCAGCAAAAGGTGGAAAGAGGCAAGACTGGTTTTAATTGACAAAGGTAAAGGAGTAAGAGGAGCAGCATCGTCCTACAGGCCACTATGTATGTTAGATACGGCCGGAAAACTCTTCGAAAGGTTAACAAGAAGACGAATCATTATGAAAAGACGAATCATTATGAAAACCGCAGAATCAATCCTTCTATACGGAGCTGAAATCTGGGCACATACGTTGGACAAGAGGTATTGTACAAAACGCATAGCAGCGGTTCAACGAAGAGGATCTCTCCGAGTCGCGTGCTCCTATCGAACAGTTTCGAATTCGGCGGTCATGGTAATCGCGGGCGTGATTCCGATTGATTTGCTAGCGCAAGAACGAAGAAATATATATATAAGGGATCAAGCAACGAGCCCAGATGTCATTGTAGCAGAAGAAAGCAGGTACACGATGACAAGATGGCAAGAATACTGGAGTAATGATCAGCACGGGCGACGGACGACTAGATTAATCCCACTAGTAGAAGTCTGGTTTAACCGACACAGGCAGCAGCCTTCAAGGCGATGGCATTGGACCTAGCCCGAAGTAATGTAACAAACGGTTCCAGGCTAGTGTCCGTGGAGAGCGGGAGGTTTTTTAGTCGGTATGCCCAATGTGGGAGACTCCGACATTGTTGGACGCATGTGAGTTACGTCTAAGTTGGCAACTCCAACCGACTTGACAGTTCTTGAATTGAAATCGATTTCAACAGACTCTCTAAATAAACATTTCCACAATTATAAAGTCTGAAATCGATTACAATTATTATGACAAGTATTTCGTAATAACATTTTTAATACAAATATATTTAATGTCAATAACCACTTGACTTTTATTTTTTAAAATAAAACAAAAACAAAAATGCATTATTAATAAATTACCCAATGCATTTTTGGTCGGTCAGCTATTTTCGAAATCAATGTCAAGTACTTTTTTTTTTATTGTATAATTTTAAAAGGTTATTATTCTTTTGTAACAAGAAACCTTTATTTTTCTTTTTTAGAAATAATGTATGAAATGTAATAAATTAAATATTTTATGTTTGTTTGTTGTTTTGAAATACAAAACTTATTTTTTTTATCATGAAGAAATTTGGTAATAATTATGTATTCTAAATCTTGTAATAAGAAACCAAATTTCTTAATTTCCTTTTTTTAAAAAAAAATAACACTTAAAAAATTCTTTTGTAACTTTGATAAAAAAAAAAAATTGATTCTTTGTAAGAAATCAATTTTTGATATATAAAAAATTCAGTCTTAAGATTCAGTTAGAACCTAAAGGTTACCAAATAAAAAATCCTCTTCCTTTTTTTTTAAGAAGAGAAAGATTAAATCTTTGTTTGTTTTTTATTTTTTGGCAAGTACTATACAGTACTTAATTGGCGCAGTCGGTAGGATACCAATCTAAAGATTGTGTATCTTGTGATTCTCGAACTTTTCGTGTTCCTAAACAAAAGTTTAAATCAATCGTATTTAAATACGAATTAAAAATAAATAAATAAAAAAAAAAAAAAAAAATAAATTTATAAAATATATATATAATATAATATAAATTATTATAAAAACAAAAAAAAAAAAATATTGAAATTTTTTTTTTATAAAAACATAAACTAAAAACAAAAAAAAAAAAAAAAAAAAAAAAAAACAATTAATAATATAATAAGTTAATGAAAAATAATAAATCAAAGAGTAAAAGAAACGAAACATTTGACGTAAATAGAAAAAAAATATATAATAGTGCTAAAATGACTGAATCAAATAATGTCATAATTAATGCAGTAGGCATTTCCACAAATGACCTAATGAGAGATGCCCAAAGAATTCGTGAATTTAATGGCAGTGGTGATTATGCCTTAACCTCATTTTTAAGAGAAGTGGATACATTACTACCACTTCTTGATGGAAACCCACAAGCTAAACAATATGTGTTCCAGAGAATTATAGTCAACAAAATACAAGGCCCAGCATTGGATGTTATTCGAACTTTGGAAGCAGATGCTGATTGGCAGAACATCAAAGCAACTCTAGTCGATGCATTTGGAATTAAAGAAAGTTATCATCAGCTATATCAACAGGCTTTTTCCTTAAAAAATTATTCGGTAAGTGACTATTTTATTAGACTAAGAAATATTTTAGATAGGCTTAATGAAAAATATGAATTCGATGAAAAAAAACCAATCGAATTCAGCCCAAAGACAAATGAGGCTATAATCCTCAACACATTTTTAAATAATATAGACGTAAACTTAGCTTCAGTTGTTTTAAATAAAAATATATCTAAATTCCGGGAAGCCTATAATCTTCTTGAAAATTCCGGGTTAATTAGAGATAAGAAAATAAATAATTTACATAGTTTTAAGAATAACAATAATTGTAATAACTTTAGAAATTATAAGAATAATAATGATGATTATAGAAATAATTCTTCCAAATCAATACATTATAATAATCAAAATAATCAAAATAATTTCACAAACTTCGGAAATAGAAACAATTCTAAAATTTATTCAAGTTCTAGAAATAATTATAATAATGATTCAAACGTTAATCGTAATTCAACCAATTACTCCAATCGTAGTTCCAAAAATTCCTATAATCATAATTCAAATAATTTCTCCAATTCTAGGAATTATAATTCAAATAATTCCTCACACCTTAGAAACGATCATTCAAAAATAAATAAACCAACACCAATGGAGGTCGACCATCTCAATCAAGAGGTAAATTTTCAAGCAGTGCCTCACAAACACACTTACCCATAGTAGAGCTTACTATTGGTAAGGACAAAATCAGATGTCTTATTGACACTGGTTCATCCACCTCGCTTCTAGACGAAGATAAATTACCTATGTACCTAAAAAGAAACATTTTGAAAACTCCAGTACAATTTAACACACTTAATTCGAAAACAATTGTAAATCGGGAAATCAAAACTAACTTGCCATCTGAATTTAACGAAGATAATTTCATGATATGGAAGCTCACAAAATTCCAGAATAAGTGCTTAGACGGAATAATTGGTCAAAATTTATTAAGGCCATTAAACGCCATCGTCGACATGGAATCAAATATTCTAAAAATAAATAATAGGGAAATAAAATTTATGTACAGTTGTCCTTATAAGGAAAACGAAATTCACCAATTAGAACATTGTAACTTTAACGAAATTGATCTCCGAACCATTTCAAAACTATTAAATTCTGAAGAAGAAATAATTTTGAATAAATTATTAAAACAATATAAAGATCTCTTCTTTAAAGAGGGAGATATGTTAACTAGTGCATCAGGCATTGAACACCAAATAGTGATTACAACTAACAAACCTATATACTCAAAAATCTATAGATATCCTCAAGTTCATGAGGAAGAGATATCTAAACAAATTCGGGACATGCTCAAACAAGGAATCATAAGAGAGAGTAATTCTCCATATAACAGTCCTCTATGGATTGTGCCCAAAAAAACCGATAATTCTGGAAAGAAGAAGTGGCGAATAGTTATCGATTATAGAAAACTTAATGAAGTTACTATCGATGACAAATTCCCAATCCCTAATATAGATACTATATTAGACAAATTAGGTCGAGCACAATATTTTACAACTTTGGATTTGGCAAAGGGCTTCCACCAAATCTTGGTAAAAAAGGAGGATAGGAAGAAAACCGCCTTTTCCACACCTCTAGGGCACTATGAATATATACGAATGCCCTTTGGCTTAAAAAATGCTCCAGCCACATTTCAACGGCTGATGAATTTTGTTTTGAGGGAATATATAAATAAAATTTGCGTCGTTTATATGGACGATATCTTAATTTTCAGCACAACCTTGGAGGAACATTTAAATAGTATAAAAAAAATTCTTAACAAATTGAGAGAACATAACTTAAAAATACAAGTTGATAAATGCAATTTTTTTGCAAAAGAAACGGAATACTTAGGTCATATTCTCACATCGGGAGGAGTGAAACCAAACCCTCAGAAAGTTGAGAACATTACAAAATTGAAACTACCTGCAACACAAAAACAGATTAAGTCGTTTTTAGGTGTAACAGGTTATTATAGAAAGTTTATCAGGGATTACGCTAAAATAGCCCAACCTATGACTAAATACCTAAGAAAAAACACAAAAGTTAATGTAAATGATTCTAACTACATAAATGCCTTCGAAAAACTGAAGAAAGTTTTAACTGAAGATCCAATTTTAAAATACCCCGATTTTAGAAAAAAATTCAAACTAGTTACAGATGCTAGTGCTTTCGCAATAGGAGCTATCTTACAGCAGGATAACCATCCAATATGCTATGCTAGCAGAACACTAAACGAACATGAATGTAACTACTCAACAACGGAAAAAGAACTTCTGGCAATAGTCTGGTCCACTAACTATTTTAGACCGTATCTCTACGGCACAAATTTCGATCTGCTAACAGATCATCAGCCGCTGAAGTGGTTGTATACAAAAACAAAAGGTAAAGACGTTAATCCTCGTCTTTATAGATGGTTGTTGAAATTAGGAGAATATAATATAAATATTGATTATATAAAAGGGAAAGAGAACAAAGTCGCGGATTTTCTCAGTAGAATTAACACTGAAACAAATGAAATAAATATTCTAGATGAGAATGACGTAGAAAGGGAATATTCTGAAAATATGACTAACGTTTCTATGATAAATAACGAGGATGAAGATGAAATTAGAAGTATTTCAACAATACATTCGCAAGAGGAAAACCTTAACAATCACATCCCCATATTAGATACAGTTGTAAACCGTTTTAAGACACAAATTATTTTAACCAACAATAAAACAACCGAAACGGAAATTAAATATAATAATAGAAAAATATATGTAAACTCTTATGATTTAGATCATAACTTACCAGATATCTTAAGGAGATATATAAAACAAGGAAAAATTGGTATATACTCCGAATTAAGTGAAGCAGAATATAATAAATTGCAACAAAAAATTATTGAACTCTTTGATCACATTCCCAAAATTAAATTTGTGAAATGTTCTATTAATGCCAGGGAAATGAATAATGAAGACGATGTATATAATCAAATAAAAAATTACCATAAATTTGAAACCGGACACACCGGAATAAATAAAAATTACGAAGGGTTGAAAAAACATATATACTACCCCAACTTAAAAATTTTGATCCAAAAATTTATTAATAATTGTGACACTTGTAATCGTGTAAAGTATGATAGGAACCCCATTAGGAATAAATTCAAATTTACTGAAACTCCTAAGGACATTAAAGAAATAGTCCATATGGATATTTATACTAATTCAAAAACAAATTTCCTCACATTTCTCGATAGATTTTCTAAACTTGCCACAGCCTTTTACCTTACAGATAGGACTAATCAAACTATTATAGAAAAAATACGAGAATATAAATCCCAAAGGGGAACCTTCAAAAAGCTTATTACTGATAACGAATTTAAAAGTATAAATATTAAAGACTATTTACGAAAAGAGGGTATAGAGCTTCATTTAGTGAAACCAAATAATCACACTGGGAATTCTGACATTGAACGTTTACACAATACCCTTGGTAAAAAAATCAGAAGTTTGGGTATTGAAAACAAAGAACTTAACATCCTTGAGAAAATGTGCAAAGCAATTGAATGGTACAACAATAGTTACCATTCTACTACTAAGGAAAAACCTATAAATATACAAGAAAGAAAGTGTAATAAAATTATTGTTTACAATAATATACGTCAGGAGAAAATTAGATATATACACAACCGTAATAGGAACCGGGAAAAATATGTCGAAAATAGAGGTGAGGGATACATAAAAAATTATAAAAGCGTTAGGCATAAGGAACAACCTAAATTTATTAAAAGCACTTTACAAAATGTACATAGTTCAAATATTAAGAGAAAATCTAAATTTTTAGGTGAAATGGATCATAAAAATATTGGTGATACTAACACTAATAACAACAACCCAGGCCCATCTCACAATTGAAGAAGTGAAGTCAGATTTCGGATATTCTGAAATAAAATTAGAAGACGTTCAGGTAGTAAAATCCTATGACACTATACTACATATAGTAAACCGTAAGGAAATTGAAGGAATCGTAAATAACTTAGAAAACAACATCAAAATAATGGATATGGAAGATAAATCAATATTCTTAAACCACCAAATAAACCACATAAGAAAAAGGATCCAAACATTAATACCTCACAGACAAAAAAGGGGTATATTAAATTTCGTTGGTACAATTCACAAATGGCTATACGGAACAATGGATGACGTCGATCGACAGGAAATTGAAGATCACCTCAAAATAGTTGACGAAAACAACCATAACGCCATAGGAAATTTAAATTCACAAATCAAAATAAACACCAACTTCAATGAAACTTTTAGACAACTTAAGAAAATAATCGAAAATGACAGGTTGTTAGTTGAAAATTCAATAGGCCAACTTAAAGATCAACACAAAACCTTATATAAACAAATAGCATATACAGACTTTGTACTTAAATTAAAAATATTGGAAGATAATGTTGAACACATTCAGGATAATATAGCTTCCGCTAGGTTAGGATTAGTTCATAGCAACATACTTACAGACGAAGAAATCTCAGAATATGATGTTGATTTTTATAAGCTGCAAAACATGAAACTTGCAGCTCTTGTCGATAATAAAGACAACCTTATATTCGTTATTAAAATCCCTAGAGAAACCATAATCGTACCTAAAATCTTACTTATTCCAATAGGTGATGAATTAAACAAGGAATTAATGTTTGAATCACAAGTAATTATAAAATACGAAAATAAAACTTTTAATTATGAGAACAATAAAGATTTTAAAAATTTAGAATTATCAAAAAATTGTATTTTAAAAAGAAATTGTTTAAAAATGTATAATAATGTATCCGAAGTAATTAAGATAGAAATAGGTACAGTATTAATAAAAAACCAGGTTGATACGAATTTTAGTAGTAATTGTGACGAAAGAAAATTAAAATTAAATGGAAATTACTTACTTAACTTTAAGAAATGTAAAATTAAAATAAATGAAAATACTTTTGAAAATAATATGAAAGAATTTAAGCAAAGTTTTGCCATACCAAATTATTTGGAAAAATATGAAAATGATAATATAAATTTAATGTTTAAGGATATAATTTATAAGCAAATTGAAAATATTAAGGAAATCAAAGAAATAAAATATGAAAAGAATAATTTTTACATATATTTAAGCATATTAATATTTATTTCATTAATAGTACTTATACTGATCGTAGTATTATTTTGTTTTCGAAAAAGGCTGTCGATAATTAATAAACTGACTCAGGAGAGTCTTAAATTAAAGGAGGGAGGAGTTACGTCTAAGTTGGCAACTCCAACCGACTTGACAGTTCTTGAATTGAAATCGATTTCAACAGACTCTCTAAATAAACATTTCCACAATTATAAAGTCTGAAATCGATTACAATTATTATGACAAGTATTTCGTAATAACATTTTTAATACAAATATATTTAATGTCAATAACCACTTGACTTTTATTTTTTAAAATAAAACAAAAACAAAAATGCATTATTAATAAATTACCCAATGCATTTTTGGTCGGTCAGCTATTTTCGAAATCAATGTCAAGTACTTTTTTTTTATTGTATAATTTTAAAAGGTTATTATTCTTTTGTAACAAGAAACCTTTATTTTTCTTTTTTAGAAATAATGTATGAAATGTAATAAATTAAATATTTTATGTTTGTTTGTTGTTTTGAAATACAAAACTTATTTTTTTTATCATGAAGAAATTTGGTAATAATTATGTATTCTAAATCTTGTAATAAGAAACCAAATTTCTTAATTTCCTTTTTTTAAAAAAAAATAACACTTAAAAAATTCTTTTGTAACTTTGATAAAAAAAAAAAATTGATTCTTTGTAAGAAATCAATTTTTGATATATAAAAAATTCAGTCTTAAGATTCAGTTAGAACCTAAAGGTTACCAAATAAAAAATCCTCTTCCTTTTTTTTTAAGAAGAGAAAGATTAAATCTTTGTTTGTTTTTTATTTTTTGGCAAGTACTATACAGTACTTAATTTGTGCGCCTTTCATCCATAAAGGATTTTCCCTTCTACAAAAAAAAAAAAAAAAAAAAAAAAAAAATTATTATTATTATTATTATTATTATTATTTTTATTATTATTATTATTATTATTATTATTATTATTATTATTATTATTATTATTATTATTAATATTATTATTATTATTATTATTATTATTATTATTATTATTATTAATATTATTATTATTATTATTATTATTATTATTATTACTATTATTATTATTATTATTATTATTATTATTATTATTATTATTATTATTATTATTATTGCGTGCTCCTATCGAACAGTTTCGCATTCGGCCGTCATGGTAATCGCGGGCGTGATTCCGACTGATTTGCTAGCGCAAGAATGAAGAAATATATATATAAGGGATCAAGCAACGAGCCGAGATGTCATTGTAGCAGAGGAAAGAAGGTACACGATGACAAGAGTAATGATCAGCACGGGCGATGGACGGTAATGGATAGTAATCCAACAAGTAGAAGTCTGGTTTAACCAACACCATGGAGAAGTTAATTTTAACATCACTCAGTTCCTATCAGGCCACGGATATTTTCGATCCTACCTCTAAAAGATGGGCAACGTAAACAATCCAGGATGCAGTCACTGCAGCGCAACACATGACACAGCGCATAACACTTTTTTCGAATGTGATTTAGCAGAAACAGAAAGAGAATCTTTAATAGTAGCAGTAGGAGAATTAACATCAGAAAATATAATTTCTGTAATGCTTGAAAACCAAGAAAAATGGAATGCAATAGCTAAATACATAGAATTAAAACTACGCAGGAAGAAACAGCTCAGATATTTAGAGGACCTAGAAGAAGAATCATAAAAGAAAATTTAAAAAAAAGGAACAAGCACGGCCCAACTTGAAGTATTGCGAAAGCGGTTTCGGGTTGGTTTCACCGTGGGAAAAGGAGGTGGTGTATTTGGTGAGTAGACCGAACAAGATCATGGGAGTCTCACATACCCTTGAAGTGCGGACCCTTCAAGATACCTATAAAAGGTTTTCACTACCGACCTACGGAAACAAAAAAAAAAAAAAAAAAAAAAAAAAAAATTATTATTATTATTATTATTATTATTATTATTCTTATTATTAGTATTATTATTATTATTATTATTATTATTATTATTATTATTATTATTATTATTATTATTATTATTATTATTATTATTATTATTACCTTGGATGTCAAAAATGCCTTTAATTCGGCAAGATGGACTGACATCATAGACGCATTACAAAATAAGTTCACTATACCTACGTACCTTCTGAAAGTTATAATGGATTACTTAAGCGAGCGAAGATTGATATACAACACGGTAGATGGAAAGAGGATAAAGGATCTTACAGCAGGAGTAGCACAAGGATCAATACTAGGACCAGAACTATGGAATGTTCTGTACAACAGTCTATTATGTATGGAAATGCCTGAAAATATACAGCTAGTAGGTTACGCTGATGATATAGCAGCTATTATAACGGCACGGGATATAGCAGAATCACAGATTAGGCTGAATCAAGTTATGAGAAGAGTGTATAGTTGGATGAGGGAACATAGATTAGAATTAGCAACGGCAAAAACAGAAATCGTTATGTTAACTAAGAAAAGAATACCAACTATAATTCCAATGCAAGTAGGTCCAGAAACAATAATGACCAAAGAATCAGCAAATTACTTAGGAGTTGCTATTGATACAAGGCTAACATTTTGGCAACAAATCCAAAAAGTAGCAGATAAAGCAGCAGAAGCTACAATCAAGCTAAGCAAACTTATGGCAAACATTGGAGGACCCAAACCAGAAAAAAGACGAATCATTATGAAAACCGCAGAATCAATCCTTCTATACGGAGCTGAAATCTGGGCACATGCGATGGACAAGGGGTATTGTAAAAAACGCATAGCAGCGGTGCAACGAAGAGGGGCTCTCCGAGTCGCGTGCTCCTATCGAACAGTTTCGCATTCGGCGGTCATGGTAATCGCGGGCGTGATTCCGATTGATCTGCTAGTGCAAGAACGAAAAAATATATATATAAGGGATCAAGCAACGAGCCGAGATGTCATTGTAGAAGAGGAAAGAAGGTACACGATGACAAGATGGCAAGAACACAGGAGTAATGATCAGCACGGGCGTTGGACGGCTAGATTAATCCCACAAGTAGAAGTCTGGTTTAACCGACACCATGGAGAAGTAAATTTTTACATCACTCAGTTCTTATCAGGCCACGGATATTTTCGATCCTACCTCTACAAGATGGGCAAAGTAAACAATCCAGGATGCAGTCACTGCAGCGCAACACATGACACAGCGCATCACACTTTTTTCGAATGTGATTTAGCAGAAACAGAAAGAGAATCTTTAATAGTAGCAGTAGGAGAATTAACATCAGAAAATATAATATCTGTAATGCTTGAAAACCAAGAAAAATGGAATGCAATAGCTACATAGAATTAATACTACGCAGGAAGAAACAGCTCAGATATTTAGAGGACCTAGAAGAAGAATCATAAAAGAAAATTAAAAAATGAACAAGCACGGTCCAACTTGAAGTAATGCGAAAGCGGTTCCGGGTTGGTTTCACCGTTGGGAAAAGGAGGTGGTGTATTTGGTGAGTAGACCGAACAAGATCATGGGAGTCTCACATACCCTTGAAGTGCGGACCCTTCAAGATACCTATAAAAGGTTTTCACCACCGACCTACGGAAAAAAAAAAAAATTATTATTATTATTATTATTAGTATTATTATTATTATTATTATTATTATTATTATTATTATTATTATTATTATTATTATTACTATTATTATTATTATTATTATTATTATTATTATTATTATTATTTTTATTATTATTATTATTATTATTATTATTATTATTATTATTATTATTATTATTATTATTATTATTATTTTTATTATTATTATTATTATTATTATTATTATTGTTATTATTATTATTATTATTATTATTATTATTATTATTATTATTATTATTATTTATATTATTATTATTATTATTATTATTATTATTATTGTTATTATTATTATTATTATTATTATTATTATTATTATTTTTATTATTATTATTATTATTATTATTATTATTATTAATATTATTATTATTATTATTAATATTATTATTTTTATTATTATTATTATTATTATTATTATTATTATTATTTTTATTATTATTATTATTATTATTGTTATTATTATTATTATTATTATTATTATTATTATTATTATTATTATTATTATTATTATTATTATTATTATTTATATTATTATTATTATTATTATTATTATTATTATTATTATTAGTATTATTATTATTATTATTATTATTATTATTATTATTATTATTATTATTATTATTATTATTATTATTATTATTATTATCCCCCCACATGGTAGTGACCTTGACGTGGTGTGGGGGCCTAGGTTGCAGTGATTCATCAGGCTGTGCTGACGGGAGTATGTTCTCCTGGTAGAGTCACCCAATTCAGATTGGCTGATGATGAGCAGCTTACAAACTACTACCGACCCCCTAATCCAGTGGTGTCATGCGACCCGTGCCCAGTGGACTAGTTGGTAGCAAGGGGGTAAAACACTTAGCTACCGATAACGGAGCCTCCCTGATACCAGGTCACCTCAGGGAGTATTATTGACCTTACCACAGTAACGGGCCTCTGCTGTGGTGGACCTTACATTGCCGCGATACTCGTGGGAACAAAATGGAGATAAAGAAAAACAAAAACATGAAGAAAGTAGTAGATAGAAGAGTGGAAGAAAGAGCAGGGATGGGCATGACCCCATTCATGAGGAGTGGGAAGACGCCTAGAACTCCCCCGGCACCCCTGGGGTTGCACGGTCCTGAACAGACACAGGAAAAACTAGGAACACCGGCGAATACAGAGGAGATCCAAACCACCGATCTCATGCTGGAAACGCCAATGAGCAGCTTGCATAAACAAGTAGAGGAAAAAGCATGCAGCCACAAAAAAGACCCTGAAAGAGAGGAAGAAACACAGCTCCTACTGATTCAGGGGCTTACAAAAACGATGATGGTGGCAGTCACAAAACAAAAGAACGTTAGCATGGAGGTTAAGAACGGACTGCTAAAGCTCCAAGAGGCGGTAGAAGTGATATTTCACTGCAAGAGTGAAAAGAGTAAAAAGCTCATCCTTGAAGCTAGAAAGCAGGCCCAAAGCCCCAGACAAATACCGCCAACGGACAAGAAGAGAGGAAGGGAGATAGAGGGGTCTCCTATAAGCTGTACAGAAACCCCACCACCCAAAAAAAGGAAAACTGTTGAAAACCGAGGCGAAGGCGAATGGATAGTCGTCCAAAACAACAAAAATAAAACCTTTAACCGACCGCCAGGTGAAGGAGATACTTCTAGACAGCGACGCCTCCCAAGGGAAAAAAGGGCAACGAACAGCCAAAGTGCTGGGAAAAAAGAAAACGGCGAAGGAAAGAGAAGGAGAAGGAGAAGAAGAAGGAGTAGGCAGTTTAAAAGGCCGCGACCAGAGGCCATTATAATTAAGCCCGCCGAAGGCAAGACATATGCTGAGATTCTGAGGGAAATACGAGAGCGAGTAAACCCAGACGCTTCCAAAGCCGACATAAAGGGAATCCGGAAGACACAAAACGGAGCGGTTCTGCTGGAATTAAACAATAATTCTAGGGAAAATGGCAGACGTTAAAGAACTAACGGCCAAAACAACATTGGAGATACGAGACTTGGATAGTCTCACTACAAGCGAAGAGGTGCAAGCAGCACTTAATAGAGACTTGGGAAAGGAAGTCCAATGTAGGTTCAGCCTAACTAAACCGAACAAGAGAGAGCAAATGCTGGCCATTATAGAAATGGAGGAAAAAGACGCCAGGGAACTCCTGAAGACAGCAAAGATCAGAATAGGACTAATCAGATGTAGAATACGGGAAAGAACACCAGTAGTGCGCTGTTATAGGTGCATGAACTTTGGACACTTCAGAAGAGACTGCAAAGCGCCTAACCGAGAGGATACGTGCTATAAATGTGGACAGAAAGGTCACAAGATTAAAAGCTGCACGCAAGCTGCGAAATGTATCCTGTGTACGGAAATTAGGGCAAAAGCAACGAGCCATGTGTCAGGTACGAAAGACTGCAGTGCATTTCGGAGAGCTCTTGAGGAAGTCAGAAAAAATAGAAAAAATAGAATATGATAAAAGTTCTTCAAGGAAATATGCATAGAAGTCGAGTAGCAGATGATCTCTTAACAGAGATCACGCTTGAAAAAGAAATTGATGCTCTAATAATCAGCGAGCAGTACGTCCACCGGAGCAGAAACAACTGGTTCTCAGATGTCACCGACACGGCGGCAATCTGGATCCCAAACCCTGGAAAAATACACGCATTGGAACATGGGGCCGGAAATGGCTTCGTTTGGGTTAAGAGTAGCCAGTTCACCATCATAAGCTGCTATTTAACACCAAACCAAACGGCGCAGGAATACCAGGAGATGATCGAGAATCTAGAGGACGCAGTATCGGAACAAGAGGGGCAGAAAATTATCGGTGGCGATTTTAATGCAAAAGCAGTGGAGTGGGGAATGCCCACCACGAACAGCAGAGGATCGCAGATTTTAGACATGGCAGCCAGACAAGGGCTGATAATCATAAACTCCGGAAGCACAACAACGTTTCGGCGACCAGGGTACGCAGAAACAATACCGGACATCTCCCTGGCTACACAGAATATAGCGGGATTTATTACTGATTGGGTAGTTATGGAGGACTACACAGGGAGCGATCATCAGTACATTACATTCAATATAAATATTAGAGAAGAAATGATATCCGAGAGCACAACGGAAAGTTCTAGATATAACGTGAATAAACTCGATACTAGAAGATTGAGTGAATCACTTAGATATAGCCTAGGTGACACAATGCAGGCAGGTGTAGAGCTAGAAGGTAGGATAAAAGCTGAGGCAGTGGTAGAGCAGACAATGAGTGCACTCATACTAGCCTGCGAGGAATCAATGCCGCGAATGAGGAAATTTGCAAAAAGAAAACCGGTATACTGGTGGAATGAAGAAATAGCGGAGCTACGAAGAAGGTGTCAGCATCTTCGAAGAATTGCACAGCGATCACGGAACAGAGCGGATGCAACGGGAAAAATGGCAGCATATAAAATAAGCCGCAAAACAGGAAAACCATAAAATGGAGCAAAAAGGTTGAATGGAAAAAGCTTTGCGAAGATGTAAACAGTGACCCGTGTGGGCTTGGATACAAGATAGTCATGAAGAAGTTGAAAATAGCTACAGCAACAAATTCAATCGAAGAGAGCTCGATGGAAAATATAGTAGATATTTTATTCCCAGCGCACCCGATAAGAAACTGGAGTGATGTGATGGTTTCACCAGAGGAAGTACCAGCTTTCACGCAGGAAGAACTTGTGGAAGCAACAAAAGCTATGAAGGATAAGAAAGCTCCAGGCCCGGACGGGATTCCAGCGGAAGTCATCAAAGCCGTGGTGGAAACTTGCCCGCAAATGATGCTGAATATGTACAACACATGTCTAAAAGAAGGCGTTTTCAGCAAAAGATGGAAGGTAGCTCGACTTGTCTTAATCGACAAAGGGAAAGGCGACAGAGTCTCACCGTCCTCGTTCAGACCACTGTGTATGCTGGACACGGCTGGAAAGCTCCTCGAAAGGCTATTGAAACCCAGAATAGAAGAGGCGATACGAACGACCGGTGATCTGTCAGATATGCAATTCGGATTCAGACAAGGAAGATCAACAATAGATGCAATACGAATAGTAATGGAAAAGCTAGAAGCGGCGGAAGCAAGGAACCATTTCTCAAGAAGAATAGTTGTCTTTGTTACCTTGGACGTGAAAAACGCCTTCAACTCGGCAAGATGGGAAGACATGATTGATGCCCTGGAAAAAAATTTCAGCATTCCAGCATATCTGCTCAGGATGGTAAAAGACTACCTGAGAGAACGCAGCCTTCAGTATGAAACCAAGATCGGCAGTGTAACCAAAAGCGTAACATCCGGCGCAGCACAAGGATCGATCCTAGGATCGGACCTGTGGAATATATTATACAATAGCTTGCTGGAGGCAGAAATGCCAGATGATATAACTCTAGTAGGCTTTGCAGACGACCTAGGTGCAATAATATCAGCTGGGACCATGGAAGATGCGCAAATCAGGTTGAATCAAGTCATGAGAAGAGTGAGTAGCTGGATGAACAGACACGGCTTAGAGCTTGCGGAAGCAAAAACCGAAATTGTGCTACTCACAAAAAAGAGGATAAGAACCATTGTGCCAATGGAAGTGGGGCCTGTGGTCATTCAAACTAAGGAAGCTTCGAGGTATCTTGGTGTCATGTTGGATACCAAACTAAATTTTTGGAGGCATATCAAAAAAGCTACAGACAAGGCGGCCGTGATAACCAAGAATTTGAGCAGATTAATGGCGAACATCGGTGGACCTTCACCGTGCAAAAGGAGGCTGTTAATGTCCACGACACATTCAGTGCTCCTGTACGGTGCGGAGATTTGGGCAGATGCCCTAAATAGAGAGTATTGCTGGAAGCCCATGGAAGCGGTACAACGAAGAGGGGCTCTGCGGGTAGCGTGCTCCTACCGGACGGTCTCATACCCAGCGGTAAATGTTATTGCAGGCGTGATACCGATAACATTGTTAGCCCGAGAGAGGAAGCAGATATATAATATGGCTGCGGGAAGAAGAAGTGTCAGGAGACGCGAGGAGACAAAGCCTAGAAAAATGGCAAGAACAATGGAATGGGGAACACAGAGGACGCTGGACCGCAAGATTGATACCACAACTAGCGGTTTGGGTTAACCGGAGGCACGGCGAAGTGAACTTCTATACCACGCAAATGCTCTCGGGGCATGGATACTTTCGAGCTTATTTATTCAGAATGAATAAAGTAAACAGTCCGCGATGTCGCCACTGCGACACAGCGGAAGATACGGTCGAGCACACTTTCTTCGAGTGCGACGTCGCAGCGGAGGAAAGAAGCGTTCTAACTCGAATGGTAGGGGATGTTACGCCGGATAATATAACCACCATAATGATAGACACGGAAGAAAATTGGAACGCCGTGTCAGTCTACGTCGAGGCGGTATTACGAAAGAAGAAGAGACTGGGCTACTTAGAAGATTCGGAATAGATCTTCTAAGTTAGGAAATAGACCTCAGTGTAGTCGGGTTTCTGCTTTTGAGTCTGGCGTGGTCTGCTTGGCACCGGTGGCATACAGGCTTACTGGTGCCGCAGTTTTGTTTTTGTTAAATTAACAACAAATTTAACTCTGCGACACTAGTTACTGCTGATGCTGTCGGCGTGTGGTAGATCTCGGTAGACTTATGAGCGAAATTAGATAAAACGTATCGCTGTTTTGTTATGTAGCACAGTAGTACTGTTTTTTTGTTATTTTTGTTACATATGGAAGTAGATAGTAACTCGCCAAATAGTCGGGCCTACGCAAAACGATTTTGGGAGTCAAGTAGCTATTTGTAGAATAGATGTAGAACAGAAATAACCTAGTCCAGCATCTTGAGGCAGCTTGACATGCTGGAAGCTGCTTCAAGACAGCACCTCTAGGGACTATGTAGCTCTGTATAGAATAGTTTTTAGTTTTCTAGTTATTTGTAGAATAGATGTAAACAGAAATAACCTAGTCCAGCGTTTTGAGGCAGCTTGACATGTTGGAACCTACTTCAAGACAGCACCTCTAGGGATTATATAGCTCTGTTTAGAATAGTTTTTGTTTGTAAATGGGAAATAACCTAGCCATAATAGAAAAGGTTTAGAAAATTAATATTGTTTTTAGTAATAATATTAGAAGAGGGGCAGTAGAATTTATTTTTCAGTCTGCCGCTGTCGATAGATATATGCAGAGAAGAGCGAACGGGATAATTCACACGGAAACACCGAAGCCAGCACTTTTTCGCCAGTTTGAAGATATGCTAACGCGGTTCCAAACTGGGATATACATCGTGGGTCAAGGGAACAGATGGTGGGGGTTTTTAGCCGGTCGGTTGGTTCCTTTTTTGCAGTGCGTCTTAGTGTAATGCAAAAAGAAACCGACCAACCCGGCACTCGGTAGTCTGTTAAGCAGATTTTCCCCGCGACACCATCTATAACCGTAAAAAAGCAAAAAAAAAAAAAATTATTATTATTATTATTATTATTATTATAATTATTATTATTATTATTATTATTATTATTATTATTATTATTATTATTATTATTATTATTATTATTATTATTATTATTATTATTATTATTATTATTATTATTATTATTATTATTATTATTATTATTATTATTATTATTATTATTATTATTATTATTATTATTATTATTATTATTATTATTATTATTATTATTATTATTATTATTATTATTATTATTATTATTATTATTATTATTATTATTATTATTATTATTATTATTATTATTATTATTATTATTATTATTATTATTATTATTATTATTATTATTATTATTATTATTTTTATTTTTATTATTGTTATTATTATTATTATTATTATTGCCATGTGTCAGGTACGAAAGACTGCAGTGCATTTCGGAGAGCTCTTGAGGAAGTCAGAAAAAATAGGAAAAATAGAAGATGATAAAAGTTCTTCAAGGAAATATGCATAGAAGTCGAGTAGCAGATGATCTCTTAACACAGATCACGCTTGAAAAAGAAATTGATGCTCTAATAATCAGCGAGCAGTACGTCCACCGGAGCAGAAACAACTGGTTCTCAGATGTCACCGACACGGCGGCAATCTGGATCCCAAACCCTGGAAAAATACACGCATTGGAACATGGGGCCGGAAATGGCTTCGTTTGGGTTAAGAGTAGCCAGTTCACCATCATAAGCTGCTATTTAACACCAAACCAAACGGCGCAGGAATACCAGGAGATGATCGAGAATCTGGAGGACGCAGTATCGGAACAAGAGGGGCAGAAAATTATTGGTGGCGATTTTGATGCAAAAGCAGTGGAGTGGGGAATGCCCACCACGAACAGCAGAGGATCGCAGATTTTAGACATGGCAGCCAGAAAAGGGCTGATAATCATAAACTCCGGAAGCACAACAACGTTTCGGCGACCAGGGTACGCAGAAACAATACCGGACATCTCCCTGGCTACACAGAATATAGCGGGATTTATTACTGATTGGGTAGTTATGGAGGACTACACAGGGAGCGATCATCAGTACATTACGTTCAATATAAATATTAGAGAAGAAATGATATCCGAGAGCACAACGGAAAGTTCTAGATATAACGTGAATAAACTCGATACTAGAAGATTGAGTGAATCACTTAGATATAGCCTAGGTGACACAATGCAGGCAGGTGTAGAGCTAGAAGGTAGGATAAAAGCTGAGGCAGTGGTAGAGCAGACAATGAGTGCACTCATACTAGCCTGCGAGGAATCAATGCCGCGAAAGAGGAAAGTTACAAAAAGAAAACCGGTATACTGGTGGAATGAAGAAATAACGGAGCTACGAAGAAGGTGTCAGCATCTTCGAAGAATTGCACAGCGATCACGGAACAGAGCGGATGCAACGGGAAAAATGGCAGCATATAAAATAAGCCGCAAAACACTCAGGAAAACCATAAAATTGAGCAAAAAGGTTGAATGGAAAAAGCTTTGCGAAGATGTAAACAGTGACCCTTGGGAGCTTGGATACAAGATAGTCATGAAGAAGTTGAAAATAGCTACAGCAACAAATTCAATCGAAGAGAGCTCGATGGAAAATATAGTAGATATTTTATTCCCAGCGCACCCGATAAGAAACTGGAGTGATGTGATGGTTTCACCAGAGGAAGTACCAGTTTTCACGCAGGAAGAACTTGTGGAAGCAACAAAAACTATGATGAATAAGAAAGCTCCAGGCCCTGACGGGATTCCAGCGGAAGTCATCAAAGCCGTGGGGGAAACTTGCCCGCAAATGATGCTGAATATGTACAACACATGTCTAAAAGAAGGCGTTTTCAGCAAAAGATGGAAGGTAGCTCGACTTGTCTTAATCGACAAAGGGAAAGGCGGCAGAGTCTCACCGTCCTCGTTCAGACCACTGTCTATGCTGGACACGGCTGGAAAGCTCCTCGAAAGGCTATTGAAACCCAGAATAGAAGAGGCGATACGAACGACCGGTGGTCTGTCAGATATGCAATTCGGATTCAGACAAGGAAGATCAACAATAGATGCAATACGAATAGTAATGGAAAAGGTAGAAGCGGCGGAAGCAAGGAACCATTTCTCAAGAAGAATAGTTGTCTTTGTTACCTTGGACGTGAAAAACGCCTTCAACTCGGCAAGATGGGAAGACATGATTGATGCCCTGGAAAAAAATTTCAGCATTCCAGCATATCTGCTCAGGATGGTAAAAGACTACCTGAGAGAACGCAGCCTTCAGTACGAAACCAAGATCGGCAGTGTAACCAAAAGCGTAACATCCGGCGTAGCACAAGGATCGATCCTAGGGCCGGACCTGTGGAATATATTATACAATAGCTTGCTGGAGGCAGAAATGCCAGATGATATAACTCTAGTAGGCTTTGCAGACTACCTAGGTGCAATAATATCAGCTCGGACCATGGAAGATGCGCAAATCAGGTTGAATCAAGTCATGAGAAGAGTGAGTAGCTGGATGAACAGACACGGCTTAGAGCTTGCGGAAGCAAAAACCGAAATTGTGCTACTCACAAAAAAGAGGATGAGGGGCCTGTGGTCATTCAAAGTAAGGAAGCTTCGAGGTATCTTGGTGTCATGTTGGATACCAAACTAAATTTTTGGAGGCATATCAAAAAAGCTACAGACAAGGCGGCCGTGATAACCAAGAATTTGAGCAGATTAATGGCGAACATCGGTGGACCTTCACCGTGCAAAAGGAGGCTGTTAATGTCCACGACACATTCAGTGCTCCTGTACGGTGCGGAGATTTGGGCAGATGCCCTAAATAGAGAGTATTGCCGGAAGCCCATGGAAGCGGTACAACGAAGAGGGGCTCTGCGGGTAGCGTGCTCCTACCGGACGGTCTCATACCCAGCTGTAAATGTTTTTGCAGGCGTGATACCGATAACATTGTTAGCCCGAGAGAGGAAGCAGATATATAATAGGGCTGCGGGAAGAGACAGAAAAGAAGTGTCAGGAGACGCGAGGAGACAAAGCCTAGAAAAATGGCAAGAACAATGGAATGGGGAACACAGAGGACGCTGGACCGCAAGATTGATACCACAACTAGCGGTTTGGGTTAACCGGAGGCATGGCGAAGTGAACTTCTATACCACGCAAATGCTCTCGGGGCATGGATACTTTCGAGCTTATTTATTCAGAATGAATAAAGTAAACAGTCCGCGATGTCGCCACTGCGACACAGCGGAAGATACGGTCGAGCACACTTTTTTCGAGTGCCACGTCGCAGCGGAGGAAAGAAGCGTTCTAACTCGAATCGTAGGGGATGTTACGCCGGATAATATAACCACCATAATGATAGACACGAAAGAAAATTGGAACGCCGTGTCAGTCTACGTCGAGGCGGTATTACGAAAGAAGAAGAGACTGGGCTACTTAGAAGATTCGGTATAGATCTTCTAAGTTAGGAAATAGACCTCAGTGTAGTCGGGTTTCTTCTTTCGGGTTTTGAGTCTGGCGTGGTCTGCTTGGCACCGGTGGCATACAGGCTTACTGGTGCCGCAGTTTTGTTTTTGTTAAATTAGCAACAAATTTAACTCTGCGACACTAGTTACTGCTGATGCTGTCGGCGTGTGGTAGATCTCGGTAGACTTATGAGCGAAATTAGATAAAACGTATCGCTGTTTTGTTATGTAGCACAGTAGTACTGTTTTTTTGTTATTTTTGTTACATATGGAAGTAGATAGTAACTCGCCAAATAGTCGGGCCTACGCAAAACGACTTTGGGAGCCAAGTAGCTTTTTGTAGAAAGGATGTAGAACAGAAATAACCTAGTCCAGCATCTTGAGGCAGCTTGACATGCTGGAAGCTGCTTCAAGACAGCACATCTAGGGACCATGTAGCTCTGTATAGAATAGTTTTTAGTTTTCTAGTTATTTGTAGAATAGATGTAAACAGAAATAACCTAGTCCAGCGTTTTGAGGCAGCTTGACATGTTGGAAGCTACTTCAAGACAGCACCTCTAGGGATTATATAGCTCTGTTTAGAATAGTTTTTGTTTGTAAATGGGAAATAACCTAGCCATAATAGAAAAGGCTTAGAAAATTAATATTGTTTTAGTAATAATATTAGAAGAGGGACAGTAGAATTTATTTTTCAGTCTGCCGCTGTCGATAGATATATGCAGAGAAGAGCGAACGGGATAATTCACACGGAAACACCGATGCCAGCACTTTTTCGCCAGTTTGAAGAAATGCTAACGCGGTTCCAAACTGGGATATACATCGTGGGTCAAGGGAACAGATGGTGGGGGTTTTTAGCCGGTCGGTTGGTTCCTTTTTTGCAGTGCGTCTTAGTGTAATGCAAAAAGAAACCGACCAACCCGGCACTCGGTAGTCTGTTAAGCAGGTTTTTCCCCGGACACAATCTATAACCGTAAAAAAGCAAAAAAAAAAAAAAATTATTATTATTATTATTATTATTAATATTATTATTATTATTATTATTATTATTATTATTATTATTATTATTATTATTATTATTATTATCATTATTATTATTATTATTATCATTATTATTATTATTATTATTATTATTATTATTATTATTATTATTATTATTATTATTATTATTATTATTATTATAGCAAATATGAAGATCGTAGAGACTGCTGCTACAAGTGCGGACAAAAAGGACACACAGTCAAAAACTGTAAACAAAAGGCAAGGTGCTTTTTGTGTGCAGAAATAAAAGCAGAAAGTCTGGAGCACGTGTCAGGATCCGGTTTGTGTAGAGTGTTTCGAACTGCACTTGAGGAGAGTAAAAAGCATAAAAATAATTAAGCTCTTACAAGGTAATTTGCACAGGAGCAAAACGGCCGATGATCTACTTTTACAGCTCGTCCGAGAAAAGAATATCGACGTAGTAATTATCAGCGAGCAGTACAAAAATAAAGATTATCAGAATTGGTTCTCGGATGTCACAAGTACAGCAGCCATCTGGGTAGTAAATCAAGGGAAAATACAAATTAACAGACATGGAGCCGGAAATGGGTTTGTATGGATCACAAACGGCAAAGAAACAATAATAAGCTGTTACCTAACTCCAAATCAAACGGCACAGGAATATCGACAGAAAATGGAGCAATTAGAAGATAAGATAATAGAACTAGGAGGAAATGTAGTAGTCGCCGGTGACTTCAATGCTAAAGCAGTGGAGTGGGGATTGCCAGTTACAGATAACAGGGGAAGGCAAATTTTGGAAATGGTAGCAAGACAAAATTTAATTGTGTTAAACTCAGGAAATACCAGCACATTCAGGAGACCCGGGTACACCGAAACTATACCCGATATATCCCTAGCAACAGAAGAACTTGCTAACAACATAGAAAACTGGATGGTTCTAGAGGATTATACTGGCAGCGATCATCAGTATATACAATTCGAAATATGCACGAGAAGGAGAGAAAGAAATCGCAACAACCAGCGAGAAGGTACATGGAACGTCAATAAGCTGGATAAAGAAAAAATGGCCGGTGTAATAAGGAGAAATCTAGAAAGAGTAATGCAAGTGCCACAGAACGAAACAGGCAGAGAACGAGCAGAAGCAGTGGTGAAAGTTACTATGGACACCATCGCAAGAGCTTGTGAAGAATCAATGCCCAAGAAGTTTGGAAATAGAAACAGATGCCCTGTATACTGGTGGACAGAAGAAATAGCGGAATTGAGAAGAAAATGTTTGCGTCTCCGCCGCATAGCACAGCGACAGAGAAATGGAGCAGCAGAAACAAGCAAACTAGAGGAATATAGAATAGCGAGAAAAACGCTCCGAATTATAATAAAGAAGAGTAAAATGAAAAACTGGAAAAGTTTGTGTGAAGAAGTAAACAATGATCCCTGGGGACTGGATACAAAATTGTAATGAAAAGAATCAGAGCACCAGCATCAGAAAATCAGCTAGAAGCGGACGTTATGGAAAATATTGTAAACGCACTTTTCCCTACACACCCTAAAAGAGATGTATTGCAGAGGCACGAAGAACCAGGAGAAGCCCCAATTTTTACACAAATAGAACTAGAAGATGCAGTAAAATGTATGAAAAACAAGAAAGCCCCCGGACCTGATAGAATACCAGCAGAGGTCATCAAATTAGTAGCTTCGAATAATCCACAAATGATGCTGAATATGTATAATTGCTGCCTAAAAGAAGGAGTATTCAGCAAAAGGTGGAAAGAAGCAAGACTGGTTTTAATTGACAAAGCTAAAGGAGTAAGAGGAGCAGCATCGTCATACAGGCCACTATGTATGTTAGATACGGCCGGGAAACTCTTCGAAAGGTTAATAAAAACAAGACTGCAAGCAGCAATTCATACAGCTGGTGGATTAGCGAACACACAGTTCGGGTTCAGAAAGGGAAGGTCGACCGTTGACGCTATCAAGGTGGTAACAGAAACTGCGGAAGCCACACGAATGGAAACACATCACTCGAGGAAAATAGTTCTACTTGTTACCTTGGATGTCAAAAATGCCTTTAATTCGGCAAGATGGACTGACATCATAGACGCATTACAAAATAAGTTTACTATACCTACGTACCTTCTGAAAGTTCTAATAGATTACTTAAGCGAGCGAAGATTGATATACAACACGGTAGATGGAAAGAGGATAAAGGATCTTACGGCAGGAGTAGCACAAGGATCAATACTAGGACCAGAAGTATGGCATGTTCTGTACAACAGTCTATTATGTATGGAAATGCCTGAAAATATACAGCTAGTAGGTTATGCTGATGATATAGCAGCTATTATAACGGCACGGGATATAGCAGAATCACAGATTAGGCTGAATCAAGTTATGAGAAGAGTGTATAGTTGGATGAGGGAACATAGATTAGAATTAGCAACGGCAAAAACAGAAATCGTTATGCTAACTAAGAAAAGAATACCAACTATAATTCCAATGCAAGTAGGTCCAAAAACAATAATGACCAAAGAATCAGCAAATTACTTAGGAGTTACTATTGATACAAGGCTAACATTTTGGCAACAAATCCAAAAAGTAGCAGATAAAGCAGCAGAAGCTACAATCAAGCTAAGCAAACTTATGGCAAACATTGGAGGACCCAAACCAGAAAAAAGACGAATCATTATGAAAACCGCAGAATCAATCCTTCTATACGGAGCTGAAATCTGGGCACATGCGATGGACAAGAGGTATTGTAAAAAACGCATAGCAGCGGTGCAACGAAGAGGGGCTCTCCGAGTCGCGTGCTCCTATCGAACAGTTTCACATTCGGCGGTCATGGTAATCGCGGGCGTGATTCCGATTGATTTGCTAGCGCAAGAACGAAGAAATATATATATAAGGGATCAAGCAACGAGCCGAGATGTCATTGTAGCAGAGGAAAGAAGGTACACGATGACAAGATGGCAAGAACACTGGAGTAATGATCAGCACGGGCGGGCTAGATTAATCCCACAAGTAGAAGTCTGGTTTAACCGACACCATAGAGAAGTAAATTTTTACATCACTCAGTTCCTATCAGGCCACGGATATTTTCGATCCTACCTCTACAAGATGGGCAAAGTAAACAATCCAGGATGCAGTCACTGCAGCGCAACACATGACACAGCGCATCACACTTTTTTCGAATGTGATTTAGCAGAAACAGAAAGAGAATCTTTAATAGTAGCAGTAGGAGAATTAACATCAGAAAATATAATTTCTGTAATGCTTGAAAACCAAGAAAAATGGAATGCAATAGCTAAATACATAGAATTAATACTACGCAGGAAGAAAGAGCTCAGATATTTAGAGGACCTAGAAGAAGAATCATAAAAGAAAATGAAAAAAAAGGAACAAACACGGCCCAACTTGAAGTAATGCGAAAGCGGTTCCGGGTTGGTTTCACCGTGGGAAAAGGAGGTGGTGTATTTGGTGAGTAGACCGAACAAGATCATGGGAGTCTCACATACCCTTGAAGTGCGGACCCTTCAAGATACCTATAAAAGGTTTTCACCACCGACCTACAAAAAAAAAAAAAAAAAAAAAAAAAAAAAATTATTATTATTATTATTATTATTATTATTATTATTATTATTATTATTATTATTATTATTATTATTATTATTATTATTATTATTATTATTATTATTATTATTATTATTATTATTATTATTATTATTATTATTATTATTATTATTATTATTATTATTATTATTATTATTATTATTATTATTATTATTATTATTATTATTATTATTATTATTATTATTATTATTATTATTATTATTATTATTATTATTATTATTATTATTATTATTATTATTATTATTATTATTATTATTATTATTATTATTATTATTATTATTATTATTATTATTATTATTATTATTATTATTATTATTATTATTATTATTATTATTATTATTATTATTATTATTATTATTATTATTATTATTATTATTATTATTATTATTATTATTATTATTATTATTATTATTATTATTATTATTATTATTATTATTATTATTATTATTATTATTATTATTATTATTATTATTATTATTATTATTATTATTATTATTATTATTATTATTATTATTATTATTATTATTATTATTATTATTATTATTATTATTATTATTATTATTATTATTATTATTATTATTATTATTATTATTATTATTATTATTATTATTATTATTATTATTATTATTATTATTATTATTATTATTATTATTATTATTATTATTATTATTATTATTATTATTATTATTATTATTATTATTATTATTATTATTATTATTATTATTATTATTATTATTATTATTATTATTATTATTATTATTATTATTATTATTATTATTATTATTATTATTATTATTATTATTATTATTATTATTATTATTATTATTATTATTATTATTATTATTATTATTATTATTATTATTATTATTATTATTATTATTATTATTATTATTATTATTATTATTATTATTATTATTATTATTATTATTATTATTATTATTATTATTATTATTATTATTATTATTATTATTATTATTATTATTATTATTATTATTATTATTATTATTATTATTATTATTATTATTATTATTATTATTATTATTATTATTATTATTATTATTATTATTATTATTATTATTATTATTATTATTATTATTATTATTATTATTATTATTATTATTATTATTATTATTATTATTATTATTATTATTATTATTATTATTATTATTATTATTATTATTATTATTATTATTATTATTATTATTATTATTATTATTATTATTATTATTATTATTATTATTATTATTATTATTATTATTATTATTATTATTATTATTATTATTATTATTATTATTATTATTATTATTATTATTATTATTATTATTATTATTATTATTATTATTATTATTATTATTATTATTATTATTATTATTATTATTATTATTATTATTATTATTATTATTATTATTATTATTATTATTATTATTATTATTATTATTATTATTATTATTATTACCCCCCACATGGTAGTGACCTTGACGTGGTGTGGGGGCTTAGCTCGCAATGATTCATCATGCTACGATGGCGGGAGCATATGCTCGTGGCAGGGTTACCTATGCCAGATTGGATGATGCTTGAGTGGCGTACAAACTACTACCAGCCCCCCCTAATCCAGTGGTGTGATGCGACCGGTGCCCAGTGGACTAGTTGGTAGCAAGGGGGTAATACTTAGCTATCGCAAACGGAGCCTCTCTGATACCAGGTCACCTCAGAGAGTTTTTTCCTGACCTTACCGCCGTATCGGGCCTCTGCTGTGGTGGACATTTTATTGCCGCGATACTCGTGGGAACCAAATGGAAAAAAAAAGAAACAAAAAAAATGAAAGAGAGATGGAGTGTGAAGATAGAGCGGAGAGTGGAATGGATGCGGCTCCTTTTACCAGGAGCGAGAAGACGCCCAGGTCTCCCCTGGCGGCGCTTGTGTCAACAGAGACACCAAAAAGAATGAAGGGACAGAGTGACCAAATACAGGCACCGGAGATGGGCCGTGAAGCGGTGGAGGCAGCACTGATGATCGTGCAGGTTGAGCAGCAAGAAAATAAGATTCTAGCGTACTCGCCTCGAAGAGCCTTCATGCAAAAGATGAGGGAGGACGAGGAAACCGCCATGCGGCGATGCGTGGATCTGATACGGGAAATGAAGGTTGTTCCAGAAATACAAAAAAATATTTCAAATAAAATTAAGCACGGACTGGCCGAACTTGAGGAGCTGATGGACGTCATCGTCAGTTGCCGGGCATGTTGGAAAAAAACAGAAGCCGAAGTTGATTGTAGAAAAAAGGAGACAAGGGTTGAGATAACAGCCAGTACAAAGCAGCCTGCCTCAAGCCCTGCTGAACAGGCTGACGATCGGCGTAAATAGAAGAAAAAAAAAAACAGCCGGGCAAAACCAGCGAGAGACACTGGAGTGGATAAAGGTTCAACCAAAGAAGAAGCGTCTGTTGAAGGCGGCAGTTGAAAATCCTCCAGAGAAAATGGTGGCTAAGACTGTCGCGGCAATGCCTCAGAGAAGTTCCAAAAAAACGAAACCTGACGCAGTGCTTATACGATCAAACGACGGACGCTCCTACGCTCAGGTGCTGGCTGATATCAAAGGAGGAGTTAAGCCAGAAGAGTCGGTCGGAGAAGCGATTAAAGGAGTATTGGGGGACTAGGCTACAGTAAATGGCCTTGAACCAAATTGCACTATTGTGATTCGGGATTTGGAATGCGTTGCCACAAAAGTGGAAGTGGAGGACGAAATACGGCGAGATATCCCGGAAATAGGGGCTTTCAGGGTTGGGCTGACGACGGAAAATAATTGGGGGCAGAGAGCTGCAATCGTTGACCTGGCCGAACAAGCTGCCATAAAGCTGCTGAAGCAGGGAAGGCTCAAGGTAGGATGGGTTTACTGCAGGGTTAAGCCAAGGAATGATGTCACACATTGCTACAGGTGTCTGAGTTTCGGTCACATGGCTGGCTCTTGCAGGGGACCTGACCGAGGCAAAGCCTGCTACCGCTGCGGAAAGAAGGGACATATCGCTAAGGCCTGTAAAGAGAAAGCCCACTGCATACTCTGTGCCGATGCGGGCGCGCATCATGGAAATCTAGAACACGCTGTAGGCACAGGGTTATGCAAGGTGTTCAGAGATGCTCTGAGAAAGGCCAAAGAGACAGGGAAATGATCAGCGTCCTCCAGGCAAACCTAAACTCAAGCCGAGTGGCAGATGACCTTCTGCATCAGCTTGTTCGGGAGAAGAGTTCCGACATACTGCTCATTAGTGAGCAGTATAAGGACAGAACCATTTCTTGGTTTTCGGACGAGCTGGGTACGGCTGCCATCTGGATCCCTGACCCAGCAAAAATTTCGGTACGAGATCATGGGCGCGGGCGTGGGTTCGTATGGGTGAAACATGCGGATATCACTTTTATAAGTGTTTACCTGACACCCAACGAGGCCATTGCGGATTTCCGAGCGAAATTGGCGGACCTTGAGGATACGATTCTGAACACGACGGGTCGCATAGTGATTGGTGGCGATTTCAACACTAAGGCAACGGAATGCCTTACCCTTCCTCGAGGGGAAGCGAGGTGCTAGGGTTTGCATCCAGAACGGGTTTACTTGTTCTGAATGTTGGCTCGGCATCTACTTTCCGTCGACTGGGGTACTCAGAAACCATTCCCGACGTATCCTTTGCCTGTGAGCGCTTGGCCACTTTGGTCGAAGGCTGGCATGTGATCGAGGACTACACGGGCAGTGACCATCAGTACATTGTATTCGTGGTCCGTGAGAGAAGGCAACTCCAAAGAACAATTACTAGCAGACCACAGCGCTGGAACATGGGGAGAATTGACGAAGCAGTATTTGCAGCGGTCATCCTGGGAGGTTTCCAAATGCAGGTCGAGGGGCAGCCTGCAAGCCCTCACGAGGCAGGGCCATTGGTTGACGCCACTCTGCGTCAAATCACTCTAGCCTGCGACCGCTCAATGCCGCGGAGGCGAATTCCTCATGGAGAACAGCCTATGTACTGGTGGACAGCCGAGATAGCTGACCTCCGGAGCGTTTGTCTCCGACTGAGGAGAAAGGCTCAGAGAGCTAGAACGGAGGAGGAGATTAGGCTCAGGTCTTCGGATCACAAGGAGAAAAAGCGCCAGTTGCGACGTGCAATCAATCACAGCAAGGCAAGATGCTGGGAAGCGCTGAGAGAGGATATAAACTCAGATCCATGGGGTTTAGGTTACAAAATTGTAACCCAGAAAATTGGGGCACTGAAAACCCCTCCGCCCATGGACATGCGCACCACAACGCATCTAGTTAATGCCCTCTTTCCAGTGCATTCCCAGCGAGCTGCTAGAGTATACAACCGGGATGGCGCTTCTCCGTTTACAATGGAGGAGCTGCAAGTGGCCATCCAATCCCTCAAAGTCAAGAAGGCCCCAGGTCCAGACGGTATCCAAGGAGAGGTATTGAAGCTGGTTTTTCGGTATAATCCGAATATTCTGTTGAGAATGTACAACGCCTGTCTTTCAGCTGGAATTTTCCCCAAGTGTTGGAAGACAGCTAGGCTCGTACTTATCAGCAAGGAGAAAGGAGACCCGGAGCTACCTTCCTCATACCGTCCGCTGTGCATGCTGGACACTGCTGGAAAGGTTCTGGAGAAGTTACTCAAGCCAAGGCTGTTGTCTGCCATCGAGGCAGCCGAGGTTTGTCACCGCATCAGTACGGTTTTAGGGGTGGTCGTTCCACAGCAGATGCCATTGTGGAAGTTACATCTGCGATGAGCAGAGCCGAGGACCACAACCATTTTTCACGTTGTATAGTCCTCCTTGTGACTTTAGACGTGAAAAATGCGTTTAATTCGGCCAGATGGAGCGACATGCTTCAAGCTCTAGAGCAGGAATTTTTGTGTTCCAGAATATCTGCTAGGAATGATCAGCGACTACCTTGACGACCGTACTGTACTCTTCGATACGGCTGAAGGACAAGGAAGTATCACGGTCTCTGGAGGTGCAGTGCAAGGTTCAATCCTCGGTCCCGACCTTTGGAATGCCGCATACGACAGTCTGTTGCGCTTAAACATGCCGGATGAGTCAATGCTCGTCGGATATGCGGACGACGTTGCCGTGCTGATAGCAGCGCGAAACGTCCATCCTTTCTTGGATGGACAGCCGCGGACTGTCGTTGGCATTGAGCAAGACGGAGGTCGTAGTGCTGACAAAAAGGAGGATGAACCTTGAGCTCCAGATGCGCATCGGCGAAGAAGAGGTGCAGACAAAACGGGCGGTAAAATATCTCGGCATCATGATTGACAGCAGGCTAAATTATTTTGAGCAGATCAAGAAGACTGCTGACAGGGCCGCAAATGGTGTCATGGCGCTGGCTCAATTGATGGCCAACATAGGTGGACCAAGATCGAGTCGCAGGCGGCTACTGATGTCTGCGGTCCAGTCAGTCTTGCTGTATGGTGCCGAGATATGGGGTCATGCTCTCGCAAAGGAGTGCTATCGGATAAGGCTGGGTCGGGTCCAAAGGCTGGCGGCGTTGCGAGTGTCGTCTGCTTACAGAACTGTCTCGGAGCCAGCTGTCCTGGTTATCGGTGGCGTCATTCCAATTGTACTACTTGCAAGGGAGCGTCAGGCGACTTACCGGAGAAAGGCCGAAGGAAATATAGAGTCAGTGCAGAAGGAAGAGCGGAATCGCACGCTTCGGCAATGGCAGGAAAACTGGGAACTGGAGGAACGAGGAATATGGACGAGGCGGCTCATCGGGGAGGTTACCCCATGGGTAGAACGACGACATGGAGAGGTAGATTACTACTTCACTCAGCTGCTGAGTGGACATGGATACTTTCGGGCCTATCTGCACAAGATGGGAAAGGCACGTTCAGCGGAGTGCATATATTGCCACATGCACGATGATGCTGAGCACACTTTTTTCATCTGTGCTCAAGAGCGTATGCAGCTAAGGGAAGTTGTACCGCGGTTCTCTCCGGACACAGTGGTGGGCCACATTTTACAGGGTACGGGAGCGTGGGACAGTTTGTCACTCTTTGCGCAGAAAATACTGCGGAAAAAGAAGGTGGACCTAGACACCACAGAGGTCCAACCTACAGACTTTGGCTAGGCAGCAGCCTTCAAGGCGAAGGCATTGGACCTAGCCCGAAGTAATGTGACAAACGGTTCCAGGCTAGTGTCCGTGGAGAGCGGGAGGTTTTTTAGTCGGTATGCCCAATGTGGGAGACTCCGACATTGTTGGAAGCACGTGCGCCCTTCATCCATAAAGGATTTTCCCTTCTAAAAAAAAAAAAAAAAAATTATTATTATTATTATTATTATTATTATTATTATTATTATTATTAATATTATTATTATTATTATTATTATTATTATTATTATTATTATTATTATTATTATTATTATTATTATTATTATTATTATTATTATTATTATTATTATTATTATTATTATTATTATTATTATTATTATTATTATTATTTATATTATTATTATTATTATTATTATTATTATGTCTCTAGGGACTTCCGCTAGTGTAAGGAATCTCACATCAAAGACTGCGATAGAGATTAAAGACCTGGATTGTGTAACAACCATTGAGGAAGTTCAAAAGGCTATAAATAAGGAATTAACTGAAGTTGTCGAATGCAAAATACATTTGACAGCACCAAATGGCAGGGAACAGATAACTGCGGTTGTAGTTATGGAAGAAAGCGATGCCAAAAAATTACTGGTAACATCGAAAATAAAAATTGGATGGATCAGATGCAGAATTAGGGAGAGAACAGAAGTTAAGCGATGCTACAAATGCCTTAACTTCGGCCACTTAAGGAGGCAATGCAAATATGAAGATCGTAGAGACTGCTGCTACAAGTGCGGACAAAAAGGACACACAGTCAAAAACTGTAAACAAAAGGCAAGGTGCTTTTTGTGAGCAGAAATAAAAGCAGAAAGTCTGGAGCACGTGTCAGGATCCGGTTTGTGTAGAGTGTTTCGAACTGCACTTGAGGAGAGTAAAAAGCATAAAAATAATTAAGCTCTTACAAGGTAATTTGCACAGGAGCAAAACGGCCGATGATCTACTTTTACAGCTCGTCCGAGAAAAGAATGTCGACGTAGTAATTATCAGCGAGCAGTACAAAAATAAAGATTATCAGAATTGGTTCTCGGATGTCACAAGTACAGCAGCCATCTGGGTAGTAAATCAAGGGAAAATACAAATTAACAGCCATGGAGCCGGAAATGGGTTTGTATGGATCACAAACGGCAAAGAAACAATAATAAGCTGTTACCTAACTCCAAATCAAACGGCACAGGAATATCGACAGAAAGTGGAGCAATTAGAAGATAAGATAATAGAACTAGGAGGAAATGTAGTAGTCGCCGGTGACTTCAATGCTAAAGCAGTGGAGTGGGGATTGCCAGTTACAGATAACAGGGGAAGGCAAATTTTGGAAATGGTAGCAAGACAAAATTTAATTGTGTTAAACTCAGGAAATACCAGCACATTCAGAAGACCCGGGTACACCGAAACTATACCCGATATATCCCTAGCAACAGAAGAACTTGCTAACAACATAGAAAACTGGATGGTTCTAGAGGATTATACTGGCAGCGATCATCAGTATATACAATTCGAAATATGCACGAGAAGGAGAGAAAGAAATCGCAACAACCAGCGAGAAGGTACATGGAACGTCAATAAGCTGGATAAAGAAAAAATGGCCGGTGTAATAAGGAGAAATCTAGAAAGAGTAATGCAAGTGCCACAGAACGAAACAGGCAGAGAACGAGCAGAAGCAGTGGTGAAAGTTACTATGGACACCATCGCAAGAGCTTGTGAAGAATCAATGCCCAAGAAGTTTGGAAATAGAAACAGATGCCCTGTATACTGGTGGACAGAAGAAATAGCGGAATTGAGAAGAAAATGTTTGCGTCTCCGCCGCATAGCACAGCGACAGAGAAATGGAGCAGCAGAAACAAGCAAACTAGAGGAATATAGAATAGCGAGAAAAACGCTCCGAATTATAATAAAGAAGAGTAAAATGAAAAACTGGAAAAGTTTGTGTGAAGAAATAAACAATGATCCCTGGGGACTTGGATACAAAATTGTAATGAAAAGAATCAGAGCACCAGCATCAGCAAATCAGCTAGAAGCGGACGTTATGGAAAATATTGTAAACACACTTTTCCCTACACACCCTAGAAGAAATGTATTGCAGAGGCACGAAGAACCAGGAGAAGCCCCAATTTTTACACAAATAGAACTAGAAGATGCAGTAAAATGTATGAAAAACAAGAAAGCCTCCGGACCTGATAGAATACCAGCAGAGGTCCTCAAATTAGTAGCTTCGAATAATCCACAAATGATGCTGAATATGTATAATTGCTGCCTAAAAGAAGGAGTATTCAGCAAAAGGTGGAAAGAAGCAAGTCTGGTTTTAATTGACAAAGCTAAAGGAGTAAGAGGAGCAGCATCGTCATACAGGCCACTATGTATGTTAGATACGGCCGGGAAACTCTTCGAAAGGTTAATAAAAACAAGACTGCAAGCAGCAATTCATACAGCTGGTGGATTAGCGAACACACAGTTCGGGTTCAGAAAGGGAAGATCGACCGTTGACGCTATCAAGGTGGTAACAGAAACTGCGGAAGCCACACGAATAGAAACAGATCACTAGAGGAAAATAGTTCTACTTGTTACCTTGGATGTCAAAAATGCCTTTAATTCGGCAAGATGGACTGACATCATAGACGCATTACAAAATAAGCTTACTATACCTACGTACCTTCTGAAAGTTCTAATAGATTACTTAAGCGAGCGAAGATTGATATACAACACGGTAGATGGAAAGAGGATAAAGGATCTTACGGCAGGAGTAGCACAAGGATCAATACTAGGACCAGAACTATGGAATGTTCTGTACAACAGTCTATTATGTATGGAAATGCCTGAAAATATACAGCTAGTAGGTTATGCTGATGATATAGCAGCTATTATAACGGCACGGGATATAGCAGAATCACAGATTAGGCTGAATCAAGTTATGAGAAGAGTGTATAGTTGGATGAGGGAACATAGATTAGAATTAGCAACGGCAAAAACAGAAATCGTTATGTTAATTAAGAAAAGAATACCAACTATAATTCCAATGCAAGTAGGTCCAGAAACAATAATGACCAAAGAATCAGCAAATTACTTAGGAGTTATTATTGATACAAGGCTAACATTTTGGCAACAAATCCAAAAAGTAGCAGATAAAGCAGCAGAAGCTACATTCAAGCTAAGCAAACTTATGGCAAACATTGGAGGACCCAAACCAGAAAAAAGACGAATCATTATGAAAACCGCAGAATCAATCCTTCTATACGGAGCTGAAATCTGGACACATGCGATGGACAAGAGGTATTGTAAAAAACGCATAGCAGCGGTGCAACGAAGAGGGACTCTCCGAGTCGCGTGCTCCTATCGAACAGTTTCACATTCGGCGGTCATGGTAATCGCGGGCGTGATTCCGATTGATTTGCTAGCGCAAGAACGAAGAAATATATATATAAGGGATCAAGCAACGAGCCGAGATGTCATTGTAGCAGAGGAAAGAAGGTACACGATGACAAGATGGCAAGAACACTGGAGTAATGATCAGCACGGGCGATGGACGGCTAGATTAATCCCACAAGTAGAAGTCTGGTTTAACCGACACCATGGAGAAGTAAATTTTTACATCACTCAGTTCCTATCAGGCCACGGATATTTTCGATCCTACCTCTACAAGATGGGCAAAGTAAACAATCCAGGATGCCGTCACTGCAGCGCAACACATGACACAGCGCATCACACTTTTTTCGAATGTGATTTAGCAGAAACAGAAAGAGAATCTTTAATAGTAGCAGTAGGAGAATTAACATCAGAAAATATAATTTCTGTAATGCTTGAAAACCAAGAAAAATGGAATGCAATAGCTAAATACATAGAATTAATACTACGCAGGAAGAAAGAGCTCAGATATTTAGAGGACCTAGAAGAAGAATCATAAAAGAAAACTAAAAAAAAGGAACAAGCAAGGCCCAACTTGAAGTAATGCGAAAACGGTTCCGGGTTGGTTTCACCGTGGGAAAAGGAGGTGGTGTATTTGGTGAGTAGACCGAACAAGATCATGGGAGACTCGCATACCCTTGGTTTTCACCACCGACCTACGAAAAAAAAAAAAAAAAAAAAAAAAAAAAAAATTATTATTATTATTATTATTATTATTATTATTATTACAAGGGAATATCACGGTCTCTGGAGGTGCAGCGCAAGGTTCAATCCTCGGTCCCGACCTTTGGAATGCCGCATACGACAGTCTGTTGCGCTTAAATATGCCGGATGAGTCAATGCTCGTCGGATATGCGGACGACGTTGCCGTGCTGATAGCAGCGCGAAACGTGGAGCTCGCCCAACTGAAGCTCAATCAAACCATGCGGTCCATCCTTTCTTGGATGGACAGCCGCGGACTGTCGTTGGCATTGAGCAAGACGGAGGTCGTAGTGCTGACAAAAAGGAGGATGAACCTTGAGCTCCAGATGCGCATCGGCGAAGAAGAGGTGCAGACAAAACGGGCGATAAAATATCTCGGCATCATGATTGACAGCAGGTTAAATTATTTTGAGCAGATCAAGAAGACTGTTGACAGGGCCGCAAATGGTGTCATGGCGCTGCCTCGATTGATGGCCAACATAGGTGGACCAAGATCGAGTCGGAGGCGCCTACTGATGTCTGCGGTCCAGTCAGTCTTGCAGTATGGTGCCGAGATATGGGGTCATGCTCTCGCAAAGGAGTGCTATCGGATAAGGCTGGGTCGGGTCCAAAGGCTGACGGCGTTGCGAGTGGCGTCTGCTTACAGAACTGTCTCGGAGCCAGCTGTCCTGGTTATCGCTGGTGTCATTCCAATTGCACTACTTGCAAGGGAGCGTCAGGCGATATACCGGAGAAAGGCCGAAGAAAATATAGAGTCAGTGCAGCAGGAAGAGCGGAATCGCACGCTTCGGCAATGGCAGGAGAACTGAGAACTGGAGGAACGAGGGATATGGACTAGGCGGCTCATCGGGGAGGTTACCCCATGGGTAGAACGTCGACATGGAGATGTAGATTACTACTTCACACAGCTGCTGAGTGGACATGGATACTTTCGGGCCTATCTGCACAAGATGGGGAAGGCACGTTCAGCGGAGTGCATATATAGCCACATGCACGATGATGCTGAGCACACTTTTTTCATCTGTGAAAGGTGGGCTCAAGAGCGTATGCAGCTAAGGGAAGTTGTACCGCAGTTTTCTCCGGACACAGTGGTGGGCCACATTTTACAGGGTAGGGGAGCGTGGGACAGTTTGTCACTCTTTGCGCAGAAAATACTGCGGAAAAAGAAGGTGGACCTAGACACCACAGAGGTCCAACCTACAGACTTTGGCTAGGCAGCAGCCTTCAAGGCGAAGGCATTGGACCTAGCCCGAAGTTATGTGACAAACGGTTCCAGGCTAGTGTCCGTGGAGAGCGAGAGGTTTTTTAGTCGGTATGCCCAATATGGGAGACTCCGACATTGTTGGACGCACGTGCGCCCTTCATCCATAAAGGATTTTCCCTTCTAACAAAACAAAAAAAAAAAAAAAAAAAAAAAAATTATTATTATTATTATTATTATTATTATTATTAATATTATTATTATTATTATTATTATTATTATTATTATTATTATTATTATCATTATTATTATTATTATTAAAATTATTATTATTATTATTATTATTATTATTATTATTATTATTATTATTTACAGTCAGTCTTGCTGTATGATGCCGAGATATGGGGTCATGCTCTCGCAAAGGAGTGCTATCGGATAAGGCTGGGTCGGGTCCAAAGGCTGGCGGCGTTGCGAAAGGCGTCTGCTTACAGAACTGTCTCGGAGCCAGCTGTCCTGGTTATCGCTGTCGTCATTCCAATACCACTACTTGCAAGGGAGCGTCAGGCGATATACCGGAGAAAGGCCGAAGAAAATATAGAGTCAGTGCAGCAGGAAGAGCGGAATCGCACGCTTCGGCAATGGCAGGAGAACTGGGAACTGGAGGAACGAGGGATATGGACGAGGCGGCCCATCAGGGAGGTTACCCCATGGGTAGAACGTCGACATGGAGAGGTAGATTACTACTTCACTCAGCTGCTGAGTGGACATGGATACTTTCGGGTCTATCTGCACAAGATGGGGAAGGCACGCTCAGCGGAGTGCATATATAGCCACATGCACGATGATGCTGAGCACACTTTTTTATCTGTGCGAGGTGGGCTCAAGAGCGTATGCAGCTAAGGGAAGTTGTACCGCAGTTCTCTCCGGACACAGTGGTGGGCCACATTTTACAGGGTAGGGGAGCGTGGGACAGTTTGTCACTCTTTGCGCAGAAAATACTGCGGAAAAAGAAGGTGGACCTAGACACCACAGAGGTCCAACCTACAGACTTTGGCTAGGCAGCAGCCTTCAAGGCGAAGGCATTGGACCTAGCCCGAAGTAATGTCACAAACGGTTCCAGGCTAGTGTCCGTGGAGAGCGGGAGGTTTTTTAGTCGGTATGCCCAATATGGGAGACTCCGACATTGTTGGACGCACGTGCGCCCTTCATCCATAAAGGAATTTCCCTTCTAAAAAAAAAAAAACAAAAAAAAAAAATTACTATTATTATTATTATTATTATAATTATTATTATTATTATTATTATTATTATTATTATTATTACTATTATTATTATTATTATTATTTTTATTATTATTATTATTATTATTATTATTATTATTATTATTATTATTATTATTATTATTATTATTATTATTATTATTATTATTATTATTATTATTATTATTATTATTATTATTATTATTATTATTATTATTATTATTATTATTATTATTATTATTATTATTATTATTATTATTATTATTATTATTATTATTATTATTATTATTATTATTATTATTATTACCACCATAATGATAGACACGGAAGAAAATTGGAACGCCGTGTCAGTCTACGTCGAGGCGGTATTACGAAAGAAGAAGAGACTGGGCTACTTAGAAGACTCGGAATAGATCTTCTAAGTTAGGAAATAGACCTCAGTGTAGTCTGGTTTCTGCTTTTGAGTCTGGCGTGGTCTGCTTGGCACCAATGGCATACAGGCTTACTGGTGCCGCAGTTTTGTTTGTGTTAAATTAACAACAAATTTAACTCTGCGACACTAGTTACTGCTGATGCTGTCGGCGTGTGGTAGATCTCGGTAGACTTATGAGCGAAATTAGATAAAACGTGTCGCTGTTTTGTTATGTAGCACAGTAGTACTGTTTTTTGTTATTTTTGTTACATATGGAAGTAGATAGTAACTCGCCAAATAGTTGGGCCTACGCAAAACGACTTTGGGAGCCAAGTAGCTATTTGTAGAATAGATGTAGAACAGAAATAACCTAGTCCAGCATCTTGAGGCAGCTTGACATGCTGGAAGCTGCTTCAAGACAGCACTTCTAGGAACTATGTAGCTCTGTATAGAATAGTTTTTAGTTTTCTAGTTATTTGTAGAATAGATGTAAACAGAAAGAACCTAGTCCAGCGTTTTGAGGCAGCTTGACATGTTGGAAGCTACTTCAAGACAGCACCTCTAGGGATTATATAGCTCTGTTTAGAATAGTTTTGTTTTGTAAATGGGAAATAACCTAGCCATAATAGAAAAGGCTTAGAAAATTAATATTGTCTTAGTAATAATATTAGAAGAGGGACAGTAGATTTTATTTTTCTGTCTGCCGCTGTCGATAGATATATGCAGAGAAGAGCGAACGGGATAATTCACACGGAAACACCGAAGTCAGCACTTTTTCGCCAGTTTGAAGAAATGCTAACGCGGTTCCAAACTGGGATATACATCGTGGGTCAAGGGAACAGATGGTGGGGGTTTTTAGCCGGTCGGTTGGTTCCTTTTTTGCAGTGCGTCTTAGTGTAATGCAAAAAGAAACCGACCAACCCGGCACTCGGTAGTCTGTTAAGCAGATTTTCCCCGCGACACCATCTATAACCGTAAAAAAGCAAAAAAAAAAAAAAAAAAAAAAATTATTATTATTATTATTATTATTATTATTATTATTATTATTATTATTATTATTATTATTATTATTATTATTATTATTATTATTATTATTATTATTATTATTATTATTATTATTATTATTATTATTATTATTATTATTATTATTATTATTATTATTATTATTATTATTATTATTATTATTATTATTATTATTATTATTATTATTATTATTATTATTATTATTATTATTATTATTATTATTATTATTATTATTATTATTATTATTATTATTATTATTATTATTATTGTTATTATTATTATTATTATTATTATTATTATTATTGTTATTATTATTATTATTATTATTATTATTATTATTATTATTATTATTATTATTATTATTATTATTATTATTATTATTATTATTATTATTATTATTATTATTATTATTATTATTATTATTATTATTATTATTATTATTATTATTATTATTATTATTATTATTATTATTATTATTATTATTCCTCTGCACGATTGCCTACCTCGTCGCGGTGCAGAGGCCGAGTATGGGCAAAGAGTCTTGGGACCCTGTTCAAAGATGAGACCTGAAACCAAATGGCAATCAACAGGGCCGGATTAAGGTGTCATACGTACCGTGCCGATAATCAGCTAGGCTGGGGGCCCTGTATAAAAACTAGCCCAGTCGCAAACGGTGTCCTCAGATATCTGGCAGCCTCTGAGTGTAAAAGCCTTACCCCCGTATGGGAGCTCTGCGGGGGCGGACCGATTTTCTCGCCTTACTCGTGGGAACAAAATATGAATGAAAGAAAAAAAAACCATACTGAGACGATGAAGAAGATGGAGAAGGTACTTCAAGAAGGGGATTTGAGGAGAGCCCATCAAATAGTCCTTTTAGACGGTGCCCGGTATTACTGCGTACACCTCCAACTGCAGCTCGCTCAAATTCCTCACCACCGGCGGTGGTAAGGGAAAATGAGCAAGAAGGCAGCATGGAGGCTAATGTCGGAGAAATATTCCAGAAGACTGATGGTGTTCTGGCCAAAATGAGAGCTGCAACTCTCAGGCAAACGAACGTCAGCTCGGAAATAAAAGATAGCATGGCGGTGCTGCAGGATGCCCTGGACACGTTAAAAAGCTTGTGGAGCCGGAAAACATGCACAAAAAGAATGGACAGCGGAACTCAAACGGAGATCCCAAGAAAAATGAGAGACTGTGCTGTCCAGACAGGCGAAAAGAGGGCATTTGATACCACGAAAGCCCAAAAAACGATGACTGTGATGCTGCCAGAAATAGTCACAAGTGGAATGCTGAAAAGAGGAGCTACTAGCCCGGCGGAAAAAGCGGCCATACCTAAAAAGAAGAAAGAGAAGGAAATGACTCCTCCACTTTCCGCCAACGTACAGCAGTGGACAGAAGTAAAGAGGAAAAAGAGGAGGGCCAGGCGAAGAACAAAAAATCTTACAGCCGAAGAGCCTAAGACAAAAGTACCTGAAGCTTCCCAAGATAAAGTAGCGGTAAATGCCAAAAAATTAAGAACCAAAGGACGTCGGCCCGCCGTTACCATCAAGCCAGCGGAGGGTAAATCATATGCGGATGTCCTAAGAAGCATCAAGGCGAAAGTTAAACCGGAGGAAACAGGTGCGGAAATAAAGGCAATCCGGCAAACACGGGATGGCAAGGTTCTTCTTGAAATCACCGGCCAGAAAAGCTTGGGAAGTTTCACAAAGGCCCTAGAAGATGCAGTGGGCACTCTAGGTAGCGTGAAGAGCATCGTACAGATGAGGTCCGTAGCAGTGAACGATTTGGACTGCCTTACTGAGCGGACTGAAGTGGAGCAGGCACTGAGGAGGGATCTCGGAGATGTCGCAGTAATGAGGGTTGGTCTTACAGCGCCAAATTCGAGGTCACAACTGACAGCCATCGTTGAACTTCTTGAGCAAGCTGCCGAAAAGCTGCTGAAGCAGGGAAGGCTCAAAGTAGGATGGGTTTCTTGCAGGGTTACGTCACGGACCGATGTCAAACGCTGCTACAGGTGTCTAAATTACGGTCACGTGGCTGGTTCTTGCAGGGGACCTGACCGAAGCAAAGCCTGCTACCGCTGCGGAAAGGAGGGTCATGTTGCTAAGGCCTGTAAAGAAAAGGCACACTGCATACTCTGTGCCGAAGCGGGTGTGCAACAGGAAAGTCTAGGCCACACTCTAGGCACAGGGTTATGCAAGGTGTTCAGAGACGCTCTGAGAAAGGCCAAAGAGACTGGAAAATGATCAGCGTCCTCCAGGCAAACTTAAATCGTAGCCGAGTGGCAGATGACCTCCTGCATCAGCTTGCTCGGGAGAAGAGTTCCGACATACTGCTCATTAGTGAGCAGTATATGGACAGAACCACTTCTTGGTTCTCGGACGAGCTTGGTACGGCGGCCATTTGGATACCTGATGCAGCGAAAATCCCGGTACGAGAGCATGGGCGCGGGCGTGGGTTCGTCTGGGTTAAATACGCGGATATCACATTTATAAGCGTCTATCTGACACCCAACGAAGTCATAGCGGATTTCCGAGCGAAATTGGCGAACCTTGAGGATACGGTTTTGAACACGACGGGTCGCGTAGTGATTGGTGGCGATTTCAACGCTAAGGCAACCGAGTGGGGAATGCCCTACCCTGACTCAAGGGGAAGCGAGGTGTTAGGGTTGGCATCCAGAACCGGTTTACTTGTGCTGAATGTCGGCTCGACATCTACTTTTCGTCGACCGGGGTATTCAGAAACCATTCCCGACGTATCCTTTGCCTGTGAGCGCTTGGCCGCTTTGGTCGAAGGCTGGCATGTGATCGAGGACTACACGGGCAGTGACCATCAGTACATTGTATTCGTGGTCCGTGAGAGGCGGCAACTCCAAAGAACAATAAATAGCAGACCACAGCGCTGGAACATGGGGAGAATTGACGAAGCGGTATTTGCAGCGATCATCCGGGGAGGTGTCCAAATGCAGGTCGAGGGGCAGCCTGCAACCCCTCACCAGGCAGGGCCGTTGGTGGATGCCACTCTACGTCAAATCACCCTAGCCTGCGACCGCTCAATGCCTCGGAGGCGAATTCCTCATGGAAAACAGCCAATGTACTGGTGGACAGCCGAGATAGCTGACCTCCGGAGAGATTGTCTCCGACTGCGGAGAAAGGCTCAGAGAGCTAGAACGGAGGAGGAGGTTAGGATCAGGTCCTCGGACCACAAGGAGAAAAAGCGCCAGTTGCGACGTGCAATCAATCACAGCAAGGCGAGATGCTGGGAAGCACTGAGAGAGGATATAAACTCAGATCCATGGGGCTTAGGTTACAAAATTGTAACCCAGAAAATTGGGGCACTGAAAACCCCTCCGCCCATGGACATGCGGACCACAACGCGCCTAGTTAAAGCCCTCTTTCCAGTGCATCTCCAGCGAGCTGCTAGAGTATACAACCGGGATGGCGCTTCCCCGTTTACAATGGAGGAGCTGGAAGTGGCCATCCAATCTCTCAAGGTCAAGAAGGCCCCAGGTCCAGACGGTATCCAAGGAGAGATATTAAAGCTGGTTTTTCGATATAATCCGAATATTCTGTTGAGTATGTACAATGCCTGTCTCTCAGCGGGAATTTTCCCCAAGTGTTGGAAGACAGCTAGGCTGGTACTAATCAGCAAGGAGAAAGGAGACCCGGAGCTGCCTTCCTCATACCGTCCGCTCTGCATGCTGGACACTGCGGGAAAGGTTCTTGAGAAGTTACTCAAGCCAAGGCTGTTGTCTGCCATCGAGGCAGCTGGAGGTTTGTCTCCGCGTCAGTACGGTTTCAGGGCTGGTCGTTCCACAGCAGATGCCATTGTGGAAGTCACATCTGCGATGAGCAGGGCCGAGGACCACAACCATTTCTCACGTCGTATAGTCCTCCTTGTGACTTTAGACGTGAAAAATGCGTTTAATTCGGCCAGATGGAGCGACATGCTCCAAGCTCTAGAGCAGGAATTTCGTGTTCCGGAATATCTGCTAGGAATGATCAGCGACTACCTTGACGACCGTACAGTACTCTTCGATACGACTGAAGGACAAGGGAGTATCACTGTCTCTGGAGGTGCAGCACAAGGTTCAATCCTCGGTCCCGACCTTTGGAATGCCGCATACGACAGTCTGTTGCGATTAAACATGCCGGATGAGTCAATGCTGGTCGGATATGCGGACGACGTTGCCGTGCTGATAGCAGCGCGAAACGTGGAGCTCGCCCAATTGAAGCTCAATCAGACCATGCGGTCCATCCTTTCTTGGATGGACCGCCGCGGACTGTCGTTGGCATTGAGCAAGACGGAGGTCGTAGTGCTGACAAAAAGGAGGATGAACCTTGAGCTCCAGATGCGCATCGGCGAAGAAGAGGTGCAGGCAAGACGGGCGGTAAAATATCTCGGCATCATGATTGACAGCAGGCTAAATTACTTTGAGCAGATCAAGAAGACTGCTGACAGGGCCGCAAATGGTGTCATGGCGCTGGCTCGATTGATGGCCAACATAGGTGGACCAAGATCGAGTCGGAGGCGGCTACTGATGTCCGCGGTCCAATCAGTCTTGCTGTATGGTGCCGAGATATGGGGTCATGCTATCGCAAAGGAGTGCTATCGGATAAGGCTGGGTCGGGTCCAAAGGCTGGCGGCGTTGCGAGTGGCGTCTGCTTACAGAACTGTCTCGGAGCCAGCTGTCCTGGTTAATGCTGGCGTCATTCCAATTGCCCTACTCGCAAGGGAGCGTCAGGCGATATACCGGAGAAAGGCCGAAGGAAATATAGAGTCAGTGCAGAAGGAAGAGCGGAATCGCACGCTTCGGCAATGGCAGGAGAACTGGGAACTGGAGGAACGAGGGATATGGACGAGGCGGCTCATCTGGGAGGTTACCCCATGGGTAGAAAGACGACATGGAGAGGTAGATTACTACTTCACTCAGCTGCTGAGTGGACATGGATACTTTCGGGCCTATCTGCACAAGATGGGGAAGGCACGTTCAGCGGAGTGCATATATTGCCACATGCACGATGATGCTGAGCACACTTTTTTCATCTGTGAAAGGTGGGCTCGAGAGCGTGTGCAGCTAAGGGAAGTTGTACCGCGGTTCTCTCCGGACACAGGGGTGGGCCACATTTTACAGGGTAGGGGAGCGTGGGACAGTTTGTCACTCTTTGCGCAGAAAATACTGCGGAAAAAGAAGGTGGACCTAGACACCACAGAGGTCCAACCTACAGACTTTGGCTAGGCAGCAGCCTTCAAGGCGAAGGCATTGGACCTAGCCCGAAGTAATGTGACAAACGGTTCCAGGCTAGTGTCCGTGGAGAGCGGGAGGTTTTTTAGTCGGTATGCCCAATATGGGAGACTCCGACATTTGTTGGACGCACGTGCGCCCTTCATCCATAAAGGATTTTCCCTTCTAAAAAAAAAAAAAAAAAAAAAAAAAAAATTATTATTATTATTACAGAGATCGAAATCAGAGGAATCCGCAGAACTCAAAATGGGGATGTGCTGCTGGAAATGGGGAAAGGCCCGAAAGAAAAAGGTAAATTCACCAAGGAGTTACAGGAAGCTCTAGGGACTTCGGCTAGTGTAAGGAATCTCACACCAAAGACTGCGATAGAGATTAAAGACTTGGATTGTGTAACAACCATTGAGGAAGTTCAAAAGGGAGGTAAAGGCTGGTATATGGTCTCAGACAAACGTTCTACCAACGGACGTCTTGAAAAAAACTGGGAAACGCCTACTGTAATTATCAGCTCTGCCAGCAAATCCTAATCTCACCTCCTCGAAGGTAGGTAACATAGTTATCTGCCGGGCACCTCCTGGTAACATACTTAGTATGGCTAACGAGATAGGGTAAAAGCGAATATTTGGCGCTCTAACTAAATAAAACAAGTTGGTGCAGGACGGGCGTGTATTACTCGTACAAGCGCGAAATGCTCAAAATCCAAGCGCGTCTGTATTCGTAGCGAGCGGCGACTTGGTCGGCGTCTGTACTCCATGTTAGGAGCGGCCGGAATTAAAAACGGAGATGAGTAACTCCATAAAGACTCAGTTTATAAATATGCAATGGATAAAACAATATATATAAATACCCCAGGTGGTAATCTAGCTATGCTAGAGAATCCATCCTCCAAGGAGGCCGATCCCACGGATTCTGGGGGGGATCGCTTATTGCTAAAAAATAAATCTGTGCCAAATGACCCGGCTAGCAACCGGCGCTTAGAGGTATGCGGGCCTCTAAGTGTTAAATATGTTACCGAAGAACAGAAGAAACAAAAGCAGCAACCAAAAATGGGAAGTTACCCATTTCAAAGAAGCAACAAAATAGCTCGTTCTCCAATTAAAGGAGCATCAGCCGAACTCACTAAATGCAGTAAGAAACTGATCATCATACCAGAAAAGACGGTAAATGGAGGAACGCCGAAAGAAGGTATACACAAATTATCAGTTTCCCAAATTGAAACATCAAGGAAAATCCCTGAAGATATGGAGGAACAGCAACTTCAGAAAATACAACATCTGACAGAAATCATGCTGCAAGCTGCTGCCAAGCAGAAAAACATTAGTATGGACATCAAAAATGGCCTAATAAAGTTACAGGAAGCGATAGAAGTAATTTTCGAAGGCAGAACCCAAAGGAAGGAACAAACGAAAAATACCAGCGAAATCCCCAGCATAGGAGAGCAAAATGCAGCATTAACCTCCTCAAATGGTAAGAAACGAGGCAGAGAGATCTATGCAGATGAGCATGGTCAAACCGACACCCCTCCTGCATACAAGAAAGGAAGAGAAGCAGAAGAAAGTGGTTGGACACTTGTGCAAACTAGAACTTCAGCGCAGCGACAACCCAGATCGAACGAAGGTAAAGTACTGCCAGGAAAAAAAGAAGCAGCGAGTAGCCAAAGAACACGGAAGAGAAGAAGTAAGATGTCACACTCGGAAAAGCAGAAGAGTACAAGGCCCCGATCAGAAGCAATACTGATAAAACCCACCACAGGGAAGACTTACGCTGAAATCCTAAAGGAAATAAAAGGAAGGGTAAACCCTGAAAAAACAGAGATCGAAATCAGAGGAATCCGCAGAACTCAAAATGGGGATGTGCTGCTGGAAATGGGGAAAGGCCCGAAAGAAAAAGGTAAATTCACCAAGGAGTTACAGGAAGCTCTAGGGACTTCGGCTAGTGTAAGGAATCTCACACCAAAGACTGCGATAGAGATTAAAGACTTGGATTGTGTAACAACCATTGAGGAAGTTCAAAAGGCTATAAATAAGGAATTAACGGAAGTTGTCGAATGCAAAATACATTTGACAGCAACAAATGGCAGGGAACAGATAACTGCGGTTGTAGTTATGGAAGAAAGCGATGCCAAAAAATTACTGGTAACATCGAAAATAAAAATTGGATGGATCAGATGCAGAATTAGGGAGAGAACAGAAGTTAAGCGATGCTACAAATGCCTTAACCTCGGCCACTTAAGGAGGCAATGCAAATATGAAGATCGTAGAGACTGCTGCTACAAGTGCGGACGAAAAGGACACACAGTCAAAAACTGTAAACAAAAGGCAAGGTGCTTTTTGTGTGCAGAAATAAAAGCAGAAAGTCTGGAGCACGTGTCAGGATCCGGTTTGTGTAGAGTGTTTCGAACTGCACTTGAGGAGAGTAAAAAGCATAAAAATAATTAAGCTCTTACAAGGTAATTTGCACAGGAGCAAAACGGCCGATGATCTACTTTTACAGCTCGTCCGAGAAAAGAATATCGACTTAGTAATTATCAGCGAGCAGTACAAAAATAAAGATTATCAGAATTGGTTCTCGGATGTCACAAGTACAGCAGCCATCTGGGTAGTAAATCAAGGGAAAATACAAATTAACAGCCATGGAGCCGGAAATGGGTTTGTATGGATCACAAACGGCAAAGAAACAATAATAAGCTGTTACCTAACTCCAAATCAAACGGCACAGGAATATCGACAGAAAATGGAGCAACTAGAAGATAAGATAATAGAACTAGGAGGAAATGTAGTAGTCGCCGGTGACTTCAATGCTAAAGCAGTGGAGTGGGGATTGCCAGTTACAGATAACAGGGGAAGGCAAATTTTGGAAATGGTAGCAAGACAAAATTTAATTGTGTTAAACTCAGGAAATACCAGCACATTCAGGAGACCCGGGTACACCGAAACTATACCCGATATATCCCTAGCAACAGAAGAACTTGCTAACAACATAGAAAACTGGATGGTTCTAGAGGATTATACTGGCAGCGATCATCAGTATATACAATTCGAAATATGCACGAGAAGGAGAGAAAGAAATCGCAACAACCAGCGAGAAGGTACATGGAACGTCAATAAGCTGGATAAAGAAAAAATGGCCGGTGTAATAAGGAGAAATCTAGAAAGAGTAATGCAAGTGCCACAGAACGAAACAGGCAGAGAACGAGCAGAAGCAGTGGTGAAAGTTACTATGAACACCATCGCAAGAGCTTGTGTAGAATCAATGCCCAAGAAGTTTGGAAATAGAAACAGATGCCCTGTATACTGGTGGACAGAAGAAATAGCGGAATTGAGAAGAAAATGTTTGCGTCTCCGCCGCATAGCACAGCGACAGAGAAATGGAGCAGCAGAAACAAGCAAACTAGAGGAATATAGAATAGCGAGAAAAACGCTCCGAATTATAATAAAGAAGAGTAAAATGAAAAACTGGAAAAGTTTGTGTGAAGAAGTAAACAATGATCCCTGGGGACTTGGATACAAAATTGTAATGAAAAGAATCAGAGCACCAGCATCAGAAAATCAGCTAGAAGCGGACGTTATGGAAAATGTTGTAAACACACTTTTCCCTACACACCCTAGAAGAAATGTATTGCAGAGGCACGAAGAACCAGGAGAAGCCCCAATTTTTACACAAATAGAACTAGAAGATGCAGTAAAATGTATGAAAAACAAGAAAGCCCCCGGACCTGATAGAATACCAGCAGAGGTCATCAAATTAGTAGCTTCGAATAATACACAAATGATGCTGAATATGTATAATTGCTGCCTAAAAGAAGGAGTATTCAGCAAAAGGTGGAAAGAAGCAAGACTGGTTTTAATTGACAAAGCTAAAGGAGTAAGAGGAGCAGCATCGTCATACAGGCCACTATGTATGTTAGATACGGCCGGGAAACTCTTCGAAAGGTTAATAAAAACAAGACTGCAAGCAGCAATTCATACAGCTGGTGGATTAGCGAACACACAGTTCGGGTTCAGAAAGGGAAGGTCGACCGTTGACGCTATCAAGGTGGTAACAGAAACTGCGGAAGCCACACGAATGGAAACACATCACTCGAGGAAAATAGTTCTACTTGTTACCTTGGATGTCAAAAATGCCTTTAATTCGGCAAGATGGACTGACATCATAGACGCATTACAAAATAAGTTTACTATACCTACGTACCTTCTGAAAGTTCTAATAGATTACTTAAGCGAGCGAAGATTGATATACAACACGGTAGATGGAAAGAGGATAAAGGATCTTACGGCAGGAGTAGCACAAGGATCAATACTAGGACCAGAACTATGGAATGTTCTGTACAACAGTCTATTATGTATGGAAATGCCTGAAAATATACAGCTAGTAGGTTATGCTGATGATATAGCAGCTATTATAACGGCACGGGATATAGCAGAATCACAGATTAGGCTGAATCAAGTTATGAGAAGAGTGTATAGTTGGATGAGGGAACATAGATTAGAATTAGCAACGGCAAAAACAGAAATCGTTATGCTAACTAAGAAAAGAATACCAACTATAATTCCAATGCAAGTAGGTCCAGAAACAATAATGACCAAAGAATCAGCAAATTACTTAGGAGTTACTATTGATACAAGGCTAACATTTTGGCAACAAATCCAAAAAGTAGCAGATAAAGCAGCAGAAGCTACAATCAAGCTAAGCAAACTTATGGCAAACATTGGAGGACCCAAACCAGAAAAAAGACGAATCATTATGAAAACCGCAGAATCAATCCTTCTATACGGAGCTGAAATCTGGGCACATGCGATGGACAAGAGGTATTGTAAAAAACGCATAGCAGCGGTGCAACGAAGAGGGGCTCTCCGAGTCGCGTGCTCCTATCGAACAGTTTCACATTCGGCGGTCATGGTAATCGCGGGCGTGATTCCGATTGATTTGCTAGCGCAAGAACGAAGAAATATATATATAAGGGATCAAGCAACGAGCCGAGATGTCATTGTAGCAGAGGAAAGAAGGTACACGATGACAAGATGGCAAGAACACTGGAGTAATGATCAGCACGGGCGATGGACGGCTAGATTAATCCCACAAGTAGAAGTCTGGTTTAACCGACACCATGGAGAAGTAAATTTTTACATCACTCAGTTCCTATCAGGCCACGGATATTTTCGATCCTACCTCTACAAGATGGGCAAAGTAAACAATCCAGGATGCAGTCACTGCAGCGCAATACATGACACAGCGCATCACACTTTTTTCGAATGTGATTTAGCAGAAACAGAAAGAGAATCTTTAATAGTAGCAGTAGGAGAATTAACATCAGAAAATATAATTTCTGTAATGCTTGAAAACCAAGAAAAATGGAATGCAATAGCTAAATACATAGAATTAATACTACGCAGGAAGAAAGAGCTCAGATATTTAGAGGACCTAGAAGAAGAATCATAAAAGAAAATTAAAAAAAAGGAACAAGCACGGCCCAACTTGAAGTAATGCGAAAGCGGTTCCGGGTTGGTTTCACCGTGGGAAAAGGAGGTGGTGTATTTGGTGAGTAGACCGAACAAGATCATGGGAGTCTCACATACCCTTGAAGTGCGGACCCTTCAAGATACCTATAAAAGGTTTTCACCACCGACCTACGAAAAAAAAAAAAAAAAAAAATTATTATTATTATTATTATTATTATTATTATTATTATTATTATTATTATTATTATTATTATTATTATTATTATTATTATTATTATTATTATTATTATTATTATTATTATTATTATTATTATTATTATTATTATTATTATTATTATTATTATTATTATTATTATAATTATTATTATTATTATTATTATTATTATTATTATTATTATTATTATTATTATTATTATTATTATTATTATTATTATTATTATTATTATTATTATTATTATTATTATTATTATTATTATTATTATTATTATTATTATTATTATTATTATTATTATTATTATTATTCAGCTAGAAGCGGACGTTATGGAAAATATTGTAAACGCACTTTTCCCTACACACCCTAGAAGAAATGTATTGCAGAGGCACGAAGAACCAGGAGAAGCCCCAATTTTTACACAAATAGAACTAGAAGATGCAGTAAAATGTATGAAAAACAAGAAAGCCCCCGGACCTGATAGAATACCAGCAGAGGTCATCAAATTAGTAGCTTCGAATAATCCACAAATGATGCTGAATATGTATAATTGCTGCCTAAAAGAAGGAGTATTCAGCAAAAGGTGGAAAGAAGCAAGACTGGTTTTAATTGACAAAGCTAAAGGAGCAAGAGGAGCAGCATCGTCATACAGGCCACTATGTATGTTAGATACGGCCGGGAAACTCTTCGAAAGGTTAATAAAAACAAGACTGCAAGCAGCAATTCATACAGCTGGTGGATTAGCGAACACACAGTTCGGGTTCAGAAAGGGAAGGTCGACCGTTGACGCTATCAAGGTGGTAACAGAAACTGCGGAAGCCACACGAATGGAAACACATCACTCGAGGAAAATAGTTCTACTTGTTACCTTGGATGCCAAAAATGCCTTTAATTCGGCAAGATGGACTGACATCATAGACGCATTACAAAATAAGTTTACTATACCTACGTACCTTCTGAAAGTTCTAATAGATTACTTAAGCGAGCGAAGATTGATATACAACACGGTAGATGGAAAGAGGATAAAGGATCTTACGGCAGGAGTAGCACAAGGATCAATACTAGGACCAGAACTATGGAATGTTCTGTACAACAGTCTATTATGTATGGAAATGCCTGAAAATATACAGCTAGTAGGTTATGCTGATGATATAGCAGCTATTATAACGGCACGGGATATAGCAGAATCACAGATTAGGCTGAATCAAGTTATGAGAAGAGTGTATAGTTGGATGAGGGAACATAGATTAGAATTAGCAACGGCAAAAACAGAAATCGTTATGTTAACTAAGAAAAGAATACCAACTATAATTCCAATGCAAGTAGGTCCAGAAACAATAATGACCAAAGAATCAGCAAATTACTTAGGAGTTACTATTGATACAAGGCTAACATTTTGGCAACAAATCCAAAAAGTAGCAGATAAAGCAGCAGAAGCTACAATCAAGCTAAGCAAACTTATGGCAAACATTGGAGGACCCAAACCAGAAAAAAGACGAATCATTATGAAAACCGCAGAATCAATCCTTCTATACGGAGCTGAAATCTGGGCACATGCGATGGACAAGAGGTATTGTAAAAAACGCATAGCAGCGGTGCAACGAAGAGGGGCTCTCCGAGTCGCGTGCTCCTATCGAACAGTTTCACATTCGGCGGTCATGGTAATCGCGGGCGTGATTCCGATTGATTTGCTAGCGCAAGAACGAAGAAATATATATATAAGGGATCAAGCAACGAGCCGAGATGTCATTGTAGCAGAGGAAAGAAGGTACACGATGACAAGATGGCAAGAACACTGGAGTAATGATCAGCACGGGCGATGGACGGCTAGATTAATCCCACAAGTAGAAGTCTGGTTTAACCGACACCATGGAGAAGTAAATTTTTACATCACTCAGTTCCTATCAGGCCACGGATATTTTCGATCCTACCTCTATAAGATGGGCAAAGTAAACAATCCAGGATGCAGTCACTGCAGCGCAACACATGACACAGCGCATCACACTTTTTTCGAATGTGATTTAGCAGAAACAGAAAGAGAATCTTTAATAGTAGCAGTAGGAGAATTAACAACAGAAAATATAATTTCTGTAATGCTTGAAAACCAAGAAAAATGGAATGCAATAGCTAAATACATAGAATTAATACTACGCAGGAAGAAAGAGCTCAGATATTTAGAGGACCTAGAAGAAGAATCATAAAAGAAAATTAAAAAAAAGGAACAAGCACGGCCCAACTTGAAGTAATGCGAAAGCGGTTCCGGGTTGGTTTCACCGTGGGAAAAGGAGGTGGTGTATTTGGTGAGTAGACCGAACAAGATCATGGGAGTCTCACATACCCTTGAAGTGCGGACCCTTCAAGATACCTATAAAAGGTTTTCACCACCGACCTACGAAAAAAAAAAAAAAAAATTATTATTATTATTATTATTATTATTATTATTATTATTATTATTATTATTATTATTATTATTATTATTATTATTATTATTATTATTATTATTATTATTATTATTATTATTATTATTATTATTATTATTATTATTATTATTATTATTATTATTATTATTATTATTATTATTATTATTATTATTATTATTATTATTATTATTATTATTATTATTATTATTATTATTATTATTATTATTATTATTATTATTATTATTATTATTATTATTATTATTATTATTATTATTATTATTATTATTATTATTATTATTATTATTATTATTATTATTATTATTATTATTATTATTATTATTATTATTATTATTATTCCTCTGCACGATTGCCTACCTCGTCGCGGTGCAGAGGCCGAGTATGGGCAAAGAGTCTTGGGACCCTGTTCAAAGATGAGACCTGAAACCAAATGGCAATCAACAGGGCCGGATTAAGGTGTCATACGTACCGTGCCGATAATCAGCTAGGCTGGGGGCCCTGTATAAAAACTAGCCCAGTCGCAAACGGTGTCCTCAGATATCTGGCAGCCTCTGAGTGTAAAAGCCTTACCCCCGTATGGGAGCTCTGCGGGGGCGGACCGATTTTCTCGCCTTACTCGTGGGAACAAAATATGAATGAAAGAAAAAAAAACCATACTGAGACGATGAAGAAGATGGAGAAGGATGAAGGTACTTCAAGAAGGGGATTTGAGGAGAGCCCATCAAATAGTCCTTTTAGACGGTGCCCGGTATTACTGCGTACACCTCCAACTGCAGCTCGCTCAAATTCCTCACCACCGGCGGTGGTAAGGGAAAATGAGCACGAAGGCAGCATGGAGGCTAATGTCGGAGAAATATTCCAGAAGACTGATGGTGTTCTGGCCAAAATGAGAGCTGCAACTCTCAGGCAAACGAACGTCAGCTCGGAAATAAAAGATGGCATGGCGGTGCTCCAGGATGCCCTGGACACGTTAAAAAGCTTGTGGAGCCGGAAAACATGCACAAAAAGAATGGACAGCGGAACTCAAACGGAGATCCCAAGAAAAATGAGAGACTGTGCTGTCCAGACAGGCGAAAAGAGGGCATTTGATACCACGAAAGCCCAAAAAACGATGACTGTGATGCTGCCAGAAATAGTCACAAGTGGAATGCTGAAAAGAGGAGCTACTAGCCCGGCGGAAAAAGCGGCCATACCTAAAAAGAAGAAAGAGAAGGAAATGACTCCTCCACTTTCCGCCAACGTACAGCAGTGGACAGAAGTAAAGAGGAAAAAGAGGAGGGCCAGGCGAAGAACAAAAAATCTTACAGCCGAAGAGCCTAAGACAAAAGTACCTGAAGCTTCCCAAGATAAAGTAGCGGTAAATGCCAAAAAATTAAGAACCAAAGGACGTCGGCCCGCCGTTACCATCAAGCCAGCGGAGGGTAAATCATATGCGGATGTCCTAAGAAGCATCAAGGCGAAAGTTAAACCGGAGGAAACAGGTGCGGAAATAAAGGCAATCCGGCAAACACGGGATGGCAAGGTTCTTCTTGAAATCACCGGCCAGAAAAGCTTGGGAAGTTTCACAAAGGCCCTAGAAGATGCAGTGGGCACTCTAGGTAGCGTGAAGAGCATCGTACAGATGAGGTCCGTAGCAGTGAACGATTTGGACTGCCTTACTGAGCGGACTGAAGTGGAGCAGGCACTGAGGAGGGATCTCGGAGATGTCGCAGTAGTGAGGGTTGGTCTTACAGCGCCAAATTCGAGGTCACAACTGACAGCCATCGTTGAACTTCCTGAGCAAGCTGCCGAAAAGCTGCTGAAGCAGGGAAGGCTCAAAGTAGGATGGGTTTCTTGCAGGGTTACGTCACGGACCGATGTCAAACGCTGCTACAGGTGTCTAAATTACGGTCACGTGGCTGGTTCTTGCAGGGGACCTGACCGAAGCAAAGCCGGCTACCGCTGCGGAAAGGAGGGTCATGTTGCTAAGGCCTGTAAAGAAAAGGCACACTGCATACTCTGTGCCGAAGCGGGTGTGCAACAGGAAAGTCTAGGCCACACTCTAGGCACAGGGTTATGCAAGGTGTTCAGAGACGCTCTGAGAAAGGCCAAAGAGACTGGAAAATGATCAGCGTCCTCCAGGCAAACTTAAATCGTAGCCGAGTGGCAGATGACCTCCTGCATCAGCTTGCTCGGGAGAAGAGTTCCGACATACTGCTCATTAGTGAGCAGTATATGGACAGAACCACTTCTTGGTTCTCGGACGAGCTTGGTACGGCGGCCATTTGGATACCTGATGCAGCGAAAATCCCGGTACGAGAGCATGGGCGCGGGCGTGGGTTCGTCTGGGTTAAATACGCGGATATCACATTTATAAGCGTCTATCTGACACCCAACGAAGTCATAGCGGATTTCCGAGCGAAATTGGCGAACCTTGAGGATACGGTTTTGAACACGACGGGTCGCGTAGTGATTGGTGGCGATTTCAACGCTAAGGCAACCGAGTGGGGAATGCCCTACCCTGACTCAAGGGGAAGCGAGGTGTTAGGGTTGGCATCCAGAACCGGTTTACTTGTGCTGAATGTCGGCTCGACATCTACTTTTCGTCGACCGGGGTATTCAGAAACCATTCCCGACGTATCCTTTGCCTGTGAGCGCTTGGCCGCTTTGGTCGAAGGCTGGCATGTGATCGAGGACTACACGGGCAGTGACCATCAGTACATTGTATTCGTGGTCCGTGAGAGGCGGCAACTCCAAAGAACAATAAATAGCAGACCACAGCGCTGGAACATGGGGAGAATTGACGAAGCGGTATTTGCAGCGATCATCCGGGGAGGTGTCCAAATGCAGGTCGAGGGGCAGCCTGCAACCCCTCACCAGGCAGGGCCGTTGGTGGATGCCACTCTACATCAAATCACCCTAGCCTGCGACCGCTCAATGCCTCGGAGGCGAATTCCTCATGGAAAACAGCCAATGTACTGGTGGACAGCCGAGATAGCTGACCTCCGGAGAGATTGTCTCCGACTGCGGAGAAAGGCTCAGAGAGCTAGAACGGAGGAGGAGGTTAGGATCAGGTCCTCGGACCACAAGGAGAAAAAGCGCCAGTTGCGACGTGCAATCAATCACAGCAAGGCGAGATGCTGGGAAGCACTGAGAGAGGATATAAACTCAGATCCATGGGGCTTAGGTTACAAAATTGTAACCCAGAAAATTGGGGCACTGAAAACCCCTCCGCCCATGGACATGCGGACCACAACGTGCCTAGTTAAAGCCCTCTTTCCAGTGCATCTCCAGCGAGCTGCTAGAGTATACAACCGGGATGGGGCTTCCCCGTTTACAATGGAGGAGCTGGAAATGGCCATCCAATCTCTCAAGGTCAAGAAGGCCCCAGGTCCAGACGATATCCAAGGAGAGATATTAAAGCTGGTTTTTCGGTATAATCCGAATATTCTGTTGAGTATGTACAATGCCTGTCTCTCAGCGGGAATTTTCCCCAAGTGTTGGAAGACAGCTAGGCTGGTACTAATCAGCAAGGAGAAAGGAGACCCGGAGCTGCCTTCCTCATACCGTCCGCTCTGCATGCTGGACACTGCGGGAAAGGTTCTTGAGAAGTTACTCAAGCCAAGGCTGTTGTCTGCCATCGAGGCAGCTGGAGGTTTGTCTCCGCGTCAGTACGGTTTCAGGGCTGGTCGTTCCACAGCAGATGCCATTGTGGAAGTCACATCTGCGATGAGCAGGGCCGAGGACCACAACCATTTCTCACGTCGTATAGTCCTCCTTGTGACTTTAGACGTGAAAAATGCGTTTAATTCGGCCAGATGGAGCGACATGCTCCAAGCTCTAGAGCAGGAATTTCGTGTTCCGGAATATCTGCTAGGAATGATCAGCGACTACCTTGACGACCGTACAGTACTCTTCGATACGACTGAAGGACAAGGGAGTATCACTGTCTCTGGAGGTGCAGCACAAGGTTCAATCCTCGGTCCCGACCTTTGGAATGCCGCATACGACAGTCTGTTGCGATTAAACATGCCGGATGAGTCAATGCTGGTCGGATATGCGGACGACGTTGCCGTGCTGATAGCAGCGCGAAACGTGCAGCTCGCCCAATTGAAGCTCAATCAGACCATGCGGTCCATCCTTTCTTGGATGGACAGCCGCGGACTGTCGTTGGCATTGAGCAAGACGGAGGTCGTAGTGCTGACAAAAAGGAGGATGAACCTTGAGCTCCAGATGCGCATCGGCGAAGAAGAGGTGCAGACAAGACGGGCGGTAAAATATCTCGGCATCATGATTGACAGCAGGCTAAATTACTTTGAGCAGATCAAGAAGACTGCTGACAGGGCCGCAAATGGTGTCATGGCGCTGGCTCGATTGATGGCCAACATAGGTGGACCAAGATCGAGTCGGAGGCGGCTACTGATGTCCGCGGTCCAATCAGTCTTGCTGTATGGTGCCGAGATATGGGGTCATGCTATCGCAAAGGAGTGCTATCGGATAAGGCTGGGTCGGGTCCAAAGGCTGGCGGCGTTGCGAGTGGCGTCTGCTTACAGAACTGTCTCGGAGCCAGCTGTCCTGGTTATCGCTGGCGTCATTCCAATTGCCCTACTCGCAAGGGAGCGTCAGGCGATATACCGGAGAAAGGCCGAAGGAAATATAGAGTCAGTGCAGAAGGAAGAGCGGAATCGCACGCTTCGGCAATGGCAGGAGAACTGGGAACTGGAGGAACGAGGGATATGGACGAGGCGGCTCATCGGGGAGGTTACCCCATGGGTAGAAAGACGACATGGAGAGGTAGATTACTACTTCACTCAGCTGCTGAGTGGACATGGATACTTTCGGGCCTATCTGCACAAGATGGGGAAGGCACGTTCAGCGGAGTGCATATATTGCCACATACACGATGATGCTGAGCACACTTTTTTCATCTGTGAAAGGTGGGCTCGAGAGCGTGTGCAGCTAAGGGAAGTTGTACCGCGGTTCTCTCCGGACACAGTGGTGGGCCACATTTTACAGGGTAGGGGGGCGTGGGACAGCTTGTCACTCTTTGCGCAGAAAATACTGCGGAAAAAGAAGGTGGACCTAGACACCACAGAGGTCCAACCTACAGACTTTGGCTAGGCAGCAGCCTTCAAGGCGATGGCATTGGACCTAGCCCGAAGTAATGTGACAAACGGTTCCAGGCTAGTGTCCGTGGAGAGCGGGAGGTTTTTTAGTCGGTATGCCCAATATGGGAGACTCCGACATTTGTTGGACGCACGTGCGCCCTTCATCCATAAAGGATTTTCCCTTCTAAAAAAAAAAAAAAAAAAATTATTATTATTATTATTATTATTATTATTATTATTATTATTATTATTATTATTATTATTATTATTATTATTATTATTATTATTATTATTATTATTATTATTATTATTATTATTATTATTATTATTATTATTATTATTATTATTATTATTATTATTATTATTATTATTATTATTATTATTATTATTATTATTATTATTATTATTATTATTATTATTATTATTATTATTATTATTATTATTATTATTATTATTATTATTATTATTATTATTATTATTATTATTATTATTATTATTATTATTATTATTATTATTATTATTATTATTATTATTATTATTTATTATTATTATTATTATTATTATTATTATTATTATTATTATTATTATTATTATTATTATTATTATTATTATTATTATTATTATTATTATTATTATTATTATTATTATTATTATTATTATTATTATTATTATTATTATTATTATTATTATTATTATTATTATTATTATTATTATTATTATTATTATTATTATTATTATTATTATTATTATTATTATTATTATTATTATTATTATTATTATTATTATTAATTATTATTATTATTATTATTATTATTATTATTATTATTATTATTATTATTATTATTATTATTATTATTATTATTATTATTATTATTATTATTATTATTATTATTATTATTATTATTATTATTATTATTATTATTATTATTATTATTATTATTATTATTATTATTATTATTATTATTATTATTATTATTATTATTATTATTATTATTATTATTATTATTATTATTATTATTATTATTATTATTATTATTATTATTATTATTATTATTATTATTATTATTATTATTATTATTATTATTATTATTATTATTATTATTATTATTATTATTATTATTATTATTATTATTATTATTATTATTATTATTTATTATTATTATTATTATTATTATTATTATTATTATTATTATTATTATTATTATTATTATTATTATTATTATTATTATTATTATTATTATTATTATTATTATTAGTATTATTATTATTATTATTATTATTATTATTATTATTATTATTATTATTATTATTATTATTATTATTATTATTATTATTATTATTATTATTATTATTATTATTATTATTATTATTATTATTATTATTATTATTATTATTATTATTATTATTATTATTATTATTATTATTATTATTATTATTATTCAAAGGCAACGAGCCATGTGTCAGGTACGAAAGACTGCAGTGCATTTCGGAGAGCTCTTGAGGAAGTCAGGAAAAATATAAAAAATAGAAGATGATAAAAGTTCTTCAAGGAAATATGCATAGAAGTCGAGTAGCAGATGATCTCTTAACACAGATCACGCTAGAAAAAGAAATTGATGTTCTAATAATCAGCGAGCAGTACGTCCACCAGAGCAGAAACAACTGGTTCTCAGATGTCACCGACACGGCGGCAATCTGGATCCCAAACCCTGGAAAAATACACGCATTGGAACATGGGGCCGGAAATGGCTTCGTTTGGGTTAAGAGTAGCCAGTTCACCATCATAAGCTGCTATTTAACACCAAACCAAACGGCGCAGGAATACCAGGAGATGATCGAGAATCTAGAGGACGCAGTATCGGAACAAGAAGGGCAGAAAATTATTGGTGGCGATTTTAATGCAAAAGCAGTGGAGTGGGGAATGCCCACCACGAACAGCAGAGGATCGCAGATTTTAGACATGGCAGCCAGACAAGGGCTGATAATCATAAACTCCGGAAGCACAACAACGTTTCGGCGACCAGGGTACGCAGAAACAATACCGGACATCTCCCTGGCTACACAGAATATAGCGGGATTTATTACTGATTGGGTAGTTATGGAGGACTACACAGGGAGCGATCATCAGTACATTACGTTCAATATAAATATTAGAGAAGAAATGATATCCGAGAGCACAACGGAAAGTTCTAGATATAACGTGAATAAACTCGATACTAGAAGATTGAGTGAATCACTTAGATATAGCCTAGGTGACACAATGCAGGCAGGTGTAGAGCTAGAAGGTAGGATAAAAGCTGAGGCAGTGGTAGAGCAGACAATGAGTGCACTCATACTAGCCTGCGAGGAGTCAATGCCGCGAAAGAGGAAATTTACAAAAAGAAAACCGGTATACTGGTGGAATGAAGAAATAGCGGAGCTACGAAGAAGGTGTCAGCATCTTCGAAGAATTGCACAGCGATCACGAAACAGAGCGGATGCAACGGAAAAAATGGCAGCATATAAAATAAGCCGCAAAACACTCAGGAAAACCATAAAATTGAGCAAAAAGGTTGAATGGAAAAAGCTTTGCGAAGATGTAAACAGTGACCCTTGGGGGCTAGGATACAAGATAGTCATGAAGAAGTTGAAAATAGCTACAGCAACAAATTCAATCGTAGAGAGCTCGATGGAAAATATAGTAGATATTTTATTCCCAGCGCACCCGATAAGAAACTGGAGTGATGTGATGGTTTCACCAGAGGAAGTGCCAGCTTTCACGCAGGAGGAACTTGTGGAAGCAACAAAAACTATGAAGAATAAGAAAGCTCCAGGCCCTGATGGGATTCCAGCGGAAGTCATCAAAGCCGTGGTGGAAACTTGCCCGCAAATGATGCTGAATATGTACAACACATGTCTAAAAGAAGGCGTTTTCAGCAAAAGATGGAAGGTAGCTCGACTTGTCTTAATCGACAAAGGGAAAGGCGGCAGAGTCTCACCGTCCTCGTTCAGACCACTGTGTATGCTGGACACGGCTGGAAAGCTCCTCGAAAGGCTATTGAAACCCAGAATAGAAGAGGCGATACGAACGACCGGTGGTCTGTCAGATATGCAATTCGGATTCAGACAAGGAAGATCAACAATAGATGCAATACGAGTTGTAATGGAAAAGGTAGAAGCGGCGGAAGCAAGGAACCATTTCTCAAGAAGAATAGTTGTCTTTGTTACCTTGGACGTGAAAAACGCCTTCAACTCGGCAAGATGGGAAGACATGATTGATGCCCTGGAAAAAAATTTCAGCATTCCAGCATATCTGCTCAGGATGGTAAAAGACTACCTGAGAGAACGCAGCCTTCAGTATGAAACCAAGATCGGCAGTGTAATCAAAAGCGTAACATCCGGCGCAGCACAAGGATCGATCCTAGGACCGGACCTGTGGAATATATTATACAATAGCTTGCTGGAGGCAGAAATGCCAGATGATATAACTCTAGTAGGCTTTGCAGACGACCTAGGTGCAATAATATCAGCTCGGACCATGGAAGATGCGCAAATCAGGTTGAATCAAGTCATGAGAAGAGTGAGTAGCTGGATGAACAGACACGGCTTAGAGCTTGCGGAAGCAAAAACCGAAATTGTCCTACTCACAAAAAAGAGGATGAGAACCATTGTGCCAATGGAAGTGGGGCCTGTGGTCATTCAAACTAAGGAAGCTTCGAGGTATCTTGGTGTCATGTTGGATACCAAACTAAATTTTTGGAGGCATATCAAAAAAGCTACAGACAAGGCGGCCGTGTGATAACCAAGAATTTGAGCAGATTAATGGCGAACATCGGTGGACCTTCACCGTGCAAAAGGAGGCTGTTAATGTCCACGACACATTCAGTGCTCCTGTACGGTGCGGAGATTTGGGCAGATGCCCTAAATAGAGAGTATTGCCGGAAGCCCATGGAAGCGGTACAACGAAGAGGGGCTCTGCGGGTAGCGTGCTCCTACCGGACGGTCTCATACCCAGCTGTAAATGTTATTGCAGGCGTGATACCGATAACATTGTTAGCCCGAGAGAGGAAACAGATATATAATAGGGCTGCGGGAAGAGACAGAAAAGAAGTGTCAGGAGACGCGAGGAGACAAAGCCTAGAAAAATGGCAAGAACAATGGAATGGGGAACACAGAGGACGCTGGACCGCAAGATTGATACCACAACTAGCGGTTTGGGTTAACCGGAGGCACGGCGAAGTGAACTTCTATACCACGCAAATGCTCTCGGGGCATGGATACTTTCGAGCTTATTTATTCAGAATGAATAAAGTAAACAGTCCGCGATGTCGCCACTGCGACACAGCGGAAGATACGGTCGAGCATACTTTTTTCGAGTGCGACGTCGCAGCGGAGGAAAGAAGCGTTCTAACTCGAATCGTAGGGGATGTTACGCCGGATAATATAACCACCATAATGATAGACACGGAAGAAAATTGGAACGCCGTGTCAGTCTACGTCGAGGCGGTATTACGAAAGAAGAAGAGACTGGGCTACTTAGAAGACTCGGAATAGATCTTCTAAGTTAGGAAATAGACCCCAGTGTAGTCTGGTTTCTGCTTTTGAGTCTGGCGTGGTCTGCTTGGCACCAATGGCATACAGGCTTACTGGTGCCGCAGTTTTGTTTGTGTTAAATTAACAACAAATTTAACTCTGCGACACTAGTTACTGCTGATGCTGTCGGCGTGTGGTAGATCTCGGTGGACTTATGAGCGAAATTAGATAAAACGTGTCGCTGTTTTGTTATGTAGCACTGTAGTACTGTTTTTTGTTATTTTTGTTACATATGGAAGTAGATAGTAACTCGCCAAATAGTTGGGCCTACGCAAAACGACTTTGGGAGCCAAGTAGCTATTTGTAGAATAGATGTAGAACAGAAATAACCTAGTCCAGCATCTTGAGGCAGCTTGACATGCTGGAAGCTGCTTCAAGACAGCACTTCTAGGAACTATGTTGCTCTGTATAGAATAGTTTTTAGTTTTCTAGTTATTTGTAGAATAGATGTAAACAGAAAGAACCTAGTCCAGCGTTTTGAGGCAGCTTGACATGTTGGAAGCTACTTCAAGACAGCACCTCTAGGGATTATATAGCTCTGTTTAGAATAGTTTTGTTTTGTAAATGGGAAATAACCTAGCCATAATAGAAAAGGCTTAGAAAATTAATATTGTCTTAGTAATAATATTAGAAGAGGGACAGTAGATTTTATTTTTCTGTCTGCCGCTGTCGATAGATATATGCAGAGAAGAGCGAACGGGATAATTCACACGGAAACACCGAAGTCAGCACTTTTTCGCCAGTTTGAAGAAATGCTAACGCGGTTCCAAACTGGGATATACATCGTGGGTCAAGGGAACAGATGGTGGGGGTTTTTAGCCGGTCGGTTGGTTCCTTTTTTGCAGTGCGTCTTAGTGTAATGCAAAAAGAAACCGACCAACCCGGCACTCGGTAGTCTGTTAAGCAGATTTTCCCCGCGACACCATCTATAACCGTAAAAAAGCAAAAAAAAAAAAAAAAAAAAAAAAAAATATTATTATTATTATTATTATTATTATTATTATTATTATTATTATTATTATTATTATTATTATTATTATTATTATTATTATTATTATTATTATTATTATTACAGAGATCGAAATCAGAGGAATCCGCAGAACTCAAAATGGGGATGTGCTGCTGGAAATGGGGAAAGGCCCGAAAGAAAAAGGTAAATTCACCAAGGAGTTACAGGAAGCTCTAGGGACTTCGGCTAGTGTAAGGAATCTCACACCAAAGACTGCGATAGAGATTAAAGACTTGGATTGTGTAACAACCATTGAGGAAGTTCAAAAGGCTATAAATAAGGAGTTAACGGAAGTTGTCGAATGCAAAATACATTTGACAGCACCAAATGGCAGGGAACAGATAACTGCGGTTGTAGTTATGGAAGAAAGCGATGCCAAAAAATTACTGGTAACATCGAAAATAAAAATTGGATGGATCAGATGCAGAATTAGGGAGAGAACAGAAGTTAAGCGATGCTACAAATGCATTAACCTCGGCCACTTAAGGAGGCAATGCAAATATGAAGATCGTAGAGACTGCTGCTACAAGTGCGGACAAAAAGGACACACAGTCAAAAACTGTAAACAAAAGGCAAGGTGCTTTTTGTGTGCAGAAATAAAAGCAGAAAGTCTGGAGCACGTGTCAGGATCCGGTTTGTGTAGAGTGTTTCGAACTGCACTTGAGGAGAGTAAAAAGCATAAAAATAATTAAGCTCTTACAAGGTAATTTGCACAGGAGCAAAACGGCCGATGATCTACTTTTACAGCTCGTCCGAGAAAAGAATATCGACGTAGTAATTATCAGCGAGCAGTACAAAAATAAAGATTATCAGAATTAGTTCTCGGATGTCACAAGTACAGCAGCCATCTGGGTAGTAAATCAAGGGAAAATACAAATTAACAGCCATGGAGCCGGAAACGGGTTTGTATGGATCACAAACGGCAAAGAAACAATAATAAGCTGTTACCTAACTCCAAATCAAACGGCACAGGAATATCGACAGAAAATGGAGCAATTAGAAGATAAGATAATAGAACTAGGAGGAAATGTAGTAGTCGCCGGTGACTTCAATGCTAAAGCAGTGGAGTGGGGATTGCCAGTTACAGATAACAGGGGAAGGCAAATTTTGGAAATGGTAGCAAGACAAAATTTAATTGTGTTAAACTCAGGAAATACCAGCACATTCAGGAGACCCGGGTACACCGAAACTATACCCGATATATCCCTAGCAACAGAAGAACTTGCTAACAACATAGAAAACTGGATGGTTCTAGAGGATTATACTGGCAGCGATCATCAGTATATACAATTCGAAATATGCACGAGAAGGAGAGAAAGAAATCGCAACAACCAGCGAGAAGGTACATGGAACGTCAATAAGCTGGATAAAGAAAAAATGGCCGGTGTAATAAGGAGAAATCTCGAAAGAGTAATGCAAGTGCCACAGAACGAAACAGGCAGAGAACGAGCAGAAGCAGTGGTGAAAGTTACTATGGACACCATCGCAAGAGCTTGTGAAGAATCAATGCCCAAGAAGTTTGGAAATAGAAACAGATGCCCTGTATACTGGTGGACAGAAGAAATAGCGGAATTGAGAAGAAAATGTTTGCGTCTCCGCCGCATAGCACAGCGACAGAGAAATGGAGCAGCAGAAACAAGCAAACTAGAGGAATATAGAATAGCGAGAAAAACGCTCCGAATTATAATAAAGAAGAGTAAAATGAAAAACTGGAAAAGTTTGTGTGAAGAAGTAAACAATGATCCCTGGGGACTTGGATACAAAATTGTAATGAAAAGAATCAGAGCACCAGCATCAGAAAATCAGCTAGAAGCGGACGTTATGGAAAATATTGTAAACGCACTTTTCCCTACACACCCTAGAAGAAATGTATTGCAGAGGCACGAAGAACCAGGAGAAGCCCCAATTTTTACACAAATAGAACTAGAAGATGCAGTAAAATGTATGAAAAACAAGAAAGCCCCCGGACCTGATAGAATACCAGCAGAGGTCATCAAATTAGTAGCTTCGAATAATCCACAAATGATGCTGAATATGTATAATTGCTGCCTAAAAGAAGGAGTATTCAGCAAAAGGTGGAAAGAAGCAAGACTGGTTTTAATTGACAAAGCTAAAGGAGTAAGAGGAGCAGCATCGTCATACAGGCCACTATGTATGTTAGATACGGCCGGGAAACTCTTCGAAAGGTTAATAAAAACAAGACTGCAAGCAGCAATTCATACAGCTGGTGGATTAGCGAACACACAGTTCGGGTTCAGAAAGGGAAGGTCGACCGTTGACGCTATCAAGGTGGTAACAGAAACTGCGGAAGCCACACGAATGGAAACACATCACTCGAGGAAAATAGTTCTACTTGTTACCTTGGATGTCAAAAATGCTTTTAATTCGGCAAGATGGACTGACATCATAGACGCATTACAAAATAAGTTTACTATACCTACATACCTTCTGAAAGTTCTAATAGATTACTTAAGCGAGCGAAGATTGATATACAACACGGTAGATGGAAAGAGGATAAAGGATCTTACGGCAGGAGTAGCACAAGGATCAATACTAGGACCAGAACTATGGAATGTTCTGTACAACAGTCTATTATGTATGGAAATGCCTGAAAATATACAGCTAGTAGGTTATGCTGATGATATAGCAGCTATTATAACGGCACGGGATATAGCAGAATCACAGATTAGGCTGAATCAAGTTATGAGAAGAGTGTATAGTTGGATGAGGGAACATAGATTAGAATTAGCAACGGCAAAAACAGAAATCGTTATGTTAACTAAGAAAAGAATACCAACTATAATTCCAATGCAAGTAGGTCCAGAAACAATAATGACCAAAGAATCAGCAAATTACTTAGGAGTTACTATTGATACAAGGCTAACATTTTGGCAACAAATCCAAAAAGTAGCAGATAAAGCAGCAGAAGCTACAATCAAGCTAAGCAAACTTATGGCAAACATTGGAGGACCCAAACCAGAAAAAAGACGAATCATTATGAAAACCGCAGAATCAATCCTTCTATACGGAGCTGAAATCTGGGCACATGCGATGGACAAGAGGTATTGTAAAAAACGCATAGCAGCGGTGCAACGAAGAGGGGCTCTCCGAGTCGCGTGCTCCTATCGAACAGTTTCACATTCGGCGGTCATTGTAATCGCGGGCGTGATTCCGATTGATTTGCTAGCGCAAGAACGAAGAAATATATATATAAGGGATCAAGCAACGAGCCGAGATGTCATTGTAGCAGAGGAAAGAAGGTACACGATGACAAGATGGCAAGAACACTGGAGTAATGATCAGCACGGGCGATGGACGGCTAGATTAATCCCACAAGTAGAAGTCTGGTTTAACCGACACCATAGAGAAGTAAATTTTTACATCACTCAGTTCCTATCAGGCCACGGATATTTTCGATCCTACCTCTACAAGATGGGCAAAGTAAACAATCCAGGATGCAGTCACTGCAGCGCAACACATGACACAGTGCATCACACTTTTTTCGAATGTGATTTAGCAGAAACAGAAAGAGAATCTTTAATAGTAGCAGTAGGAGAATTAACATCAGAAAATATAATTTCTGTAATGCTTGAAAACCAAGAAAAATGGAATGCAATAGCTAAATACATAGAATTAATACTACGCAGGAAGAAAGAGCTCAGATATTTAGAGGACCTAGAAGAAGAATCATAAAAGAAAATTAAAAAAAAGGAACAAGCACGGCCCAACTTGAAGTAATGCGAAAGCGGTTCCGGGTTGGTTTCACCGTGGGAAAAGGAGGTGGTGTATTTGGTGAGTAGACCGAACAAGATCATGGGAGTCTCACATACCCTTGAAGTGCGGACCCTTCAAGATACCTATAAAAGGTTTTCACCACCGACCTACGAAAAAAAAAAAAAAAAAAAAAAACAAAAAATTATTATTATTATTATTATTATTATTATTATTATTATTATTATTATTATCATTATTATTATTATTATTATTATTATTATTATTATTATTATTATTATTATTATTATTATTATTATTATTATTATTATTATTATTATTATTATTATTATTATTATTATTATTATTATTATTATTATTATTATTATTATTATTATTATTATTATTATTATTATTATTATTATTATTATTGTTATTATTATTATTATTATTATTATTATTATTATTATTATTATTATTATTATTATTATTATTATTATTATTATTATTATTATTATTATTATTATTATTATTATTATTATTATTATTATTATTATTATTATTATTATTATTATTATTATTATTATTCCCCCACATGGTAGTGACCTTGACGTGGTGTGGGGGCTTAGCTCGCAATGATTCATCATGCTACGCTGCCGGGAGCATATGGTCCTGGCAGGGTTACCTATGCCAGATTGGATGATGCTTGAGCGGCGTACAAACTACTACCAGCCCCCCTAATCCAGTGGTGTGATGCGACCCGTGCCCAGTGGACTAGTTGGTAGCAAGGGGGTAATACTTAGCTATCGCAAACGGAGCCTCTCTGATACCAGGTCACCTCAGAGAGTTTTTTCCTGACCTTACCGCAGTATCGGGCCTCTGCTGTGATGGACATTTTATTGCCGCGATACTCGTGGGAACCAAATGGAAAAAAAAAGAAACAAAAAAAATGAAAGAGAGATGGAGTGTGAAGATAGAGCGGATGCGGCTCCTTTTACCAGGAGCGGGAAGACGCCCAGGTCTCCCCTGGCGGCGCTTGTGTCAACAGAGACACCAAAAAGAATGAAGGGACAGAGTGACCAAATACAGGCACCGGAGATGGGCCGTGAAGCGGTGGAGGCAGCACCGATGATCGTGCAGGTTGAGGAGCAAGAAAATCAGATTCTAACGAACTCGCCTCGAAGAGCCTTCATGCAAAAGATGAGGGAGGACGAGGAAACCGCCATGCGGCGATGCGTGGATCTGATACGGGAAATGAAGGTTGTTCCAGAAATACAAAAAAATATTTCAAACAAAATTAAGCACGGATTGGCCGAACTTGAGGAGCTGATGGACGTCATCGTCAGTTGCCGGGAAAGTTGGAAAAAAACAGAAGCCGAAGTTGATTGTAGAAAAAAGGAGACAAGGGTTGAGAAAACAGCCAGTACAAAGCGGCCTGCCTCAAGCCCTGCTGAACAGGCTGACGATCGGCGTAAAAAGAAGAAAAAAAAAGCAGCCGGGCAAAACCAGCGAGAGACTTTGGAGTGGATAAAGGTCCAACCAAAGAAGAAGCGTCTGTTGAAGGCGGCAGTTGAAAATCCTCCAGAGAAAATGGTGGCTAAGACTGTCGCGGCAATGCCTCAGAGAAGTTCGAAAAAAACGAAACCTGACGCAGTGCTTATACGATCAAACGACGGACGCTCCTACGCTCAGGTGCTGGCTGATATCAAAGGAGGAGTTAAGCCAGAAGAGTCGGGGACTGAAATTAAAGGAGTCCGGCAGACCAGGTCTGGAGGTCTCCTAATAGAACTAGGTCCTGGAACCAAAAATCGAGAAGCCTTCAGGGAAGCGATTAAAGGAGTATTGGGGGACAAGGCTATTTACTGTAGCCTTGTCCCCCAAGTGGCCTTGAACCAAAATGCACTATTGAAACACATCACTCGAGGAAAATAGTTCTACTTGTTACCTTGGATGTCAAAAATGCCTTTAATTCGGCAAGATGTACTGACATCATAGACGCATTACAAAATAAGTTTACTATACCTACGTACCTTCTGAAAGTTCTAATAGATTACTTAAGCGAGCGAAGATTGATATACAACACGGTAGATGGAAAGAGGATAAAGGATCTTACGGCAGGAGTAGCACAAGGATCAATACTAGGACCAGAACTATGGAATGTTCTGTACAACAGTCTATTATGTATGGAAATGCCTGAAAATATACAGCTACTAGGTTATGCTGATGATATAGCAGCTATTATAACGGCACGGGATATAGCAGAATCACAGATTAGGCTGAATCAAGTTATGAGAAGAGTGTATAGTTGGATGAGGGAACATAGATTAGAATTAGCAACGGCAAAAACAGAAATCGTTATGTTAACTAAGAAAAGAATACCAACTATAATTCCAATGCAAGTAGGTCCAGAAACAATAATGACCAAAGAATCAGCAAATTACTTAGGAGTTACTATTGATACAAGGCTAACATTTTGGCAACAAATCCAAAAAGTAGCAGATAAAGCAGCAGAAGCTACAATCAAGCTAAGCAAACTTATGGCAAACATTGGAGGACCCAAACCAGAAAAAAGACGAATCATTATGAAAACCGCAGAATCAATCCTTCTATACGGAGCTGAAATCTGGGCACATGCGATGGACAAGAGGTATTGTAAAAAACGCATAGCAGCGGTGCAACGAAGAGGGGCTCTCCGAGTCGCGTGCTCCTATCGAACAGTTTCACATTCGGCGGTCATGGTAATCGCGGGCGTGATTCCGATTGATTTGCTAGCGCAGGAACGAAGAAATATATATATAAGGGATCAAGCAACGAGCCGAGATGTCATTGTAGCAGAGGAAAGAAGGTACACGATGACAAGATGGCAAGAACACTGGAGTAATGATCAGCACGGGCGATGGACGGCTAGATTAATCCCACAAGTAGAAGTTTGGTTTAACCGACACCATGGAGAAGTAAATTTTTACATCACTCAGTTCCTATCAGGCCACGGATATTTTCGATCCTACCTCTACAAGATGGGCAAAGTAAACAATCCAGGATGCAGTCACTGCAGCGCAACACATGACACAGCGCATCACATTTTTTTCGAATGTGATTTAGCAGAAACAGAAAGAGAATCTTTAATAGTAGCAGTAGGAGAATTAACATCAGAAAATATAATTTCTGTAATGCTTGAAAACCAAGAAAAATGGAATGCAATAGCTAAATACATAGAATTAATACTACGCAGGAAGAAAGAGCTCAGATATTTAGAGGACCTAGAAGAAGAATCATAAAAGAAAATTAAAAAAAAGGAACAAGCACGGCCCAACTTGAAGTAATGCGAAAGCGGTTCCGGGTTGGTTTCACCGTGGGAAAAGGAGGTGGTGTATTTGGTGAGTAGACCGAACAAGATCATGGGAGTCTCACATACCCTTGAAGTGCGGACCCTTCAAGATACCTATAAAAGGTTTTCACCACCGACCTACGAAAAAAAAAAAAAAAACAAAAAATTATTATTATTATTATTATTATTATTATTATTATTATTATTATTATTATTATTATTATTATTATTATTATTATTATTATTATTATTATTATTATTATTATTATTATTATTATTATTATTATTATTATTATTATTATTATTATTATTATTATTATTATTATTATTATTATTATTATTATTATTATTATTATTATTATTATTATTATTATTATTATTATTATTATTATTATTATTATTATTATTATTATTATTATTATTATTATTATTATTATTATTATTATTATTATTATTATTATTATTATTATTATTATTATTATTATTATTATTATTATTATTATTATTATTATTATTATTATTATTATTATTATTATTATTATTATTATTATTATTATTATTATTATTATTATTATTATTATTATTATTATTATTATTATTATTATTATTATTATTATTATTATTATTATTATTATTATTATTATTATTATTATTATTATTATTATTATTATTCCCCCACATGGTAGTGACCTTGACGTGGTGTGGGGGCTTAGCTCGCAATGATTCATCATGCTACGCTGCCGGGAGCATATGGTCCTGGCAGGGTTACCTATGCCAGATTGGATGATGCTTGAGCGGCGTACAAACTACTACCAGCCCCTCTAATCCAGTGGTGTGATGCGACCCGTGCCCAGTGGACTAGTTGGTAGCAAGGGGGTAATACTTAGCTATCGCAAACGGAGCCTCTCTGATACCAGGTCACCTCAGAGAGTTTTTTCCTGACCTTACCGCAGTATCGGGCCTCTGCTGTGGTGGACATTTTATTGCCGCGATACTCGTGGGAACCAAATGGAAAAAAAAGAAACAAAAAAAATGAAAGAGAGATGGAGTGTGAAGATAGAGCGGAGAGTGGAATGGATGCGGCTCCTTTTACCAGGAGCGGGAAGACGCCCAGGTCTCCCCTGGCGGCGCTTGTGTCAACAGAGACACCAAAAAGAATGAAGGGACAGAGTGACCAAATACAGGCACCGGAGATGGGCCGTGAAGCGGTGGAGGCAGCACCGATGATCGTGCAGGTTGAGGAGCAAGAAAATCAGATTCTAACGAACTCGCCTCGAAGAGCCTTCATGCAAAAGATGAGGGAGGACGAGGAAACCGCCATGCGGCGATGCGTGGATCTGATACGGGAAATGAAGGTTGTTCCAGAAATACAAAAAAATATTTCAAACAAAATTAAGCACGGACTGGCCGAACTTGAGGAGCTGATGGACGTCATCGTCAGTTGCCGGGCAAGTTGGAAAAAAACAGAAGCCGAAGTTGATTGTAGAAAAAAGGAGACAAGGGTTGAGAAAACAGCCAGTACAAAGCGGCCTGCCTCAAGCCCTGCTGAACAGGCTGACGATCGGCGTAAAAAGAAGAAAAAAAAAGCAGCCGGGCAAAACCAGCGAGAGACTTTGGAGTGGATAAAGGTCCAACCAAAGAAGAAGCGTCTGTTGAAGGCGGCAGTTGAAAATCCTCCAGAGAAAATGGTGGCTAAGACTGTCGCGGCAATGCCTCAGAGAAGTTCGAAAAAAACGAAACCTGACGCAGTGCTTATACGATCAAACGACGGACGCTCCTACGCTCAGGTGCTGGCTGATATCAAAGGAGGAGTTAAGCCAGAAGAGTCGGGGACTGAAATTAAAGGAGTCCGGCAGACCAGGTCTGGAGGTCTCCTAATAGAACTAGGTCCTGGAACCAAAAATCGAGAAGCCTTCAGGGAAGCGATTAAAGGAGTATTGGGGGACAAGGCTATTTACTGTAGCCTTGTCCCCCAAGTGGCCTTGAACCAAAATGCACTATTGTGATTCGGGATTTGGAATGCGTTGCCACAAAAGTGGAAGTGGAGGACGCAATACGGCGAGATATCCCGGAAATAGGGGTTTTCAGGGTTGGGCTGACGACGGAAAATAATTGGGGGCAGAGAGCTGCAATCGTTGACCTGGCCGAACAAGCTGCCATAAAGCTGCTGAAGCAGGGAAGGCTCAAGGTAGGATGGGTTTACTGCAGGGTTAAGCCAAGGACTGATGTCACACATTGCTACAGGTGTCTGAGTTTCGGTCACATGGGTGGCTCTTGCAGGAGACCTGACCGAGGCAAAGCCTGCTACCGCTGCGGAAAGAAGGGACATATCGCTAAGGCCTGTAAAGAGAAAGCCCACTGCATACTCTGTGCCGATGCGGGCGAGCATCATGGAAATCTAGAACACGCTCTAGGCACAGGGTTATGCAAGGTGTTCAGAGATGCTCTGAGAAAGGCCAAAGAGACAGGGAAATGATCAGCGTCCTCCAGGCAAACCTAAACCGAAGCCGAGTGGCAGATGACCTTCTGCATCAGCTTGTCCGGGAGAAGAGTTCCGACATACTGCTCATTAGTGAGCAGTATAAGGACAGAACCACTTCTTGGTTCTCGGACGAGCTGGGTACGGCTGCCATCTGGATACCTGACCCAGCGAAAATTTCGGTACGAGATCACGGGCGCGGGCGTGGGTTCGTATGGGTGAAACATGCGGATATCACTTTTATAAGTGTTTACCTGACACCCAACGAGGCCATAGCGGATTTCCGAGCGAAATTGGCGGACCTAGAGGATACGGTTCTGAACACGACGGGTCGCATAGTGATTGGTGGCGATTTCAACGCTAAGGCAACGGAGTGGGGAATGCCTTACCCTGACTCGAGGGGAAGCGACGTGCTAGGGTTTGCATCCAGAACGGGCTTACTTGTTCTGAATGCTGGCTCGGCATCTACTTTCCGTCGACCGGGGTACTCAGAAACCATTCCCGACGTATCCTTTGCCTGTGAGCGCTTGGCCGCTTTGGTCGAAGGCTGGCATGTGATCGAGGACTACACGGGCAGTGACCATCAGTACATTGTATTCGTGGTCCGTGAGAGAAGGCAACTCCAAAGAACAATTACTAACAGACCACAGCGCTGGAACATGGGGAGAATTGACGAAGCAGTATTTGCAGCGGTCATCCTGGGAGGTTTCCAAATGCAGGTTGAGGAGGAGCCTGCAAGCCCTCACGAGGCAGGGCCATTGGTTGACGCCACTCTGCGTCAAATCACTCTAGCCTGCGACCGCTCAATGCCTCGGAGGCGAGTTCCTCATGGAAAACAGCCTATGTACTGGTGGACAGCCGAGATAGCTGACCTCCGGAGAGATTGTCTCCGGCTGAGGAGAAAGTCTCAGAGAGCTAGAACGGAAGAGGAGGTTAGGCTCAGGTCCTCGGATCACAAGGAGAAAAAGCGCCAGTTGCGACGTGCAATCAATCACAGCAAGGCGAGGTGCTGGGAAGCGCTGAGAGAGGATATAAACTCAGATCCATGGGGTTTAGGTTACAAAATTGTAACCCAGAAAATTGGGGCACTGAAAACCCCTCCGCCCATGGATATGCGCACCACAACGCATCTAGTTAATGCCCTCTTTCCAGTGCATTCCCAGCGAGCTGCTAGAGTATACAACCGGGATGGCGCTTCTCCGTATACAATGGAGGAGCTGGAAGTGGCCATCCAATCCCTCAAGGTCAAGAAGGCCCCAGGTCCAGACGGTATCCAAGGAGAGATATTAAAGCTGGTTTTTCGGTATAATCCGAATATTCTGTTGAGTATGTACAACGCCTGTCTTTCAGCGGGAATTTTCCCCAAGTGTTGGAAGACAGCTAGGCTGGTACTTATCAGCAAGGAGAAAGGAGACCCGGAGCTACTTTCCTCATACCGTCCGCTGTGCATGCTGGACACTGCTGGAAAGGTTCTAGAGAAGTTACTCAAGCCAAGGCTGTTGTCTGCCATCGAGGCAGCCGGAGGTTTGTCACCGCATCAGTACGGTTTCAGAGCTGGTCGTTCCACAGCAGATGCCATTGTGGAAGTTACATCTGCGATGAGCAGAGCCGAGGACCACAACCATTTTTCACGTCGTATAGTCCTCCTTGTGACTTTAGACGTGAAAAATGCGTTTAATTCGGCCAGATGGAGCGACATGCTTCAAGCTCTAGAGCAGGAATTTCGTGTTCCAGAATATCTGCTAGGAATGATCAGGGACTACCTTGATGACCGTACTGTACTCTTCGATACGGCTGAAGGACAAGGGAGTATCACGGTCTCTGGAGGTGCAGCGCAAGGTTCAATCCTCGGTCCCGACCTTTGGAATGCCGCATACGATAGTCTGTTGCGCTTAAACATGCCGGATGAGTCAATGCTCGTCGGATATGCGGACGACGTTGCTGTGCTGATAGCAGCGCGAAACGTGGAGCTCGCCCAACTGAAGCTCAATGAAACCATGCGGTCCATCCTTTCTTGGATGGACAGCCACGGACTGTCGTTGGCATTGAGCAAGACGGAGGTCGTAGTGCTGACAAAAAGGAGGATGAACCTTGAGCTCCAGATGCGCATCGGCGAAGAAGAGGTGCAGACAAAACGGGCGGTAAAATATCTTGGCATCATGATTGACAGCAGGCTAAATTACTTTGAGCAGATCAAGAAGACTGCTGACAGGGCCGCAAATGGTGTCATGGCGCTGGCTCGATTGATGGCCAACATAGGTGGACCAAGATCGAGTCGGAGGCGGCTACTGATGTCTGGGGTCCAGTCAGTCTTGCTGTATGGTGCCGAGATATGGGGTCATGCTCTCGCAAAGGAGTGCTATCGGATAAGGCTGGGTCGGGTCCAAAGGCTGGCGGCGTTGCGAGTGGCGTCTGCTTACAGAACTGTCTCGGAGCCAGCTGTCCTGGTTATCGCTGGCGTCATCCCAATTGCACTACTTGCAAGGGAGCGTCAAGCGATATACCGGAGAAAGGCCGAAGAAAATATAGAGTCAGTGCAGCAGGAAGAGCGGAATCGCACGCTTCGGCACTGGCAGGAGAACTGGGAACTGGAGGAACGAGGGATATGGACGAGGCGGCTCATCGGGGAGGTTACCCCATGGGTAGAACGTCGACATGGAGAGGTAGATTACTACTTCACTCAGCTGCTGAGTGGACATGGATACTTTCGGGCCTATCTGCACAAGATGGGGAAGGCACGTTCAGCGGAGTGCATATATTGCCACATGCACGATGATGCTGAGCACACTTTTTTCATCTGTGAAAGGTGGGCTCGAGAGCGTATGCAGCTAAGGGAAGTTGTACCGCGGTTCTCTCCGGACACAGTTGTGGACCACATTTTACAGGATAGGGGAGCGTGGGACAGTTTGTCACTCTTTTCGCAGAAAATACTGCGGAAAAAGAAGGTGGACCTAGACACCACAGAGGTCCAACCTTAAGACTTTGGCTAGGCAGCAGCCTTCAAGGCGAAGGCATTGGACCTAGCCCGAAGTAATGTGACAAACGGTTCCAGGCTAGTGTCCGTGGAGAGCGGGAGGTTTTTTTTAGTCGGTATGCCCAATATGGGAAACTCCGACATTGTTGGACGCACGTGCGCCCTTCATCCATAAAGGATTTTCCCTTCTAAAAAAAAAAAAAAAAAAAAAAAAATTATTATTATTATTATTATTATTATTATTATTATTATTAATATTATTATTATTATTATTATTATTAGTATTGGGAGGTAAAGGCTGGTATATGGTCTCAGACAAACGTTCTACCAACGGACGTCTTGAAAAAAACTGGGAAACGCCTACTGTAATTATCAGCTCTGCCAGCAAATCCTAATCTCACCTCCTCGAACGTAGGTAACATAGTTATCTGCCGGGCACCTCCTGGTAACATACTTAGTATGGCTAACGAGATAGGGTAAAAGCGAATATTTGGCGCTCTAACTAAATAAAACAAGTTGGTGCAGGACGGGCGTGTATTACTCGTACAAGCGCGAAATGCTCAAAATCCAAGCGCGTCTGTATTCGTAGCGAGCGGCGACTTGGTCGGCGTCTGTACTCCATGTTAGGAGCGGCCGGAATTAAAAACGGAGATGAGTAACTCCATAAAGACTCAGTTTATAAATATGCAATGGATAAAACAATATATATAAATACCCCAGGTGGTAATCTAGCTATGCTAGAGAATCCATCCTCCAAGGAGGCCGATCCCACGGATTCTGGGGGGGATCGCTTATTGCTAAAAAATAAATCTGTTTCAAATGACCCGGCTAGCAACCGGCGCTTAGAGGTATGCGGGCCTCTAAGTGTTAAATATGTTACCGAAGAACAGAAGAAACAAAAGCAGCAACCAAAAATGGGAAGTTACCCATTTCAAAGAAGCAACAAAATAGCTCGTTCTCCAATTAAAGGAGCATCAGCCGAACTCACTAAATGCAGTAAGAAACTGATCATCATACCAGAAAAGACGGTAAATGGAGGAACGCCGAAAGAAGGTATACACAAATTATCAGTTTCCCAAATTGAAACATCAAGGAAAATCCCTGAAGATATGGAGGAACAGCACCTTCAGAAAATACAACATCTGACAGAAATCATGCTGCAAGCTGCTGCCAAGCAGAAAAACATTAGTATGGACATCAAAAATGGCCTAATAAAGTTACAGGAAGCGATAGAAGTAATTTTCGAAGGCAGAACCCAAAGGAAGGAACAAACGAAAAATACCAGCGAAATCCCCAGCATAGGAGAGCAAAATGCAGCATTAACCTCCTCAAATGGTAAGAAACTAGGCAGAGAGATCTATGCAGATGAGCATGGTCAAACCGACACCCCTCCTGCATACAAGAAAGGAAGAGAAGCAGAAGAAAGTGGTTGGACACTTGTGCAAACTAGAACTTCAGCGCAGCGACAACCCAGATCGAACGAAGGTAAAGTACTGCCAGGAAAAAAAGAAGCAGCGAGTAGCCAAAGAACACGGAAGAGAAGAAGTAAGATGTCACACTCGGAAAAGCAGAAGAGTACAAGGCCCCGATCAGAAGCAATACTGATAAAACCCACCACAGGGAAGACTTACGCTGAAATCCTAAAGGAAATAAAAGGAAGGGTAAACCCTGAAAAAACAGAGATCGAAATCAGAGGAATCCGCAGAACTCAAAATGGGGATGTGCTGCTGGAAATGGGGAAAGGCCCGAAAGAAAAAGGTAAATTCACCAAGGAGTTACAGGAAGCTCTAGGGACTTCGGCTAGTGTAAGGAATCTCACACCAAAGACTGCGATAGAGATTAAAGACTTGGATTGTGTAACAACCATTGAGGAAGTTCAAAAGGCTATAAATAAGGAATTAACGGAAGTTGTCGAATGCAAAATACATTTGACAGCACCAAATGGCAGGGAACAGATAACTGCGGTTGTAGTTATGGAAGAAAGCGATGCCAAAAAATTACTGGTAACATCGAAAATAAAAATTGGATGGATCAGATGCAGAATTAGGGAGAGAACAGAAGTTAAGCGATGCTACAAATGCCTTAACTTCGGCCACTTAAGGAGGCAATGCAAATATGAAGATCGTAGAGACTGCTGCTACAAGTGCGGACAAAAAGGACACACAGTCAAAAACTGTAAACAAAAGGCAAGGTGCTTTTTGTGTGCAGAAATAAAAGCAGAAAGTCTGGAGCACGTGTCAGGATCCGGTTTGTGTAGAGTGTTTCGAACTGCACTTGAGGAGAGTAAAAAGCATAAAAATAATTAAGCTCTTACAAGGTAATTTGCACAGGAGCAAAACGGCCGATGATCTACTTTTACAGCTCGTCCGAGAAAAGAATATCGACGTAGTAATTATCAGCGAGCAGTACAAAAATAAAGATTATCAGAATTGGTTCTCGGATGTCACAAGTACAGCAGCCATCTGGGTAGTAAATCAAGGGAAAATACAAATTAACAGCCATGGAGCCGGAAATGGGTTTGTATGGATCACAAACGGCAAAGAAACAATAATAAGCTGTTACCTAACTCCAAATCAAACGGCACAGGAATATCGACAGAAAATGGAGCAATTAGAAGATAAGATAATAGAACTAGGAGGAAATGTAGTAGTCGCCGGTGACTTCAATGCTAAAGCAGTGGAGTGGGGATTGCCAGTTACAGATAACAGGGGAAGGCAAATTTTGGAAATGGTAGCAAGACAAAATTTAATTGTGTTAAACTCAGGAAATACCAGCACATTCAGGAGACCCGGGTACACCGAAACTATACCCGATATATCCCTAGCAACAGAAGAACTTGCTAACAACATAGAAAACTGGATGGTTCTAGAGGATTATACTGGCAGCGATCATCAGTATATACAATTCGAAATATGCACGAGGAGGAGAGAAAGAAATCGCAACAACCAGCGAGAAGGTACATGGAACGTCAATAAGCTGGATAAAGAAAAAATGGCCGGTGTAATAAGGAGAAATCTAGAAAGAGTAATGCAAGTGCCACAGAACGAAACAGGCAGAGAACGAGCAGAAGCAGTGGTGAAAGTTACTATGGACACCATCGCAAGAGCTTGTGAAGAATCAATGCCCAAGAAGTTTGGAAATAGAAACAGATGCCCTGTATACTGGTGGACAGAAGAAATAGCGGAATTGAGAAGAAAATGTTTGCGTCTCCGCCGCATAGCACAGCGACAGAGAAATGGAGCAGCAGAAACAAGCAAACTAGAGGAATATAGAATAGCGAGAAAAACGCTCCGAATTATAATAAAGAAGAGTAAAATAAAAAACTGGAAAAGTTTGTGTGAAGAAGTAAACAATGATCCCTGGGGACTTGGATACAAAATTGTAATGAAAAGAATCAGAGCACCAGCATCAGAAAATCAGCTAGAAGCGGACGTTATGGAAAATATTGTAAACACACTTTTCCCTACACACCCTAGAAGAAATGTATTGCAGAGGCACGAAGAACCAGGAGAAGCCCCAATTTTTACACAAATTGAACTAGAAGATGCAGTAAAATCTATGAAAAACAAGAAAGCCCCCGGACCTGATAGAATACCAGCAGAGGTCATCAAATTAGTAGCTTCGAATAATCCACAAATGATGCTGAATATGTATAATTGCTGCCTAAAAGAAGGAGTATTCAGCAAAAGGTGGAAAGAAGCAAGACTGGTTTTAATTGACAAAGCTAAAGGAGTAAGAGGAGCAGCATCGTCATACAGGCCACTATGTATGTTAGATACAGCCGGGAAACTCTTCGAAAGGTTAATAAAAACAAGACTGCAAGCAGCAATTCATACAGCTGGTGGATTAGCGAACACACAGTTCGGGTTCAGAAAGGGAAGGTCGACCGTTGACGCTATCAAGGTGGTAATAGAAACTGCGGAAGCCACACGAATGGAAACACATCACTCGAGGAAAATAGTTCTACTTGTTACCTTGGATGTCAAAAATGCCTTTAATTCGGCAAGATGGACTGACATCATAGACGCATTACAAAATAAGTTTACTATACCTACGTACCTTCTGAAAGTTCTAATAGATTACTTAAGCGAGCGAAGATTGATATACAACACGGTAGATGGAAAGAGGATAAAGGATCTTACGGCAGGAGTAGCACAAGGATCAATACTAGGACCAGAACTATGGAATGTTCTGTACAACAGTCTATTATGTATGGAAATGCCTGAAAATATACAGCTAGTAGGTTATGCTGATGATATAGCAGCTATTATAACGGCACGGGATATAGCAGAATCACAGATTAGGCTGAATCAAGTTATGAGAAGAGTGTATAGTTGGATGAGGGAACATAGATTAGAATTAGCAACGGCAAAAACAGAAATCGTTATGTTAACTAAGAAAAGAATACCAACTATAATTCCAATGCAAGTAGGTCCAGAAACAATAATGACCAAAGAATCAGCAAATTACTTAGGAGTTACTATTGATACAAGGCTAACATTTTGGCAACAAATCCAAAAAGTAGCAGATAAAGCAGCAGAAGCTACAATCAAGCTAAGCAAACTTATGGCAAACATTGGAGGACCCAAACCAGAAAAAAGACGAATCATTATGAAAACCGCAGAATCAATCCTTCTATACGGAGCTGAAATCTGGGCACATGCGATGGACAAGAGGTATTGTAAAAAACGCATAGCAGCGGTGCAACGAAGAGGGGCTCTCCGAGTCGCGTGCTCCTATCGAACAGTTTCACATTCGGCGGTCATGGTAATCGCGGGCGTGATTCCGATTGATTTGCTAGCGCAAGAACGAAGAAATATATGTATAAGGGATCAAGCAACGAGCCGAGATGTCATTGTAGCAGAGGAAAGAAGGTACACGATGACAAGATGGCAAGAACACTGGAGTAATAATCAGCACGGGCGATGGACGGCTAGATTAATCCCACAAGTAGAAGTCTGGTTTAACCGACACCATGGAGAAGTAAATTTTTACATCACTCAGTTCCTATCAGGCCACGGATATTTTCGATCCTACCTCTACAAGATGGGCAAAGTAAACAATCCAGGATGCAGTCATTGCAGCGCAACACATGACACAGCGCATCACACTTTTTTCGAATGTGATTTAGCAGAAACAGAAAGAGAATCTTTAATAGTAGCAGTAGGAGAATTAACATCAGAAAATATAATTTCTGTAATGCTTGAAAACCAAGAAAAATGGAATGCAATAGCTAAATACATAGAATTAATACTACGCAGGAAGAAAGAGCTCAGATATTTAGAGGACCTAGAAGAAGAATCATAAAAGAAAATTAAAAAAAAGGAACAAGCACGGTCCAACTTGAAGTAATGCGAAAGCGGTTCCGGGTTGGTTTCACCGTGGGAAAAGGAGGTGGTGTATTTGGTGAGTAGACCGAACAAGATCATGGGAGTCTCACATACCCTTGAAGTGCGGACCCTTCAAGATACCTATAAAAGGTTTTCACCACCGACCTACGAAAAAAAAAAAAAAATTATTATTAGTATTATTATTATTATTATTATTATTATTATTTTTATTATTATTATTATTATTATTATTATTATTATTATTATTATTATTATTAGTATTATTATTATTATTATTATTATTATTATTATTTTTATTATTATTATTATTATTATTATTAATTGAAGCTCAATCAGACCATGCGGTCCATCCTTTCTTGGATGGACAGCCGCGGACTGTCGTTGGCATTGAGCAAGACGGAGGTCGTAGTGCTGACAAAAATGGAGGATGAACCTTGAGCTCCAGATGCGCATCGGCGAAGAAGAGGTTCAGACAAGACGGGCGGTAAAATATCTCGGCATCATGATTGACAGCAGGCTAAATTACTTTGAGCAGATCAAGAAGACTGCTGACAGGGCCGCAAATGGTGTCATGGCGCTGGCTCGATTGATGGCCAACATAGGTGGACCAAGATCGAGTCGGAGGCGGCTACTGATGTCTGCGCTCCAGTCAGTCTTGCTGTATGGTGCCGAGATATGGGGTCATGCTCTCGCAAAGTAGTGCTATCGGATAAGGCTGGGTCGGGTCCAAAGGCTGGCGGCGTTGCGAGTGGCGTCTGCTTACAGAACTGTCTCGGAGCCAGCTGTCCTGGTTATCGCTGGCGTCATTCCAATTGCACTACTTGCAAGGGAGCGTCAGGCGATATACCGGAGAAAGGCCGAAGGAAATATAGAGTCAGTGCAGAAGGAAGAGCGGAATCGCACGCTTCGGCAATGGCAGGAGAACTGGGAACTGGAGGAACGAGGAATATGGACGAGGCGGCTCATCGGGGAGGTTACTCCATGGGTAGAACGACGACATGGAGAGGTAGATTACTACTTCACTCAGCTGCTGAATGGACATGGATACTTTCGGGCCTATCTGCACAAGATGGGGAAGGTACGTTCACTGGAGTGCATATATTGCCACATGCACGATGATGCTGAGCACACATTTTTCATCTGTGAAAGGTGGGCTCGAGAGCGTATGCAGCTAAGGGAAGTTGTACCGCGGTTCTCTCCGGACACAGTGGTGGGCCACATTTTACAGGGTAGGGGAGCGTGGGACAGTTTGTCACTCTTTGCGCAGAAAATACTGCGGAAAAAGAAGGTGGATCTAGACACCACAGAGGTCCAACCTACAGACTTTGGCTAGGCAGCAGCCTTCAAGGCGATGGCATTGGACCTAGCCCGAAGTAATGTGACAAACGGTTCCAGGGTAGTGTCCGTGGAGAGCAGGAGGTTTTTTAGTCGGTATGCCCAATATGGGAGACTCCGACATTGTTGGACGCACGTGCGCCCTTCATCCATAAAGGATTTTCCCTTCTAAAAAAAAAAAAAAAAAAAAAAATTATTATTATTATTATTATTAATATTATTATTATTATTATTATTATTATTATTATTATTATTATTATTATTATTATTATTATTATTATTATTATTATTATTATTATTATTATTATTATTATTATTATTATTATTATTATTATCCTTTCTTGGATGGACAGCCGCGGACTGTCGTTGGCATTGAGCAAGACGGAGGTCGTAGTGCTGACAAAAAGGAGGATGAACCTTGAGCTCCAGATGCGCATCGGCGAAGAAGAGGTGCAGACAAAACGGGCGGTAAAATATCTCGGCATCATGATTGACAGCAGGCTAAATTACTTTGAGCAGATCAAGAAGACTGCTGACAGGGCCGCAAATGGTCTCATGGCGCTGGCTCGATTGATGGCCAACATAGGTGGACCAAGATCGAGTCGGAGGCGGCTACTGATGTCTGGGGTCCAGTCAGTCTTGCTGTATGGTGCCGAGATATGGGGTCATGCTCTCGCAAAGGAGTGCTATCGGATAAGGCTGGGTCGGGTCCAAAGGCTGGCGGCGTTGCGAGTGGCGTCTGCTTACAGAACTGTCTCGGAGCCAGCTGTCCTGGTTATCGCTGGCGTCATCCCAATTGCACTACTTGCAAGGGAGCGTCAAGCGATATACCGGAGAAAGGCCGAAGAAAATATAGAGTCAGTGCAGCAGGAAGAGCGGAATCGCACGCTTCGGCACTGGCAGGAGAACTGGGAACTAGAGGAACGAGGGATATGGACGAGGCGGCTCATCGGGGAGGTTACCCCATGGGTAGAACGTCGACATGGAGAGGTAGATTACTACTTCACTCAGCTGCTGAGTGGACATGGATACTTTCGGGCCTATCTGCACAAGATGGGGAAGGCACGTTCAGCGGAGTGCATATATTGCCACATGCACGATGATGCTGAGCACACTTTTTTCATCTGTGAAAGGTGGGCTCGAGAGCGTATGCAGCTAAGGGAAGTTGTACCGCGGTTCTCTCCGGACACAGTTGTGGACCACATTTTACAGGATAGGGGAGCGTGGGACAGTTTGTCACTCTTTTCGCAGAAAATACTGCGGAAAAAGAAGGTGGACCTAGACACCACAGAGGTCCAACCTTAAGACTTTGGCTAGGCAGCAGCCTTCAAGGCGAAGGCATTGGACCTAGCCCGAAGTAATGTGACAAACGGTTCCAGGCTAGTGTCCGTGGAGAGCGGGAGGTTTTTTTTAGTCGGTATGCCCAATATGGGAGACTCCGACATTGTTGGACGCACGTGCGCCCTTCATCCATAAAGGATTTTCCCTTCTAAAAAAAAAAAAAATTATTATTATTATTATTATTATTATTATTATTAATATTATTATTATTATTATTATTATTATTAGTATTGGGAGGTAAAGGCTGGTATATGGTCTCAGACAAACGTTCTACCAACGGACGTCTTGAAAAAAACTGGGAAACGCCTACTGTAATTATCAGCTCTGCCAGCAAATCCTAATCTCACCTCCTCGAACGTAGGTAACATAGTTATCTGCCGGGCACCTCCTGGTAACATACTTAGTATGGCTAACGAGATAGGGTAAAAGCGAATATTTGGCGCTCTAACTAAATAAAACAAGTTGGTGCAGGACGGGCGTGTATTACTCGTACAAGCGCGAAATGCTCAAAATCCAAGCGCGTCTGTATTCGTAGCGAGCGGCGACTTGGTCGGCGTCTGTACTCCATGTTAGGAGCGGCCGGAATTAAAAACGGAGATGAGTAACTCCATAAAGACTCAGTTTATAAATATGCAATGGATAAAACAATATATATAAATACCCCAGGTGGTAATCTAGCTATGCTAGAGAATCCATCCTCCAAGGAGGCCGATCCCACGGATTCTGGGGGCGATCGCTTATTGCTAAAAAATAAATCTGTTTCAAATGACCCGGCTAGCAACCGGCGCTTAGAGGTATGCGGGCCTCTAAGTGTTAAATATGTTACCGAAGAACAGAAGAAACAAAAGCAGCAACCAAAAATGGGAAGTTACCCATTTCAAAGAAGCAACAAAATAGCTCGTTCTCCAATTAAAGGAGCATCAGCCGAACTCACTAAATGCAGTAAGAAACTGATCATCATACCAGAAAAGACGGTAAATGGAGGAACGCCGAAAGAAGGTATACACAAATTATCAGTTTCCCAAATTGAAACATCAAGGAAAATCCCTGAAGATATGGAGGAACAGCACCTTCAGAAAATACAACATCTGACAGAAATCATGCTGCAAGCTGCTGCCAAGCAGAAAAACATTAGTATGGACATCAAAAATGGCCTAATAAAGTTACAGGAAGCGATAGAAGTAATTTTCGAAGGCAGAACCCAAAGGAAGGAACAAACGAAAAATACCAGCGAAATCCCCAGCATAGGAGAGCAAAATGCAGCATTAACCTCCTCAAATGGTAAGAAACTAGGCAGAGAGATCTATGCAGATGAGCATGGTCAAACCGACACCCCTCCTGCATACAAGAAAGGAAGAGAAGCAGAAGAAAGTGGTTGGACACTTGTGCAAACTAGAACTTCAGCGCAGCGACAACCCAGATCGAACGAAGGTAAAGTACTGCCAGGAAAAAAAGAAGCAGCGAGTAGCCAAAGAACACGGAAGAGAAGAAGTAAGATGTCACACTCGGAAAAGCAGAAGAGTACAAGGCCCCGATCAGAAGCAATACTGATAAAACCCACCACAGGGAAGACTTACGCTGAAATCCTAAAGGAAATAAAAGGAAGGGTAAACCCTGAAAAAACAGAGATCGAAATCAGAGGAATCCGCAGAACTCAAAATGGGGATGTGCTGCTGGAAATGGGGAAAGGCCCGAAAGAAAAAGGTAAATTCACCAAGGAGTTACAGGAAGCTCTAGGGACTTCGGCTAGTGTAAGGAATCTCACACCAAAGACTGCGATAGAGATTAAAGACTTGGATTGTGTAACAACCATTGAGGAAGTTCAAAAGGCTATAAATAAGGAATTAACGGAAGTTGTCGAATGCAAAATACATTTGACAGCACCAAATGGCAGGGAACAGATAACTGCGGTTGTAGTTATGGAAGAAAGCGATGCCAAAAAATTACTGGTAACATCGAAAATAAAAATTGGATGGATCAGATGCAGAATTAGGGAGAGAACAGAAGTTAAGCGATGCTACAAATGCCTTAACTTCAGCCACTTAAGGAGGCAATGCAAATATGAAGATCGTAGAGACTGCTGCTACAAGTGCGGACAAAAAGGACACACAGTCAAAAACTGTAAACAAAAGGCAAGGTGCTTTTTGTGTGCAGAAATAAAAGCAGAAAGTCTGGAGCACGTGTCAGGATCCGGTTTGTGTAGAGTGTTTCGAACTGCACTTGAGGAGAGTAAAAAGCATAAAAATAATTAAGCTCTTACAAGGTAATTTGCACAGGAGCAAAACGGCCGATGATCTACTTTTACAGCTCGTCCGAGAAAAGAATATCGACGTAGTAATTATCAGCGAGCAGTACAAAAATAAAGATTATCAGAATTGGTTCTCGGATGTCACAAGTACAGCAGCCATCTGGGTAGTAAATCAAGGGAAAATACAAATTAACAGCCATGGAGCCGGAAATGGGTTTGTATGGATCACAAACGGCAAAGAAACAATAATAAGCTGTTACCTAACTCCAAATCAAACGGCACAGGAATATCGACAGAAAATGGAGCAATTAGAAGATAAGATAATAGAACTAGGAGGAAATGTAGTAGTCGCCGGTGACTTCAATGCTAAAGCAGTGGAGTGGGGATTGCCAGTTACAGATAACAGGGGAAGGCAAATTTTGGAAATGGTAGCAAGACAAAATTTAATTGTGTTAAACTCAGGAAATACCAGCACATTCAGGAGACCCGGGTACACCGAAACTATACCCGATATATCCCTAGCAACAGAAGAACTTGCTAACAACATAGAAAACTGGATGGTTCTAGAGGATTATACTGGCAGCGATCATCAGTATATACAATTCGAAATATGCACGAGGAGGAGAGAAAGAAATCGCAACAACCAGCGAGAAGGTACATGGAACGTCAATAAGCTGGATAAAGAAAAAATGGCCGGTGTAATAAGGAGAAATCTAGAAAGAGTAATGCAAGTGCCACAGAACGAAACAGGCAGAGAACGAGCAGAAGCAGTGGTGAAAGTTACTATGGACACCATCGCAAGAGCTTGTGAAGAATCAATGCCCAAGAAGTTTGGAAATAGAAACAGATGCCCTGTATACTGGTGGACAGAAGAAATAGCGGAATTGAGAAGAAAATGTTTGCGTCTCCGCCGCATAGCACAGCGACAGAGAAATGGAGCAGCAGAAACAAGCAAACTAGAGGAATATAGAATAGCGAGAAAAACGCTCCGAATTATAATAAAGAAGAGTAAAATAAAAAACTGGAAAAGTTTGTGTGAAGAAGTAAACAATGATCCCTGGGGACTTGGATACAAAATTGTAATGAAAAGAATCAGAGCACCAGCATCAGAAAATCAGCTAGAAGCGGACGTTATGGAAAATATTGTAAACACACTTTTCCCTACACACCCTAGAAGAAATGTATTGCAGAGGCACGAAGAACCAGGAGAAGCCCCAATTTTTACACAAATTGAACTAGAAGATGCAGTAAAATCTATGAAAAACAAGAAAGCCCCCGGACCTGATAGAATACCAGCAGAGGTCATCAAATTAGTAGCTTCGAATAATCCACAAATGATGCTGAATATGTATAATTGCTGCCTAAAAGAAGGAGTATTCAGCAAAAGGTGGAAAGAAGCAAGACTGGTTTTAATTGACAAAGCTAAAGGAGTAAGAGGAGCAGCATCGTCATACAGGCCACTATGTATGTTAGATACAGCCGGGAAACTCTTCGAAAGGTTAATAAAAACAAGACTGCAAGCAGCAATTCATACAGCTGGTGGATTAGCGAACACACAGTTCGGGTTCAGAAAGGGAAGGTCGACCGTTGACGCTATCAAGGTGGTAATAGAAACTGCGGAAGCCACACGAATGGAAACACATCACTCGAGGAAAATAGTTCTACTTGTTACCTTGGATGTCAAAAATGCCTTTAATTCGGCAAGATGGACTGACATCATAGACGCATTACAAAATAAGTTTACTATACCTACGTACCTTCTGAAAGTTCTAATAGATTACTTAAGCGAGCGAAGATTGATATACAACACGGTAGATGGAAAGAGGATAAAGGATCTTACGGCAGGAGTAGCACAAGGATCAATACTAGGACCAGAACTATGGAATGTTCTGTACAACAGTCTATTATGTATGGAAATGCCTGAAAATATACAGCTAGTAGGTTATGCTGATGATATAGCAGCTATTATAACGGCACGGGATATAGCAGAATCACAGATTAGGCTGAATCAAGTTATGAGAAGAGTGTATAGTTGGATGAGGGAACATAGATTAGAATTAGCAACGGCAAAAACAGAAATCGTTATGTTAACTAAGAAAAGAATACCAACTATAATTCCAATGCAAGTAGGTCCAGAAACAATAATGACCAAAGAATCAGCAAATTACTTAGGAGTTACTATTGATACAAGGCTAACATTTTGGCAACAAATCCAAAAAGTAGCAGATAAAGCAGCAGAAGCTACAATCAAGCTAAGCAAACTTATGGCAAACATTGGAGGACCCAAACCAGAAAAAAGACGAATCATTATGAAAACCGCAGAATCAATCCTTCTATACGGAGCTGAAATCTGGGCACATGCGATGGACAAGAGGTATTGTAAAAAACGCATAGCAGCGGTGCAACGAAGAGGGGCTCTCCCAGTCGCGTGCTCCTATCGAACAGTTTCACATTCGGCGGTCATGGTAATCGCGGGCGTGATTCCGATTGATTTGCTAGCGCAAGAACGAAGAAATATATGTATAAGGGATCAAGCAACGAGCCGAGATGTCATTGTAGCAGAGGAAAGAAGGTACACGATGACAAGATGGCAAGAACACTGGAGTAATAATCAGCACGGGCGATGGACGGCTAGATTAATCCCACAAGTAGAAGTCTGGTTTAACCGACACCATGGAGAAGTAAATTTTTACATCACTCAGTTCCTATCAGGCCACGGATATTTTCGATCCTACCTCTACAAGATGGGCAAAGTAAACAATCCAGGATGCAGTCACTGCAGCGCAACACATGACACAGCGCATCACACTTTTTTCGAATGTGATTTAGCAGAAACAGAAAGAGAATCTTTAATAGTAGCAGTAGGAGAATTAACATCAGAAAATATAATTTCTGTAATGCTTGAAAACCAAGAAAAATGGAATGCAATAGCTAAATACATAGAATTAATACTACGCAGGAAGAAAGAGCTCAGATATTTAGAGGACCTAGAAGAAGAATCATAAAAGAAAATTAAAAAAAAGGAACAAGCACGGCCCAACTTGAAGTAATGCGAAAGCGGTTCCGGGTTGGTTTCACCGTGGGAAAAGGAGGTGGTGTATTTGGTGAGTAGACCGAACAAGATCATGGGAGTCTCACATACCCTTGAAGTGCGGACCCTTCAAGATACCTATAAAAGGTTTTCACCACCGACCTACGAAAAAAAAAAAAAAATTATTATTAGTATTATTATTATTATTATTATTATTATTTTTATTATTATTATTATTATTATTATTATTATTATTATTATTATTATTAGTATTATTATTATTATTATTATTATTATTATTATTTTTATTATTATTATTATTATTATTATTATTATTAATTGAAGCTCAATCAGACCATGCGGTCCATCCTTTCTTGGATGGACAGCCGCGGACTGTCGTTGGCATTGAGCAAGACGGAGGTCGTAGTGCTGACAAAAATGGAGGATGAACCTTGAGCTCCAGATGCGCATCGGCGAAGAAGAGGTGCAGACAAGACGGGCGGTAAAATATCTCGGCATCATGATTGACAGCAGGCTAAATTACTTTGAGCAGATCAAGAAGACTGCTGACAGGGCCGCAAATGGTGTCATGGCGCTGGCTCGATTGATGGCCAACATAGGTGGACCAAGATCGAGTCGGAGGCGGCTACTGATGTCTGCCGAGATATGGGGTCATGCTCTCGCAAAAGAGTGCTATCGGATAAGGCTGGGTCGGGTCCAAAGGCTGGCGGCGTTGCGAGTGGCGTCTGCTTACAGAACTGTCTCGGAGCCAGCTGTCCTGGTTATCGCTGGCGTCATTCCAATTGCACTACTTGCAAGGGAGCGTCAGGCGATATACCGGAGAAAAGCCGAAGGAAATATAGAGTCAGTGCAGAAGGAAGAGCGGAATCGCACGCTTCGGCAATGGCAGGAGAACTGGGAACTGGAGGAACGAGGAATATGGACGAGGCGGCTCATCGGGGAGGTTACTCCATGGGTAGAACGACGACATGGAGAGGTAGATTACTACTTCACTCAGCTGCTGAATGGACATGGATACTTTCGGGCCTATCTGCACAAGATGGGGAAGGTACGTTCACTGGAGTGCATATATTGCCACATGCACGATGATGCTGAGCACACATTTTTCATCTGTGAAAGGTGGGCTCGAGAGCGTATGCAGCTAAGGGAAGTTGTACCGCGGTTCTCTCCGGACACAGTGGTGGGCCACATTTTACAGGGTAGGGGAGCGTGGGACAGTTTGTCACTCTTTGCGCAGAAAATACTGCGGAAAAAGAAGGTGGATCTAGACACCACAGAGGTCCAACCTACAGACTTTGGCTAGGCAGCAGCCTTCAAGGCGATGGCATTGGACCTAGCCCGAAGTAATGTGACAAACGGTTCCAGGGTAGTGTCCGTGGAGAGCAGGAGGTTTTTTAGTCGGTATGCCCAATATGGGAGACTCCGACATTGTTGGACGCACGTGCGCCCTTCATCCATAAAGGATTTTCCCTTCTAAAAAAAAAAAAAAAAAAAAAAATTATTATTATTATTATTATTAACATTATTATTATTATTATTATTATTATTATTATTATTATTATAATTATTATTATTATTATTATTATTATTATTATTATTATTATTATTATTATTATTATTATTATTATTATTATTATTATTATTATTATTATTATTATTATTATTATTATTATTATTATTATTATTATTATTATTATTATTATTATTATTATTATTATTATTATTATTATTATTATTATTATTATTATTATTATTATTATTATTATTATTATTATTATTATTATTATTATTATTATTATTATTATTATTATTATTATTATTATTATTATTATTATTATTATTATTATTATTATTATTATTATTATTATTATTATTATTATTATTATTATTATTATTATTATTATTATTATTATTATTATTATTATTATTATTATTATTATTATTATTATTATTATTATTATTATTATTATTATTATTATTATTATTATTATTATTATTATTATTATTATTATTATTATTATTATTATTATTATTATTATTATTATTATTATTATTATTATTATTATTATTATTATTATTATTATTATTATTATTATTATTATTATTATTATTATTATTATTATTATTATTATTATTATTATTATTATTATTATTATTATTATTATTATTATTATTATTATTATTATTATTATTATTATTATTATTATTATTATTATTATTATTATTATTATTATTATTATTATTATTATTATTATTATTATTATTATTATTATTATTATTATTATTATTATTATTATTATTAATATTATTATTATTATTATTATTATTATTATTATTATTATTATTATTATTATTATTATTATTATTATTATTATTATTATTATTATTATTATTATTATTATTATTATTATTATTATTATTATTATTATTATTATTATTATTATTATTATTATTATTATTATTATTATTATTATTATTATTATTATTATTATTATTATTATTATTATTATTATTATTATTATTATTATTATTATTATTATTATTATTATTATTATTATTATTATTATTATTATTATTATTATTATTATTATTATTATTATTATTATTATTATTATTATTATTATTATTATTATTATTATTATTATTATTATTATTATTATTATTATTATTATTATTATTATTATTATTATTATTATTATTATTATTATTATTATTATTATTATTATTATTATTATTATTATTATTATTATTATTATTATTATTATTATTATTATTATTATTATTATTATTATTATTATTATTATTATTATTATTATTATTATTATTATTATTATTATTATTATTATTATTATTATTATTATTATTATTATTATTATTATTATTATTATTATTATTATTATTATTATTATTATTATTATTATTATTATTATTATTATTATTATTATTATTATTATTATTATTATTATTATTATTATTATTATTATTATTATTATTATTATTATTATTATTATTATTATTATTATTATTATTATTATTATTATTATTATTATTATTATTATTATTATTATTATTATTATTATTATTATTATTATTATTATTATTATTATTATTATTATTATTATTATTATTATTATTATTATTATTATTATTATTATTATTATTATTATTATTATTATTATTATTATTATTATTATTATTATTATTATTATTATTATTATTATTATTATTATTATTATTATTATTATTATTATTATTATTATTATTATTATTATTATTATTATTATTATTATTATTATTATTATTATTATTATTATTATTATTATTATTATTATTATTATTATTATTATTATTATTATTATTATTATTATTATTATTATTATTATTATTATTATTATTATTATTATTATTATTATTATTATTATTATTATTATTATTATTATTATTATTATTATTATTATTATTATTATTATTATTATTATTATTATTATTATTATTATTATTATTATTATTATTATTATTATTATTATTATTATTATTATTATTATTATTATTATTATTATTATTATTATTATTATTATTATTATTATTATTATTATTATTATTATTATTATTATTATTATTATTATTATTATTATTATTATTATTATTATTATTATTATTATTATTATTATTATTATTATTATTATTATTATTATTATTATTATTATTATTATTATTATTATTATTATTATTATTATTATTATTATTATTATTATTATTATTATTATTATTATTATTATTATTATTATTATTATTATTATTATTATTATTATTATTATTATTATTATTATTATTATTATTATTATTATTATTATTATTATTATTATTATTATTATTATTATTATTATTATTATTATTATTATTATTATTATTATTATTATTATTATTATTATTATTATTATTATTATTATTATTATTATTATTATTATTATTATTATTATTATTATTATTATTATTATTATTATTATTATTATTATTATTATTATTATTATTATTATTATTATTATTATTATTATTATTATTGGGAGGTAAAGGCTGGTATATGGTCTCAGACAAACGTTCTACCAACGGACGTCTTGAAAAAAACTGGGAAACGCCTACTGTAATAATCAGCTCTGCCAGCAAATCCTAATCTCACCTCCTCGAAGATAGGTAACATAGTTATCTGCCGGGCACCTCCTGGTAACATACTTAGTGTGGCTAACGAGATAGGGTAAAAGCGAATATTTGGCGCTCTAACCAAATAAAACAAGTTGGTGCAGGACGGGCGTGTATTACTCGTACAAGCGCGAAATGCTCGAAAATCCAAACGCGTCTGTATTCGTAGCGAGCGGCGACTTGGTCGGCGTCTGTACTCCATGTTAGGAGCGGCCGGAATCAAAAACGGAGATGAGTAACTTCATAAAGACTCAGTTTATAAATATGCAATGGATAAAACAATAAATATAAATACCCCAGGTGGTAATCTAGCTATGCTAGAGAATCCATCCTCCAAGGAGGCCGATCCCACGGATTCTGGGGGGGACCGCTTATTGCTAAAAAACAAATCTGTGCCAGATGACCCGGCTAGCAACCGGCACTTAGAGGTATGCGGGCCTCTAAGTGTTAAATATATTACCGAAGAACAGAAGAAACAAAAGCAGCAACCAAAAATGGGAAGTTACCCATTTCAAAGAAGCAACAAAATAGTTCGTTCTCCAGTTAAAGGAGCATCAGCCGAACTCACTAAATGCAGTAAGAAACTGATCATCATACCAGAAAAGACGGTAAATGGAGGAACGCCAAAAGAAGGAATACACCAATTACCAGTTTCCCAAATTGAAACATCAAGGAAAATTCCTGAAGATAAGGAGGAACAGCAACTTCAGAAAATACAACAGATGACAGAAACCATTCTGCAAGCTGCTGCCAAGCAGAAGAACATTAGTATGGACATCAAAAATGGCCTAATAAAGTTACAGGAAGCGATAGAAGTAATTTTCGAATGCAGAACCCAAAGGAAAGAACAACCGAAAAATACCAGCGAAATCCCCAGCTTAGGAGAGCAAAATGCAGCATTAACCTCCGCAAATGGAAAGAAACGAGGCAGAGAGATCTATGCAGATGAGCATGGTCAAACTTGTAAAAATGGCCGGACACCCCTACGGCATACAAGAAAGGAAGAGAAGCAGAAGAAAGTGGTTGGACACAAAATAGAATTTCAGCGCAGCGACAACCCAGATTGAACGAAGGTAAAGTACTGCCAGGAAAAAAAGAAGCACCGAGTAGTCAAAGAACACGGAAGAGAAGAAGTAAGATGCCACACTCGGAAAAGGAGAAGAATACAAGGCCCCGATCAGAAGCAATACTGATAAAACCCACCACAGGGAAGACTTACGCTGAAATCCTAAAGGAAATAAAAGGAAGGGTAAACCCTGAAAAAACAGAGATCGAAATCAGAGGGATCCGCAGAACTCAAAATGGGGATGTGCTGCTGGAAATGGGGAAAGGCCCGAAAGAAAAAGGTAAATTCACCAAGGAGTTACAGGAAGCTCTAGGGACTTCGGCTAGTGTAAGGAATCTCACATCAAAGACTGCGATAGAGATTAAAGACTTGGATTGTGTAACAACCGTTGTGGAAGTTCAAAAGGCTATAAATAAGGAGTTAACGGAAGCTGGCGAATGCAAAATACATTTGACAGCACCAAATGGCAGGGAACAGATAACTGCGGTTGTAGTTATGGAAGAAAGCGATGCCAAAAAATTACTGGTAACATCGAAAATAAAAATTGGATGGATCAGATGCAGAATTAGGGAGAAAACAGAAGTTAAGCGATGCTACCAATGCCTTTACTTCGGCCACTTAAGGAGGCAATGCAAATATGAAGATCGTAGAGACTGCTGCTACAAGTGCGGACAAAAAGGACACACAGTCAAAAACTGTAAACAAAAGGCAAGGTGCTTTTTGTGTGCAGAAATAAAAGCAGAAAGTCTGGAGCACGTGTCAGGATCCGGTTTGTGTAGAGTGTTTCGAACTGCACTTGAGGAGAGTAAAAGGCATAAAAATAATTAAGCTCTTACAAGGTAATTTGCACAGGAGCAAAACGGCCGATGATCTACTTTTACAGCTCGTCCGAGAAAAGAATATCGATGTAGTAATTATCAGCGAGCAGTACAAAAATAAGGATTATCCGAATTGGTTCTCGGATGTCACAAGTACAGCAGCCATCTGGGTAGTAAATCAAGGGAAAATACAAATTAACAGCCATGGAGCCGGAAATGGGTTTGTATGGATCACAAACGGCAAAGAAACAATAATAAGCTGTTACCTAACTCCAAATCAAACGGCACAGGAATATCGACAGAAAATGGAGCAATTAGAAGATAAGATAATAGAACTAGGAGGAAATGTAGTAGTCGCCGGTGACTTCAATGCTAAAGCAGTGGAGTGGGGATTGCGAGTTACAAATAACAGGGGAAGGCAAATTTTGGAAATGGTAGCAAGACAAAATTTAATTGTGTTAAACTCAGGAAATACCAGCACATTCAGGAGACCCGGGTACACCGAAACTATACCTGATATATCCCTAGCAACAGAAGAACTTGCAAACAATATAGAAAACTGGATGGTTCTAGAGGATTATACTGGCAGCGATCATCAGTATATACAATTCGAAATATGCACGAGAAGGAGAGAAAGAAATCGCAACAACCAGGAAGAAGGTACATGGAACGTCAATAAGCTTGATAAAGAAAAAATGGCCTGTGTAATAAGGAGAAATCTAGATAGAGTAATGCAAGTGCCACAGAACGAAACAGGCAGAGAACGAGCAGAAGCAGTGGTGAAAGTTACTATGGACACCATCGCAAGAGCTTGTGAAGAATCAATGCCCAAGAAGTTAGGAAAAAGAAACAGATGCCCTGTATATTGGTGGACAGAAGAAATAGCGGAATTGAGAAGAAAATGTTTGCGTCTCCGCCGCATAGCACAGCGACAGAGAAATGGAGCAGCAGAAACAAGCAAACTAGAGGAATATAGCGAGAAAAACGCTCCGAATTATAATAAAGAAGAGTAAAATGAAAAACTGGAAAGGTTTGTGCGAAGAAATAAACAATGATCCCTGGGGACTTGGATAATTGTAATGAAAAGAATCAGAGCACCAGCATCAGCAAATCAGCTAGAGGCGGACGTTATGGAAAATATTGTAAACACACTTTTTCCTACACACCCTAGAAGAAATGTATTGCAGAGGCACGAAGAACAAGGAGAAGCCCCAATTTTTACACAAATTGAACTAGAAGATGCAGTAAAATCTATGAAAAACAAGAAAGCCCCCGGACCTGATAGAATACCAGCAGAGGTCATCAAATTAGTAGCTTCGAATAATCCACAAATGATGCTGAATATGTATAATTGCTGCCTAAAAGAAGGAGTATTCAGCAAAAGGTGGAAAGAAGCAAGACTGGTTTTAATTGACAAAGCTAAAGGAGTAAGAGGAGCAGCATCGTCATACAGGCCACTATGTATGTTAGATACAGCCGGGAAACTCTTCGAAAGGTTAATAAAAACAAGACTGCAAGCAGCAATTCATACAGCTGGTTGATTAGCGAACACACAGTTCGGGTTCAGAAAGGGAAGGTCGACCGTTGACGCTATCAAGGTGGTAATAGAAACTGCGGAAGCCACACGAATGGAAACACATCACTCGAGGAAAATAGTTCTACTTGTTACCTTGGATGTCAAAAATGCCTTTAATTCGGCAAGATGGACTGACATCATAGACGCATTACAAAATAAGTTTACTATACCTACGTACCTTCTGAAAGTTCTAATAGATTACTTAAGCGAGCGAAGATTGATATACAACACGGTAGATGGAAAGAGGATAAAGGATCTTACGGCAGGAGTAGCACAAGGATCAATACTAGGACCAGAACTATGGAATGTTCTGTACAACAGTCTATTATGTATGGAAATGCCTGAAAATATACAGCTAGTAGGTTATGCTGATGATATAGCAGCTATTATAACGGCACGGGATATAGCAGAATCACAGATTAGGCTGAATCAAGTTATGAGAAGAGTGTATAGTTGGATGAGGGAACATAGATTAGAATTAGCAACGGCAAAAACAGAAATCGTTATGTTAACTAAGAAAAGAATACCAACTATAATTCCAATGCAAGTAGGTCCAGAAACAATAATGACCAAAGAATCAGCAAATTACTTAGGAGTTACTATTGATACAAGGCTAACATTTTGGCAACAAATCCAAAAAGTAGCAGATAAAGCAGCAGAAGCTACAATCAAGCTAAGCAAACTTATGGCAAACATTGGAGGACCCAAACCAGAAAAAAGACGAATCATTATGAAAACCGCAGAATCAATCCTTCTATACGGAGCTGAAATCTGGGCACATGCGATGGACAAGAGGTATTGTAAAAAACGCATAGCAGCGGTGCAACGAAGAGGGGCTCTCCGAGTCGCGTGCTCCTATCGAACAGTTTCACATTCGGCGGTCATGGTAATCGCGGGCGTGATTCCGATTGATTTGCTAGCGCAAGAACGAAGAAATATATATATAAGGGATCAAGCAACGAGCCGAGATGTCATTGTAGCAGAGGAAAGAAGGTACACGATGACAAGATGGCAAGAACACTGGAGTAATGATCAGCACGGGCGATGGACGGCTAGATTAATCCCACAAGTAGAAGTCTGGTTTAACCGACACCATGGAGAAGTAAATTTTTACATCACTCAGTTCCTATCAGGCCACGGATATTTTCGATCCTACCTCTACAAGATGGGCAAAGTAAACAATCCAGGATGCAGTCACTGCAGCGCAACACATGACACAGCGCATCACACTTTTTTCGAATGTGATTTAGCAGAAACAGAAAGAGAATCTTTAATAGTAGCAGTAGGAGAATTAACATCAGAAAATATAATTTCTGTAATGCTTGAAAACCAAGAAAAATGGAATGCAATAGCTAAATACATAGAATTAATACTACGCAGGAAGAAACAGCTCAGATATTTAGAGGACCTAGAAGAAGAATCATAAAAGAAAATTAAAAAAAGGAACCAGCACGGCCCAACTTGAAGTAATGCGAAAGCGGTTCCGGGTTGGTTTCAACGTGGGAAAAGGAGGTGGTGTATTTGGTGAGTAGACCGAACAAGATCATGGGAGTCTCACATACCCTTGAAGTGCGGACCCTTTAAGATACCTATAAAAGGTTTTCACCACCGACCTACGAAAAAAAAAAAAAAAAAAAAAAAAATTATTATTATTATTATTATTATTATCATTATTATTATTATTATTATTATTATTATTATTATTATTATTATTATTATTATTATTATTATTATTATTATTATTTTTATTATTATTATTATTATTATTATTATTATTATTATTATTATTCCTCTGCACGATTGCCTACCTCGTCGCGGTGCAGAGGCCGAGTAAGGGCAAAGAGTCTTGGGACCCTGTTCAAAGATGAGACCTGAAACCAAATGGCAATCAACAGGGCCGGATTAAGGTGTCACACGTACCGTGCCGATAATCAGCTAGGCTGGGGGCCCTGTATAAAAACTATCCCAGTCGCAAACGGTGTCCTCAGATATCTGGCAGCCTCTGAGTGTAAAAGCCTTACCCCCGTATGGGAGCTCTGCGGGGCCGGATCGATTTTCTCGCCTTACTCGTGGGAACAAAATATGAATGAAAGAAAAAAAAAACATACTGAGACGATGAAGAAGATGGAGAAGGATGAAGGGACTTCAAGAAGGAGATTTGAGGAGAGCCCATCAAATAGTCCTTTTAGACGGTGCCCGGTATTACTGCGTACACCTCCAACTGCAGCTTGCTCAAATTCCTCAACACCGGCGGTGGTAAGGGAAAATGAGCACGAAGGCAGCATGGAGGCTAATGTCGGAGAAATATTCCAGAAGAGTGATGGTGTTCTGGCCAAAATGAGAGCTGCAACTCTTAGGCAAACGAACGTCAGCTCGGAAATAAAAGATGGCATGGCGGTGCTCCAGGATGCCTTGGATACGTTAAAAAGCTTGTGGAGCCGGAAAACATGCACAAAAAGAATGGACAGCGGAACTCAAACGGAGATCCCAAGAAGAATGAGAGACTGTGCTGTCCAGACAGGCGATAAGAGGGCATTTGATACCACGAAAGCCCAAAAAACGATGACAGTGATACTGCCAGAAATAGTCACAAGTGGAACGCTGAAAAGAGGAGCTACTAGTCCGGCGGAAAAAGGGGCCATACCTAAAAAGAAGAAAGAGAAGGAAATGACTCCTCCACTTTCCGCCAGCGTACAGCAGTGGACAGAAGTACAGAGGAAAAAGAGGAGGGCCAGGCGAAGACCAAAAAATCGTACAGCCAAAGAGCCTAAGACAAAAGTACCTGAAGCTTCCCAAGATAAAGTAGCGGTAAATGCCAAAAAAGTAAGAACCAAAGGACGTCGGCCCGCCGTTACCATCAAGCCAGCGGAGGGTAAATCATATGCTGATGTCCTAAGAAGCATCAAGGCGAAAGTTAAGCCGGAGGAAACAGGTGCGGAAATAAAGGAAATCCGGCAAACACGGGATGGCAAGGTTCTTCTTGAAATCACTAGCCAGAAAAGCTTGGGAAGTTTCACAAAGGCCCTAGAAGATGCAGTGGGCACTCTAGGTAGCGTGAAGAGCATCGTACAGATGAGATCCGTAGCAGTGAACGATTTGGACTGCCTTACAGAGCGGACTGAAGTGGAGCAGGCATTGAGGAGGGATTTCGGAGATGTCGCTGTAATGAGGGTTGGTCTCACAGCGCCAAATTCGAGGTCACAACTGACAGCCATCGTTGACATTCCTGAGCAAGCTGCCGAAAAGCTGCTGAAGCAGGGAAGGCTCAAAGTAGGATGGGTTTCCTGCAGGGTTACGTCACGGACCGATGTCAAACGCTGCTACAGGTGTCTAAATTACGGTCACGTTGCTGGTTCTTGCAGGGGACCTGACCGAAGCAAAGCCTGCTACGGCTGCGGAAAGGAGGGGCATGTTGCTAAGGCCTGTAAAGAAAAGGCACACTGCATACTCTGTGCCGAAGCGGGTGCGCCACACGAAAGTCTTGGCCACACTCTAAGCACAGGGTTATGCAAGGTGTTCAGAGACGCTCTGAGAAAGGCCAAAGAGACTGGAAAATGATCAGCGTCCTCCAGGCAAACTTAAATCGTAGCCGAGTGGAAGATGACCTCCTGCATCAGCTTGCTCGGGAGAAGAGTTCCGACATACTGCTCATTAGTGAGCAGTATATGGACAGAACCACTTCTTGGTTCTCGGACGAGCTTGGTACGGCGGCCATTTGGATACCTGATGCAGCGAAAATCCCGGTACGAGAGCATGGGCGCGGGCGTGGGTTCGTCTGGGTTAAATACGCCGATATCACATTTATAAATGTCTATCTGACACCCAACGAAGTCATAGCGGATTTCCGAGCGAAATTTGCGGACCTTGAGGATACGATTCTGAACACGACGGGTCGCGTAGTGATTGGTGGCGATTTTAACGCTAAGGCAACCGAGTGGAGAATGCCCTACCCTGACTCAAGGGGAAGCGAGGTGTTAGGGTTGGCATCCAGAACGGGTTTACTTGTTCTGAATGTCGGCTCGACATCTACTCTTCGTCGACCTGGGTATTCAGAAACTATTCCCAACGTATCCTTTGCCTTTGAGCGCTTGGCCGCTTTGGTCGAAGACTGGCATGTGATTGAAGACTACACAGTGACCATCAGTACATTGTATTCGTGGTCCGTGAGAGGCGGCAACTCCAAAGAACAATAAATAGCAGACCACAGCGCTGGAACATGGGGAGAATTGACGAAGCAGTATTTGCAGCGGTCATCCTGGGAGGTTTCCAAATGCAGTTTGAGGGGGAGCCTGCAAGCCCTCACGAGGCAGGGCCATTGGTTGACGCCACTATGCGTCAAATCACTATAGCCTGCGACCGCTCAATGCCTCGGAGGCGAGTTCCTCATGGAAAACATCCTATGTACTGGTGGACAGCCGAGATAGCTGACCTCCGGAGAGATTGTCTCCGGCTGAGGAGAAAGGCTCAGAGAGCTAGAACGGAAGAGGAGGTTAGGCTCAGGTCCTCGGATCACAAGGAGAAAAAGCGTCAGTTGCGACGTGCAATCAATCACAGCAAGGCGAGATGCTGGGAAGCGCTGAGAGAGGATATAAACTCAGATCCATGGGGTTTAGGTTACAAAATTGTAACCCAGAAAATTGGGGCACTGAAAACCCCTCCGCCCATGGATATGCGCACCACAACGCATCTAGTTAATGCCCTCTTTCCAGTGCATTCACAGCGAGCTGCTAGAGTATACAACCGGGATGGCGCTTCTCCGTTTACAATGGAGGAGCTGGAAGTGGCCATCCAATCCCTCAAGGTCAAGAAGACCCCAGGTCTAGACGGTATCCAAGGAGAGATATTAAAGCTGGTTTTTCGGTATAATCCGAATATTCTGTTGAGTATGTACAACGCCTGTCTTTCAGCGGGAATTTTCCCCAAGTGTTGGAAGACAGCTAGGCTGGTATTTATCAGCAAGGAGAAAGGAGACCCGGAGCTACCTTCCTCATACCGTCCGCTGTGCATGCTGGACACTGCTGGAAAGGTTCTAGAGAAGTTACTCAAGCCAAGGCTGTTGTCTGCCATCGAGGCAGCCGGAGGTTTGTCACCGCATCAGTACGGTTTCAGAGCTGGTCGTTCCACAGCAGATGCCATTGTGGAAGTTACATCTGCGATGAGCAGAGCCGAGGACCACAACCATTTTTCACGTCGTATAGTCCTCCTTGTAACTTTAGACGTGAAAAATGCGTTTAATTCGGCCAGATGGAGCGACATGCTCCAAGCTCTAGAGCAGGAATTTCGTGTTCCGGAATATATGCTAGGAATGATCAGCGACTACCTTGACGACCGTACTGTACTCTTCGATACGGCTGAAGGACAAGGGAGTATCACGGTCTCTGGAGGTGCAGCGCAAGGTTCAATCCTCGGTCCCGACCTTTGGAATGCCGCATACGATAGTCTGTTGCGCTTAAACATGCCGGATGAGTCAATGCTCGTCGGATATGCGGACGACGTTGCCGTGCTGATAGCAGCGCGAAACGTGGAGCTCGCCCAACTGAAGCTCAATCAAACCATGCGGTCCATCCTTTCTTGGATGGACAGCCGCGGACTGTCGTTGGCATTAAGCAAGACGGAGGTCGTAGTGCTGACAAAAAGGAGGATGAACCTTGAGCTCCAGATGCGCATCGGCGAAGAAGAGGTGCAGACAAAACGGGCGGTAAAATATCTCGGCATCATGATTGACAGCAGGCTAAATTACTTTGAGCAGATCAAGAAGACTGCTGACAGGGCCGCAAATGGTGTCATGGCGCTGGCTCGATTGATGGCCAACATAGGTGGACCAAGATCGAGTCGGAGGCGGCTACTGATGTCTGCGGTCCAGTCAGTCTTGCTGTATGGTGCCGAGATATGGGGTCATGCTCTCGCAAAGGAGTGCTTTCGGATAAGGCTGGGTCGGGTCCAAAGGCTGGCGGCGTTGCGAGTGGCGTCTGCTGACAGAACTGTCTCGGAGCCAGCTGTGCTGGTTATCGCTGGCGTCATCCCAATTGCACTACTTGCAAGGGAGCGTCAAGCGATATACCGGAGAAAGGCCGAAGAAAATATAGAGTCAGTGCAGCAGGAAGAGCGGAATCGCACGCTTCGGCAATGGCAGGAGAACTGGGAACTGGAGGAACGAGGGATATGGACGAGGCGGCTCATCGGGGAGGTTACCCCATGGGTAGAACGTCGACATGTAGAGGTAGATTACTACTTCACTCAGCTGCTGAGTGGACATGGATACTTTCGGGCCTATCTGCACAAGATGGGGAAGGCACGTTCAGCGGAGTGCATATATTGCCACATGCACGATGATGCTGAGCACACTTTTTTCATCTGTGAAAGGTGGGCTCGAGAGCGTATGCAGCTAAGGGAAGTTGTACCGCGGTTCTCTCCACCACATTTTACAGGATAGGGGAGCGTGGGACAGTTTGTCATTCTTTTCGCAGAAAATACTGCGGAAAAAGAAGGTGGACCTAGACACCACAGAGGTCCAACCTACAGACTTTGGCTAGGCAGCAGCCTTCAAGGCGAAGGCATTGGACCTAGCCCGAAGTAATGTGACAAACGGTTCCAGACTAGTGTCCGTGGAGAGCGGGAGGTTTTTTTAGGCGGTATGCCCAATATGGGAGACTCCGACATTGTTGGACGCACGTGCGCCCTTCATCCATAAAGGATTTTCATTTCTAAAAAAAAAAAAAAAAAAAAAGAAATTATTATTATTATTATTATTATTATTATTATTATTATTATTATTATTTTTATTATTATTATTATTATTATTATTATTATTATTTTTATTATTATTATTATTATTATTATTATTATTATTATTCCCCCACATGGTAGTGACCTTGACGTGGTGTGGGGGCCTTGGTTGCAGTGATTCATCAGGCTGTGCTGACGGGAGTATGTTCTCCTGGTAGGGTCACCCAATTCAGATTGGCTGATGATGAGCAGCTTACAAACTACTACCGACCCCCTAATCCAGTGGTGTCATGCGACCCGTGCTCAGTGGACTAGTTAGTAGCAAGGGGGTAAAACACTTAGCTACCGATAACGGAGCCTCCCTGATACCAGGTCACCTTAGGGAGTATTATTGACCTTACCACAGTAACGGTCTTCTGCTGTGGTGGACCTTACATTGCCGCGATACTCGTGGGAACAAAATGGAGATAAATAAAAACAAAAACATGAAGAAAGTAGTAGATAGAAGAGTGGAAGAAAGAGCAGGGATGGACATGACCCCATTCATGAGGAGTGGGAAGACGCCTAGATCTCCCCCGGCACCCCTGGGGTTGCACGGTCCTGAACAGGCACAGGAGAAACTAGGAACACCGGCGAATACAGAGGAGATCCAAACCACCGATCTCATGCTGGAAACGCCAATGAGCAGCTTGCATAAACAAGTAGAGGAAAAAGCATGCAGCCACAAAAAAGACCCTGAAAGAGAGGAAGAAACACAGCTCCTACTGATTCAGGAGCTTACAAAAACGATGATGGCGGCAGTCACAAAACAAAAGAACGTTAGCATGGAGGTTAAGAACGGACTGCTAAAGCTCCAAGAGGCGGTAGAAGTGATATTTCACTGCAAGAGTGAAAAGAGTAAAAAGCTCACCCTTGAAGCTAGAAAGCAGGCCCAAAGCCCCAGACAAATACCGCCAACGGACAAGAAGAGAGGAAGGGAGATAGAGGGGTCTCCTATAAGCTGTACAGAAACCCCACCACCCAGAAAAAGGAAAACTGTTGAAAACCGAGGCGAAGGCGAATGGATAGTCGTCCAAAACAACAAAAATAAAACCTTTAACCGACCGCCAGGTGAAGGAGTTACTTCTAGACAGCGACGCCTCCCAAGGGAAAAAGGGGCAACGAACAGCCAAAGTGCTGGGAAAAAAGAAAACGGCGAAGGAAAGAGAAGGAGAAGAAGAAGAAGAAGGAGTAGGCAGTTTAAAAGGCCGCGACCAGAGGCCATTATAATTAAGCCCGCCGAAGGCAAAACATATGCTGAGATTCTGAGGGAAATACGGGAGCGAGTAAGCCCAGACGCTTCCAAAGCCGACATAAAGGAAATCCGGAAGACACAAAACGGAGCGGTTCTGCTGGAATTAAACAATAAGGCAGAAGGAAAGGAGGAAATCAAGGAGGAACTCCGAAAGAATCTAGGCAAAATGGCAGACGTTAAAGAACTAACGGCCAAAACAACATTGGAGATACGGGACTTGGATAGTCTCACTACAAGCGAAGAGCTGCAAGCAGCACTTAATAGAGACTTGGGAAAGGAAGTCCAATGTAGGTTCAGCCTAACTAAACCGAACAAGAGAAAGCAAATGCTGGCCATTATAGAAATGGAGGAAAAAGACGCCATGGAACTACTGAAGACAGCAAAGATCAGAATAGGGCTAATCAGATGTAGAATACGGGAAAGAACACCAGTAGTGCGCTGTTATAGGTGCATGAACTTTGGACACTTCAGAAGAGACTGCAAAGCGCCTAACCGAGAGGATACGTGCTATAAATGTGGACAGAAAGGTCACAAGATTAAAAGCTGCACGCAAGCTGCGAAATGCATCCTGTGCACGGAAATTAAGGCAAAGGCAACGAGCCATGTGTCAGGTACGAAAGACTGCAGTGCATTTCGGAGAGCTCTTGAGGAAGTCAGAAAAAATAGAAAAATAGAAGATGATAAAAGTCCTTCAAGCAAATATGCATAGAAGTCGAGTAGCAGATGATCTCTTAACACAGATCACGCTTAAAAAAGAAATTGATGCTCTAATAATCAGCGAGCAGTACGTCCACCGGAGTAGAAACAACTGGTTCTCAGATGTCACCGACACGGCGGCAATCTGGATCCCAAACCCTGGAAAAATACACGCATTGGAACATGGGGCCGGAAATGGCTTCGTTTGGGTTAAGAGTAACCAGTTCACCATCATAAGCTGCTAATTTAACACCAAACCAAACGGCGCAGGAATACCAGGAGATGATCGAGAATCTAGAGAACGCAGTATCGGAACAAGAGGGGCAGAAAATTATTGGTGGCGATTTTAATGCAAAAGCAGTGGAGTGGGGAATGCCCACAACGAACAGCAGAGGATCGCAGATTTTAGACATGGCAGCCAGACAAGGGCTGATAATCATAAACTCCGGAAGCACAACAACGTTTCGGCGACCAGGGTACGCAGAAACAATACCGGACATCTCCCTGGCTACACAGAATATAGCGGGTTTTATTACTGATTGGGTAGTTATGGAGGACTACACAGGGAGCGATCATCAGTACATTACATTCAATATAAATATTAGAGAAGAAATGATATCCGAGAGCACAACGGAAAGTTCTAGATATAACGTGAATAAACTCGATACTAGAAGATTGAGTGAATCACTTAGATATAGCCTAGGTGACACAATGCAGGCAGGTGTAGAGCTAGAAGGTAGGATAAAAGCTGAGGCAGTGGTAGAGCAGACAATGAGTGCACTCATACTAGCCTGCGAGGAATCAATGCCGCGAAAGAGGAAATTTACAAAAAGAAAACCGGTATACTGGTGGAATGAAGAAATAGCGGAGCTACGAAGAAGGTGTCAGCATTTTCGAAGAATTGCACAGCGATCACGGAACAGAGCGGATGCAACGGAAAAAATGGCAGCATATAAAATAAGCCGCAAAACACTCAGGAAAACTATAAAATTGAGCAAAAACGTTGAATGGAAAAAGCTTTGCGAAGATGTAAACAGTGACCCGTGGGGGCTTGGATACAAGATAGTCATGAAGAAGTTGAAAATAGCTACAGCAACAAATTCAATCGAAGAGAGCTCGATGGAAAATATAGTAGATATTTTATTCCCAGCGCACCCGATAAGAAACTGGAGTGATGTGATGGTTTCACCAGAGAAAGTACCAGCTTTCACGCAGGGAGAACTTGTGGAGGCAACAAAAGCTATGAAGAATAAGAAAGCTCCAGGCCCGGACGGGATTCCAGCGGAAGTCATCAAAGCCGTGGTGGAAACTTGCCCGCAAATGATGCTGAATATGTACAACACATGTCTAAAAGAAGGCGTTTTCAGCAAAAGATGGAAGGTAACTCGACTTGTCTTAATCGACAAAGGGAAAGACGACAGAGTCTCACCGTCCTCGTTCAAACCACTGTGTGTGCTGGACACGGCTGGAAAGCTCCTCGAAAGGCTATTGAAACCCAGAATAGAAGAGGCGATACGAACGACCGGTGGTCTGTCAGATATGCAATTCGGATTCAGACAAGGAAGATCAACAATAGATGCAATACGAATAGTAATGGAAAAGGTAGAAGCGGCGGAAGCAAGGAACCATTTCTCAAGAAGAATAGTTGTCTTTGTTACCTTGGACGTGAAAAACGCCTTCAACTCGGCAAGATGGGAAGACATGATTGATGCCCTAGAAAAAAATTTCAGCATTCCAGCATATCTGCTCAGGATGGTAAAAGACTACCTGAGAGAACGCAGCCTTCAGCATGAAACCAAGATCGGCAGTGTAACCAAAAGCGTAACATCCGGCGCAGCACAAGGATCGATCCTAGGACCGGACCTGTGGAATATATTATACAATAGCTTGCTGGAGGCAGAAATGCCAGATGATATAACTCTAGTAGGCTTTGCAGACGACCTAGGTGCAATAATATCAGCTCGGACCATGGAAGATGGGCAAATCAGGTTGAATCAAGTCATGAGAAGAGTGAGTAGCTGGATGAACAGACACGGCTTAGAGCTTGCGGAAGCAAAAACCGAAATTGTGCTACTCACAAGAAAGAGGATGAGAACCATTGTGCCAATGGAAGTGGGGCCTGTGGTCATTCAAACTAAGGAAGCTTCGAGGTATCTTGGTGTCAAGTTGGATACCAAACTAAATTTTTGGAGGCATATCAAAAAAGCTACAGACAAGGCGGCCGTGATAACCAAGAATTTGAGCAGATTAATGGCGAACATCGGTGGACCTTCACCGTGCAAAAGGAGGCTGTTAATGTCCACGACACATTCAGTGCTCCTGTACGGTGCGGAGATTTGGGCAGATGCCCTAAATAGAGAGTATTGCCGGAAGCCCATGGAAGCGGTACAACGAAGAGGGGCTCTGCGGGTAGCGTGCTCCTACCGGACGGTCTCATACCCAGCTGTAAATGTTTTTGCAGGCGTGATACCGATGACATTGTTAGCCCGAGAGAGGAAGCAGATATATAATAGGGCTGCGGGAAGAGACAGAAAAGAAGTGTCAGGAGACGCGAGGAGACAAAGCCTAGAAAAATGGCAAGAACAATGGAATGGGGAACACAGAGGACGCTGGACCGCAAGATTGATACCACAACTAGCGGTTTGGGTTAACCGGAGGCACGGCGAAGTGAACTTCTATACCACGCAAATGCTCTCGGGGCATGGATATTTTCGAGCTTATTTATTCAGAATGAATAAAGTGAACAGTCCGCGATGTCGCCACTGCGACACAGCGGAAGATACGGTCGAGCACACTTTTTTCGAGTGCCACGTCGCAGCGGAGGAAAGAAGCGTTCTAACTCGAATGGTAGGGGATGTTACGCCGGATAATATAACCACCATAATGATAGACACGGAAGAAAATTCGAACGCCGTGTCAGTCTTCGTCGAGGCGGTATTACGAAAGAAGAAGAGACTGGGCTACTTAGAAGATTCGGAATAGATCTTCTAAGTTAGGAAATAGACCTCAGTGTAGTCGGGTTTCTGCTTTTGAGTCTGGCGTGGTCTGCTTGGTACCGGTGGCATACAGGCTTACTGGTGCCGCAGTTTTGTTTTTGTTAAATTAACAATAAATTTAACTCTGCGACACTAGTTACTGCTGATGCTGTCGGCGTGTGGTAGATCTCGGTAGACTTATGAGCGAAATTAGATAAAACGTATCGCTGTTTTGTTATGTAGCACAGTAGTACTGTTTTTTGGTTATTTTTGTTACATATGGAAGTAGATAGTAACTCGCCAAGTAGTCGGGCCTACGCAAAACGATTTTGGGAGTCAAGTAGCTATTTGTAGAATAGATGTAGAACAGAAATAACCTAGTCCAGCATCTTGAGGCAGCTTGACATGCTGGAAGCTGCTTCAAGACAGCACCTCTAGGGACTATGTAGCTCTGTATAGAATAGTTTTTAGTTTTCTAGTTATTTGTAGAATAGATGTAAACAGAAATAACCTAGTCCAGCGTTTTGAGGCAGCTTGACATGTTGGAAGCTACTTCAAGACAGCACCTCTAGGGATTATATAGCTCTGTTTAGAATAGTTTTTGTTTGTAAATGGGAAATAACCTAGTCATAATAGAAAAGGCTTAGAAAATTAATATTGTTTTTAGGAATAATATTAGAAGAGGGACAGTAGAATTTATTTTTCAGTTTGCCGCTGTCGATAGATATATGCAGAGAAGAGCGAACGGGATAATTCACACGGAAACACCGAAGCCAGCACTTTTTCGCCAGTTTGAAGAAATGCTAACGCGGTTCCAAACTGGGATATACATCGTGGGTCAAGGGAACAGATGGTGGGGGTTTTTAGCCGGTCGGTTGGTTCCTTTTTTGCGTCTTAGTGTAATGCAAAAAGAAACCGACCAGCCCGGCACTCGGTAGTCTGTTAAGCAGATTTTCCCCACGACACCATCTATAACCGTAAAAAAGCAAACAAAAAAAAAAAAAAATTATTATTATTATTATTATTATAATTATTGTTATTATTATTATTATTATTATTATTATTATTATTATTATTATTATTATTATTATTATTATTATTATTATTATTATTATTATCATTATTATTATTATTATTATTATTATTATTATTATTATTATTATTATTATTATTATTATTATTATTATTATTATTATTATTATTATTATTATTATTATTATTATTATTATTATTATTATTATTATTATTATTATTATTATTATTATTATTATTATTACTATTATTATTATTATTATTATTATTATTATTATTATTATTATTATTATTATTATTATTATTATTATTATTATTATTATTATTATTATTATTATTATTATTATTATTATTATTATTATTATTATTATTATTATTATTATTATTATTATTATTATTATTATTATTATTATTATTATTATTATTATTATTATTATTATTATTATTATTATTATTATTATTATTATTATTATTATTATTATTATTATTATTATTATTATTATTATTATTATTATTATTATTATTATTATTATTATTATTATTATTATTATTATTATTATTATTATTATTATTATTATTATTATTATTATTATTATTATTATTATTATTATTATTATTATTATTATTATTATTATTATTATTATTATTATTATTATTATTATTATTATTATTATTATTATTATTATTATTATTATTATTATTATTATTATTATTATTATTATTATTATTATTATTATTATTATTATTATTATTATTATTATTATTATTATTATTATTATTATTATTATTATTATTATTATTATTATTATTATTATTATTATTATTATTATTATTATTATTATTATTATTATTATTATTATTATTATTATTATTATTATTATTATTATTATTATTATTATTATTATTATTATTATTATTATTATTATTATTATTATTATTATTATTATTATTATTATTATTATTATTATTATTATTATTATTATTATTATTATTATTATTATTATTATTATTATTATTATTATTATTATTATTATTATTATTATTATTATTATTATTATTATTATTATTATTATTATTATTATTATTATTATTATTATTATTATTATTATTATTATTATTATTATTATTATTATTATTATTATTATTATTATTATTATTATTATTATTATTATTATTATTATTATTATTATTATTATTATTATTATTATTATTATTATTATTATTATTATTATTATTATTATTATTATTATTATTATTATTATTATTATTATTATTATTATTATTATTATTATTATTATTATTATTATTATTATTATTATTATTATTATTATTATTATTATTATTATTATTATTATTATTATTATTATTATTATTATTATTATTATTATTATTATTATTATTATTATTATTATTATTATTATTATTATTATTATTATTATTATTATTATTATTATTATTATTATTATTATTATTATTATTATTATTATTATTATTATTATTATTATTATTATTATTATTATTATTATTATTATTATTATTATTATTATTATTATTATTATTATTATTATTATTATTATTATTATTATTATTATTATTATTATTATTATTATTATTATTATTATTATTATTATTATTATTATTATTATTATTATTATTATTATTATTATTATTATTATTATTATTATTATTATTATTATTATTATTATTATTATTATTATTATTATTATTATTATTATTATTATTATTATTATTATTATTATTATTATTATTATTATTATTATTATTATTATTATTATTATTATTATTATTATTATTATTATTATTATTATTATTATTATTATTATTATTATTATTATTATTATTATTATTATTATTATTATTATTATTATTATTATTATTATTATTATTATTATTATTATTATTATTATTATTATTATTATTATTATTATTATTATTATTATTATTATTATTATTATTATTATTATTATTATTATTATTATTATTATTATTATTATTATTATTATTATTATTATTATTATTATTATTATTATTATTATTATTATTATTATTATTATTATTATTATTATTATTATTATTATTATTATTATTATTATTATTATTATTATTATTATTATTATTATTATTATTATTATTATTATTATTATTATTATTATTATTATTATTATTATTATTATTATTATTATTATTATTATTATTATTATTATTATTATTATTATTATTATTATTATTATTATTATTATTATTATTATTATTATTATTATTATTATTATTATTATTATTATTATTATTATTATTATTATTATTATTATTATTATTATTATTATTATTATTATTATTATTATTATTATTATTATTATTATTATTATTATTATTATTATTATTATTATTATTATTATTATTATTATTATTATTATTATTATTATTATTATTATTATTATTATTATTATTATTATTATTATTATTATTATTATTATTATTATTATTATTATTATTATTATTATTATTATTATTATTATTATTATTATTATTATTATTATTATTATTATTATTATTATTATTATTATTATTATTATTATTATTATTATTATTATTATTATTATTATTATTATTATTATTATTATTATTATTATTATTATTATTATTATTATTATTATTATTATTATTATTATTATTATTATTATTATTATTATTATTATTATTATTATTATTATTATTATTATTATTATTATTATTATTATTATTATTATTATTATTATTATTATTATTATTATTATTCCCCCACATGGTAGTGACCTTGACGTGGTGTGGGGGCCTAGGTTGCAGTGATTCATCAGGCTGTGCTGGAGGGAGTATGTTCTCCTGGTAGGGTCACCCAATTCAGATTGGCTGATGATGAGCAGCTTACAAACTACTACCGACCCCCTAATCCAGTGGTGTCATGCGACCCGTGCCCAGTGGACTAGTTGGTAGCAAGGGGGTAAAACACTTAGCTACCGATAACGGAGCCTCCCTGATACCAGGTCACCTCAGGGAGTATTATTGACCTTACCACAGTAACGGGCCTCTGCTGTGGGGGACCTTACATTGCCGCGATACTCGTGGGAACAAAATGGAGATAAATAAAAACAAAAACATGAAGAAAGTAGTAGATAGAAGAGTGGAAGAAAGAGCAAGGATGGGCATGACCCCATTCATGAGGAGCGGGAAGACGCCTAGATCTCCCCCGGCACCCCTGGGGTTGCACGGTCCTGAACAGGCACAGGAGAAACTAGGTACACCGGCGAATACAGAGGAGATCCAAACCACCGATCTCATGCTGGAAACGCCAATGAGCAGCTTGCATAAACAAGTGGAGGAAAAAGCATGCAGCCACAAAAAAGACCCTGAAAGAGAGGAAGAAACACAGCTCCTACTGATTCAGGAGCTTACAAAAACGATGATGGCGGCAGTTTCAAAACAAAAGAACGTTAGCATGGAGGTTAAGAACGGACTGCTAAAGCTCCAGGAGGCGGTAGAAGTGATATTTCACTGCAAGAGTGAAAAGAGTAAAAAGCTCACCCTTGAAGCTAGAAATCAGGCCCAAAGCCCCAGACAAGTACCGCCAACGGACAAGAAGAGAGGAAGGGAGATAGAGGGGTCTCCTATCAGCTGTACAGAAACCCCACCACCCAGAAAAAGGAAAAATGTTGAAAACCGAGGCGAAGGCGAATGGATAGTCGTCCAAAACAACAAAAATAAAACCTTTAACCGACCGCCAGGTGAAGCAGATACTTCTAGACAGCGACGCTTCCCTAGGGAAAAAGGGGCAACGAACAGCCAAAGTGCTGGGAAAAAAGAAAACGGCGAAGGAAAGAGAAGGAGAAGGAGAAGAAGTAGGAGTAGGCAGTTTAAAAGGCCGCGACCAGAGGCCATTATAATTAAGCCCGCCGAAGGCAAAACATATGCTGAGATCCTGAGGGAAATACGGGAGCGAGTAAACCCAGACGCTTCCAAAGCCGACATAAAGGGAATCCGGAAGACACAAAACGGAGCGGTTCTGCTGGAATTAAACAATAAGGCAGAAGGAAAGGAGGAAATCAAGGAGGAACTCCGAAAGAGTCTAGGGAAAATGGCAGACGTTAAAGACCTAACGGCCAAAACAACATTGGAGATACGGGACTTGGATAGTCTCACTACAAGCGAAGAGGTGCAAGCAGCACTTAATAGAGACTTGGGAAAGGAGGTCCAATGTAAGTTCAGCCTAACTAAACCAAACAAGAGAGAGCAAATGCTGGCCTTTATAGAAATGGAGGAAAAAGACGCCAGGGAACTCCTGAAGACAGCAAAGATCAGAATAGGGCTAGTCAGATGTAGAATACGGGAAAGAACACCAGTAGTGCGCTGTTATAGGTGCATGAACTTTGGACACTTCAGAAGAGACTGCAAAGAGCCTAACCGAGAGGATACGTGCTATAAATGTGGACAGAAAGGTCACAAGATTAAAAGCTGCACGCAAGCTGCGAAATGCATCCTGTGTACGGAAATTAAGGCAAAGGCAACGAGCCATGTGTCAGGTACGAAAGACTGCAGTGCATTTCGGAGAGCTCTTGAGGAAGTCAGGAAAAATAGAAAAAATAGAAGATGATAAAAGTTCTTCAAGGAAATATGCATAGAAGTCGAGTAGCAGATGATCTCTTAACACAGATCACGCTAGAAAAAGAAATTGATGTTCTAATAATCAGCGAGCAGTACGTCCACCAGAGCAGAAACAACTGGTTCTCAGATGTCACCGACACGGCGGCAATCTGGATCCCAAACCCTGGAAAAATACACGCATTGGAACATGGGGCCGGAAATGGCTTCGTTTGGGTTAAGAGTAGCCAGTTCACCATCATAAGCTGCTACTTAACACCAAACCAAACGGCGCAGGAATACCAGGAGATGATCGAGAATCTAGAGGACGCAGTATCGGAACAAGAAGGGCAGAAAATTATTGGTGGCGATTTTAATGCAAAAGCAGTGGAGTGGGGAATGCCCACCACGAACAGCAGAGGATCGCAGATTTTAGACATGGCAGCCAGACAAGGGCTGATAATCATAAACTCCGGAAGCACAACAACGTTTCGGCGACCAGGGTACGCAGAAACAATACCGGACATCTCCCTGGCTACACAGAATATAGCGGGATTTATTACTGATTGGGTAGTTATGGAGGACTACACAGGGAGCGATCATCAGTACATTACGTTCAATATAAATATTAGAGAAGAAATGATATCCGAGAGCACAACGGAAAGTTCTAGATATAACGTGAATAAACTCGATACTAGAAGATTGAGTGAATCACTTAGATATAGCCTAGGTGACACAATGCAGGCAGGTGTAGAGCTAGAAGGTAGGATAAAAGCTGAGGCAGTGGTAGAGCAGACAATGAGTGCACTCATACTAGCCTGCGAGGAGTCAATGCCGCGAAAGAGGAAATTTACAAAAAGAAAACCGGTATACTGGTGGAATGAAGAAATAGCGGAGCTACGAAGAAGGTGTCAGCATCTTCGAAGAATTGCACAGCGATCACGAAACAGAGCGGATGCAACGGAAAAAATGGCAGCATATAAAATAAGCCGCAAAACACTCAGGAAAACCATAAAATTGAGCAAAAAGGTTGAATGGAAAAAGCTTTGCGAAGATGTAAACAGTGACCCTTGGGGGCTAGGATACAAGATAGTCATGAAGAAGTTGAAAATAGCTACAGCAACAAATTCAATCGAAGAGAGCTCGATGGAAAATATAGTAGATATTTTATTCCCAGCGCACCCGATAAGAAACTGGAGTGATGTGATGGTTTCACCAGAGGAAGTACCAGCTTTCACGCAGGAGGAACTTGTGGAAGCAACAAAAACTATGAAGAATAAGAAAGCTCCAGGCCCTGATGGGATTCCAGCGGAAGTCATCAAAGCCGTGGTGGAAACTTGCCCGCAAATGATGCTGAATATGTACAACACATGTCTAAAAGAAGGCGTTTTCAGCAAAAGATGGAAGGTAGCTCGACTTGTCTTAATCGACAAAGGGAAAGGCGGCAGAGTCTCACCGTCCTCGTTCAGACCACTGTGTATGCTGGACACGGCTGGAAAGCTCCTCGAAAGGCTATTGAAACCCAGAATAGAAGAGGCGATACGAACGACCGGTGGTCTGTCAGATATGCAATTCGGATTCAGACAAGGAAGATCAACAATAGATGCAATACGAGTTGTAATGGAAAAGGTAGAAGCGGCGGAAGCAAGGAACCATTTCTCAAGAAGAATAGTTGTCTTTGTTACCTTGGACGTGAAAAACGCCTTCAACTCGGCAAGATGGGAAGACATGATTGATGCCCTGGAAAAAAATTTCAGCATTCCAGCATATCTGCTCAGGATGGTAAAAGACTACCTGAGAGAACGCAGCCTTCAGTATGAAACCAAGATCGGCAGTGTAATCAAAAGCGTAACATCCGGCGCAGCACAAGGATCGATCCTAGGACCGGACCTGTGGAATATATTATACAATAGCTTGCTGGAGGCAGAAATGCCAGATGATATAACTCTAGTAGGCTTTGCAGACGACCTAGGTGCAATAATATCAGCTCGGACCATGGAAGATGCGCAAATCAGGTTGAATCAAGTCATGAGAAGAGTGAGTAGCTGGATGAACAGACACGGCTTAGAGCTTGCGGAAGCAAAAACCGAAATTGTCCTACTCACAAAAAAGAGGATGAGAACCATTGTGCCAATGGAAGTGGGGCCTGTGGTCATTCAAACTAAGGAAGCTTCGAGGTATCTTGGTGTCATGTTGGATACCAAACTAAATTTTTGGAGGCATATCAAAAAAGCTACAGACAAGGCGGCCGTGATAACCAAGAATTTGAGCAGATTAATGGCGAACATCGGTGGACCTTCACCGTGCAAAAGGAGGCTGTTAATGTCCACGACACATTCAGTGCTCCTGTACGGTGCGGAGATTTGGGCAGATGCCCTAAATAGAGAGTATTGCCGGAAGCCCATGGAAGCGGTACAACGAAGAGGGGCTCTGCGGGTAGCGTGCTCCTACCGGACGGTCTCATACCCAGCTGTAAATGTTATTGCAGGCGTGATACCGATAACATTGTTAGCCCGAGAGAGGAAACAGATATATAATAGGGCTGCGGGAAGAGACAGAAAAGAAGTGTCAGGAGACGCGAGGAGACAAAGCCTAGAAAAATGGCAAGAACAATGGAATGGGGAACACAGAGGACGCTGGACCGCAAGATTGATACCACAACTAGCGGTTTGGGTTAACCGGAGGCACGGCGAAGTGAACTTCTATACCACGCAAATGCTCTCGGGGCATGGATACTTTCGAGCTTATTTATTCAGAATGAATAAAGTAAACAGTCCGCGATGTCGCCACTGCGACACAGCGGAAGATACGGTCGAGCATACTTTTTTCGAGTGCGACGTCGCAGCGGAGAAAAGAAGCGTTCTAACTCGAATCGTAGGGGATGTTACGCCGGATAATATAACCACCATAATGATAGACACGGAAGAAAATTGGAACGCCGTGTCAGTCTACGTCGAGGCGGTATTACGAAAGAAGAAGAGACTGGGCTACTTAGAAGACTCGGAATAGATCTTCTAAGTTAGGAAATAGACCCCAGTGTAGTCTGGTTTCTGCTTTTGAGTCTGGCGTGGTCTGCTTGGCACCAATGGCATACAGGCTTACTGGTGCCGCAGTTTTGTTTGTGTTAAATTAACAACAAATTTAACTCTGCGACACTAGTTACTGCTGATGCTGTCGGCGTGTGGTAGATCTCGGTAGACTTATGAGCGAAATTAGATAAAACGTGTCGCTGTTTTGTTATGTAGCACAGTAGTACTGTTTTTTGGTTATTTTTGTTACATATGGAAGTAGATAGTAACTCGCCAAATAGTTGGGCCTACGCAAAACGACTTTGGGAGCCAAGTAGCTATTTGTAGAATAGATGTAGAACAGAAATAACCTAGTCCAGCATCTTGAGGCAGCTTGACATGCTGGAAGCTGCTTCAAGACAGCACTTCTAGGAACTATGTAGCTCTGTATAGAATAGTTTTTAGTTTTCTAGTTATTTGTAGAATAGATGTAAACAGAAAGAACCTAGTCCAGCGTTTTGAGGCAGCTTGACATGTTGGAAGCTACTTCAAGACAGCACCTCTAGGGATTATATAGCTCTGTTTAGAATAGTTTTGTTTTGTAAATGGGAAATAACCTAGCCATAATAGAAAAGGCTTAGAAAATTAATATTGTCTTAGTAATAATATTAGAAGAGGGACAGTAGATTTTATTTTTCTGTCTGCCGCTGTCGATAGATATATGCAGAGAAGAGCGAACGGGATAATTCACACGGAAACACCGAAGTCAGCACTTTTTCGCCAGTTTGAAGAAATGCTAACGCGGTTCCAAACTGGGATATACATCGTGGGTCAAGGGAACAGATGGTGGGGGTTTTTAGCCGGTCGGTTGGTTCCTTTTTTGCAGTGCGTCTTAGTGTAATGCAAAAAGAAACCGACCAACCCGGCACTCGGTAGTCTGTTAAGCAGATTTTCCCCGCGACACCATCTATAACCGTAAAAAAGCAAAAAAAAAAAAAAAAAAAAAAAAAAAAAAAAAATTATTATTATTATTATTATTATTATTATTATTATTATTATTATTATTATTATTATTATTATTATTATTATTATTATTATTATTATTATTATTATTATTATTATTATTATTATTATTATTATTATTATTATTATTATTATTATTATTATTATTATTATTATTATTATTATTATTATTATTATTATTATTATTATTATTATTATTATTATTATTATTATTATTATTATTATTATTATTATTATTATTATTATTATTATTATTATTATTATTATTATTATTATTATTATTATTATTATTATTATTATTATTATTATTATTATTATTATTATTATTATTATTATTATTATTATTATTATTATTATTATTATTATTATTATTATTATTATTATTATTATTATTATTATTATTATTATTATTATTATTATTATTATTATTATTATTATTATTATTATTATTATTATTATTATTATTATTATTATTATTATTATTATTATTATTATTATTATTATTATTATTATTATTATTATTATTATTATTATTATTATTATTATTATTATTATTATTATTATTATTATTATTATTATTATTATTATTATTATTATTATTATTATTATTATTATTATTATTATTATTATTATTATTATTATTATTATTATTATTATTATTATTATTATTATTATTATTATTATTATTATTATTATTATTATTATTATTATTATTATTATTATTATTATTATTATTATTATTATTATTATTATTATTATTATTATTATTATTATTATTATTATTATTATTATTATTATTATTATTATTATTATTATTATTATTATTATTATTATTATTATTATTATTATTATTATTATTATTATTATTATTATTATTATTATTATTATTATTATTATTATTATTATTATTATTATTATTATTATTATTATTATTATTATTATTATTATTATTATTATTATTATTATTATTATTATTATTATTATTATTATTATTATTATTATTATTATTATTATTATTATTATTATTATTATTATTATTATTATTATTATTATTATTATTATTATTATTATTATTATTATTATTATTATTATTATTATTATTATTATTATTATTATTATTATTATTATTATTATTATTATTATTATTATTATTATTATTATTATTATTATTATTATTATTATTATTATTATTATTATTATTATTATTATTATTATTATTATTATTATTATTATTATTATTATTATTATTATTATTATTATTATTATTATTATTATTATTATTATTATTATTATTATTATTATTATTATTATTATTATTATTATTATTATTATTATTATTATTATTATTATTATTATTATTATTATTATTATTATTATTATTATTATTATTATTATTATTATTATTATTATTATTATTATTATTATTATTATTATTATTATTATTATTATTATTATTATTATTATTATTATTATTATTATTATTATTATTATTATTATTATTATTATTATTATTATTATTATTATTATTATTATTATTATTATTATTATTATTATTATTATTATTATTATTATTATTATTATTATTATTATTATTATTATTATTATTATTATTATTATTATTATTATTATTATTATTATTATTATTATTATTATTATTATTATTATTATTATTATTATTATTATTATTATTATTATTATTATTATTATTATTATTATTATTATTATTATTATTATTATTATTATTATTATTATTATTATTATTATTATTATTATTATTATTATTATTATTATTATTATTATTATTATTATTATTATTATTATTATTATTATTATTATTATTATTATTATTATTATTATTATTATTATTATTATTATTATTATTATTATTATTATTATTATTATTATTATTATTATTATTATTATTATTATTATTATTATTATTATTATTATTATTATTATTATTATTATTATTATTATTATTATTATTATTATTATTATTATTATTATTATTATTATTATTATTATTATTATTATTATTATTATTATTATTATTATTATTATTATTATTATTATTATTATTATTATTATTATTATTATTATTATTATTATTATTATTATTATTATTATTATTATTATTATTATTATTATTATTATTATTATTATTATTATTATTATTATTATTATTATTATTATTATTATTATTATTATTATTATTATTATTATTATTATTATTATTATTATTATTATTATTATTATTATTATTATTATTATTATTATTATTATTATTATTATTATTATTATTATTATTATTATTATTATTATTATTATTATTATTATTATTATTATTATTATTATTATTATTATTATTATTATTATTATTATTATTATTATTATTATTATTATTATTATTATTATTATTATTATTATTATTATTATTATTATTATTATTATTATTATTATTATTATTATTATTATTATTATTATTATTATTATTATTATTATTATTATTATTATTATTATTATTATTATTATTATTATTATTATTATTATTATTATTATTATTATTATTATTATTATTATTATTATTATTATTATTATTATTATTATTATTATTATTATTATTATTATTATTATTATTATTATTATTATTATTATTATTATTATTATTATTATTATTATTATTATTATTATTATTATTATTATTATTATTATTATTATTATTATTATTATTATTATTATTATTATTATTATTATTATTATTATTATTATTATTATTATTATTATTATTATTATTATTATTATTATTATTATTATTATTATTATTATTATTATTATTATTATTATTATTATTATTATTATTATTATTATTATTATTATTATTATTATTATTATTATTATTATTATTATTATTATTATTATTATTATTATTATTATTATTATTATTATTATTATTATTATTATTATTATTATTATTATTATTATTATTATTATTATTATTATTATTATTATTATTATTATTATTATTATTATTATTATTATTATTATTATTATTATTATTATTATTATTATTATTATTATTATTATTATTATTATTATTATTATTATTATTATTATTATTATTATTATTATTATTATTATTATTATTATTATTATTATTATTATTATTATTATTATTATTATTATTATTATTATTATTATTATTATTATTATTATTATTATTATTATTATTATTATTATTATTATTATTATTATTATTATTATTATTATTATTATTATTATTATTATTATTATTATTATTATTATTATTATTATTATTATTATTATTATTATTATTATTATTATTATTATTATTATTATTATTATTATTATTATTATTATTATTATTATTATTATTATTATTATTATTATTATTATTATTATTATTATTATTATTATTATTATTATTATTATTATTATTATTATTATTATTATTATTATTATTATTATTATTATTATTATTATTATTATTATTATTATTATTATTATTATTATTATTATTATTATTATTATTATTATTATTATTATTATTATTATTATTATTATTATTATTATTATTATTATTATTATTATTATTATTATTATTATTATTATTATTATTATTATTATTATTATTATTATTATTATTATTATTATTATTATTATTATTATTATTATTATTATTATTATTATTATTATTATTATTATTATTATTATTATTATTATTATTATTATTATTATTATTATTATTATTATTATTATTATTATTATTATTATTATTATTATTATTATTATTATTATTATTATTATTATTATTATTATTATTATTATTATTATTATTATTATTATTATTATTATTATTATTATTATTATTATTATTATTATTATTATTATTATTATTATTATTATTATTATTATTATTATTATTATTATTATTATTATTATTATTATTATTATTATTATTATTATTATTATTATTATTATTATTATTATTATTATTATTATTATTATTATTATTATTATTATTATTATTATTATTATTATTATTATTATTATTATTATTATTATTATTATTATTATTATTATTATTATTATTATTATTATTATTATTATTATTATTATTATTATTATTATTATTATTATTATTATTATTATTATTATTATTATTATTATTATTATTATTATTATTATTATTATTATTATTATTATTATTATTATTATTATTATTATTATTATTATTATTATTATTATTATTATTATTATTATTATTATTATTATTATTATTATTATTATTATTATTATTATTATTATTATTATTATTATTATTATTATTATTATTATTATTATTATTATTATTATTATTATTATTATTATTATTATTATTATTATTATTATTATTATTATTATTATTATTATTATTATTATTATTATTATTATTATTATTATTATTATTATTATTATTATTATTATTATTATTATTATTATTATTATTATTATTATTATTATTATTATTATTATTATTATTATTATTATTATTATTATTATTATTATTATTATTATTATTATTATTATTATTATTATTATTATTATTATTATTATTATTATTATTATTATTATTATTATTATTATTATTATTATTATTATTATTATTATTATTATTATTATTATTATTATTATTATTATTATTATTATTATTATTATTATTATTATTATTATTATTATTATTATTATTATTATTATTATTATTATTATTATTATTATTATTATTATTATTATTATTATTATTATTATTATTATTATTATTATTATTATTATTATTATTATTATTATTATTATTATTATTATTATTATTATTATTATTATTATTATTATTATTATTATTATTATTATTATTATTATTATTATTATTATTATTATTATTATTATTATTATTATTATTATTATTATTATTATTATTATTATTATTATTATTATTATTATTATTATTATTATTATTATTATTATTATTATTATTATTATTATTATTATTATTATTATTATTATTATTATTATTATTATTATTATTATTATTATTATTATTATTATTATTATTATTATTATTATTATTATTATTATTATTATTATTATTATTATTATTATTATTATTATTATTATTATTATTATTATTATTATTATTATTATTATTATTATTATTATTATTATTATTATTATTATTATTATTATTATTATTATTATTATTATTATTATTATTATTATTATTATTATTATTATTATTATTATTATTATTATTATTATTATTATTATTATTATTATTATTATTATTATTATTATTATTATTATTATTATTATTATTATTATTATTATTATTATTATTATTATTATTATTATTATTATTATTATTATTATTATTATTATTATTATTATTATTATTATTATTATTATTATTATTATTATTATTATTATTATTATTATTATTATTATTATTATTATTATTATTATTATTATTATTATTATTATTATTATTATTATTATTATTATTATTATTATTATTATTATTATTATTATTATTATTATTATTATTATTATTATTATTATTATTATTATTATTATTATTATTATTATTATTATTATTATTATTATTATTATTATTATTATTATTATTATTATTATTATTATTATTATTATTATTATTATTATTATTATTATTATTATTATTATTATTATTATTATTATTATTATTATTATTATTATTATTATTATTATTATTATTATTATTATTATTATTATTATTATTATTATTATTATTATTATTATTATTATTATTATTATTATTATTATTATTATTATTATTATTATTATTATTATTATTATTATTATTATTATTATTATTATTATTATTATCATTATTATTATTATTGTCTTAATCGACAAAGGGAAAGGCGGCAGAGTCTCACCGTCCTCGTTCAGACCACTGTGTATGCTGGACACGGCTGGAAAGCTCCTCGAAAGGCTATTGAAACCCAGAATAGAAGAGGCGATACGAACGACCGGTGGTCTGTCAGATATGCAATTCGGATTCAGACAAGGAAGATCAACAATAGATGCAATACGAGTTGTAATGGAAAAGGTAGAAGCGGCGGAAGCAAGGAACCATTTCTCAAGAAGAATAGTTGTCTTTGTTACCTTGGACGTGAAAAACGCCTTCAACTCGGCAAGATGGGAAGACATGATTGATGCCCTGGAAAAAAATTTCAGCATTCCAGCATATCTGCTCAGGATGGTAAAAGACTACCTGAGAGAACGCAGCCTTCAGTATGAAACCAAGATCGGCAGTGTAATCAAAAGCGTAACATCCGGCGCAGCACAAGGATCGATCCTAGGACCGGACCTGTGGAATATATTATACAATAGCTTGCTGGAGGCAGAAATGCCAGATGATATAACTCTAGTAGGCTTTGCAGACGACCTAGGTGCAATAATATCAGCTCGGACCATGGAAGATGCGCAAATCAGGTTGAATCAAGTCATGAGAAGAGTGAGTAGCTGGATGAACAGACACGGCTTAGAGCTTGCGGAAGCAAAAACCGAAATTGTCCTACTCACAAAAAAGAGGATGAGAACCATTGTGCCAATGGAAGTGGGGCCTGTGGTCATTCAAACTAAGGAAGCTTCGAGGTATCTTGGTGTCATGTTGGATACCAAACTAAATTTTTGGAGGCATATCAAAAAAGCTACAGACAAGGCGGCCGTGATAACCAAGAATTTGAGCAGATTAATGGCGAACATCGGTGGACCTTCACCGTGCAAAAGGAGGCTGTTAATGTCCACGACACATTCAGTGCTCCTGTACGGTGCGGAGATTTGGGCAGATGCCCTAAATAGAGAGTATTGCCGGAAGCCCATGGAAGCGGTACAACGAAGAGGGGCTCTGCGGGTAGCGTGCTCCTACCGGACGGTCTCATACCCAGCTGTAAATGTTATTGCAGGCGTGATACCGATAACATTGTTAGCCCGAGAGAGGAAACAGATATATAATAGGGCTGCGGGAAGAGACAGAAAAGAAGTGTCAGGAGACGCGAGGAGACAAAGCCTAGAAAAATGGCAAGAACAATGGAATGGGGAACACAGAGGACGCTGGACCGCAAGATTGATACCACAACTAGCGGTTTGGGTTAACCGGAGGCACGGCGAAGTGACGCAAATGCTCTCGGGGCATGGATACTTTCGAGCTTATTTATTCAGAATGAATAAAGTAAACAGTCCGCGATGTCGCCACTGCGACACAGCGGAAGATACGGTCGAGCATACTTTTTTCGAGTGCGACGTCGCAGCGGAGGAAAGAAGCGTTCTAACTCGAATCGTAGGGGATGTTACGCCGGATAATATAACCACCATAATGATAGACACGGAAGAAAATTGGAACGCCGTGTCAGTCTACGTCGAGGCGGTATTACGAAAGAAGAAGAGACTGGGCTACTTAGAAGACTCGGAATAGATCTTCTAAGTTAGGAAATAGACCCCAGTGTAGTCTGGTTTCTGCTTTTGAGTCTGGCGTGGTCTGCTTGGCACCAATGGCATACAGGCTTACTGGTGCCGCAGTTTTGTTTGTGTTAAATTAACAACAAATTTAACTCTGCGACACTAGTTACTGCTGATGCTGTCGGCGTGTGGTAGATCTCGGTAGACTTATGAGCGAAATTAGATAAAACGTGTCGCTGTTTTGTTATGTAGCACAGTAGTACTGTTTTTTGTTATTTTTGTTACATATGGAAGTAGATAGTAACTCGCCAAATAGTTGGGCCTACGCAAAACGACTTTGGGAGCCAAGTAGCTATTTGTAGAATAGATGTAGAACAGAAATAACCTAGTCCAGCATCTTGAGGCAGCTTGACATGCTGGAAGCTGCTTCAAGACAGCACTTCTAGGAACTATGTAGCTCTGTATAGAATAGTTTTTAGTTTTCTAGTTATTTGTAGAATAGATGTAAACAGAAAGAACCTAGTCCAGCGATTTGAGGCAGCTTGACATGTTGGAAGCTACTTCAAAACAGCACCTCTAGGGATTATATAGCTCTGTTCAGAATAGTTTTGTTTTGTAAATGGGAAATAACCTACCCATAATAGAAAAGGCTTAGAAAATTAATATTGTCTTAGTAATAATATTAGAAGAGGGACAGTAGATCTTATTTTTCTGTCTGCCGCTGTCGATAGATATATGCAGAGAAGAGCGAACGGGATAATTCACACGGAAACACCGAAGTCAGCACTTTTTCGCCAGTTTGAAGAAATGCTAACGCGGTTCCAAACTGGGATATACATCGTGGATCAAGGGAACAGATGGTGGGGGTTTTTAGCCGGTCGGTTGGTTCCTTTTTTGCAGTGCGTCTTAGTGTAATGCAAAAAGAAACCGACCAACCCGGCACTCGGTAGTCTGTTAAGCAGATTTTCCCCGCGACACCATCTATAACCGTAAAAAAGCAAAAAAAAAAAAAAAAAAAAATTATTATTATTATTATTATTATTATTATTATTATTATTATTATTATTATTATTATTATTATTATTATTATTATTATTATTATTATTATTATTATTATTATTATTATTATTATTATTATTATTATTATTATTATTATTATTATTATTATTATTATTATTATTATTATTATTATTATTATTATTATTATTATTATTATTATTATTATTATTATTATTATTATTATTATTATTATTATTATTATTATTATTATTATTATTATTATTATTATTATTATTATTATTATTATTATTATTATTATTATTATTATTATTATTATTATTATTATTATTATTATTATTATTATTATTATTATTATTATTATTATTATTATTATTATTATTATTATTATTATTATTATTATTATTATTATTATTATTATTATTATTATTATTATTATTATTATTATTATTATTATTATTATTATTATTATTATTATTATTATTATTATTATTATTATTATTATTATTATTATTATTATTATTATTATTATTATTATTATTATTATTATTATTATTATTATTATTATTATTATTATTATTATTATTATTATTATTATTATTATTATTATTATTATTATTATTATTATTATTATTATTATTATTATTATTATTATTATTATTATTATTATTATTATTATTATTATTATTATTATTATTATTATTATTATTATTATTATTATTATTATTATTATTATTATTATTATTATTATTATTATTATTATTATTATTATTATTATTATTATTATTATTATTATTATTATTATTATTATTATTATTATTATTATTATTATTATTATTATTATTATTATTATTATTATTATTATTATTATTATTATTATTATTATTATTATTATTATTATTATTATTATTATTATTATTATTATTATTATTATTATTATTATTATTATTATTATTATTATTATTATTATTATTATTATTATTATTATTATTATTATTATTATTATTATTATTATTATTATTATTATTATTATTATTATTATTATTATTATTATTATTATTATTATTATTATTATTATTATTATTATTATTATTATTATTATTATTATTATTATTATTATTATTATTATTATTATTATTATTATTATTATTATTATTATTATTATTATTATTATTATTATTATTATTATTATTATTATTATTATTATTATTATTATTATTATTATTATTATTATTATTATTATTATTATTATTATTATTATTATTATTATTATTATTATTATTATTATTATTATTATTATTATTATTATTATTATTATTATTATTATTATTATTATTATTATTATTATTATTATTATTATTATTATTATTATTATTATTATTATTATTATTATTATTATTATTATTATTATTATTATTATTATTATTATTATTATTATTATTATTATTATTATTATTATTATTATTATTATTATTATTATTATTATTATTATTATTATTATTATTATTATTATTATTATTATTATTATTATTATTATTATTATTATTATTATTATTATTATTATTATTATTATTATTATTATTATTATTATTATTATTATTATTATTATTATTATTATTATTATTATTATTATTATTATTATTATTATTATTATTATTATTATTATTATTATTATTATTATTATTATTATTATTATTATTATTATTATTATTATTATTATTATTATTATTATTATTATTATTATTATTATTATTATTATTATTATTATTATTATTATTATTATTATTATTATTATTATTATTATTATTATTATTATTATTATTATTATTATTATTATTATTATTATTATTATTATTATTATTATTATTATTATTATTATTATTATTATTATTATTATTATTATTATTATTATTATTATTATTATTATTATTATTATTATTATTATTATTATTATTATTATTATTATTATTATTATTATTATTATTATTATTATTATTATTATTATTATTATTATTATTATTATTATTATTATTATTATTATTATTATTATTATTATTATTATTATTATTATTATTATTATTATTATTATTATTATTATTATTATTATTATTATTATTATTATTATTATTATTATTATTATTATTATTATTATTATTATTATTATTATTATTATTATTATTATTATTATTATTATTATTATTATTATTATTATTATTATTATTATTATTATTATTATTATTATTATTATTATTATTATTATTATTATTATTATTATTATTATTATTATTATTATTATTATTATTATTATTATTATTATTATTATTATTATTATTATTATTATTATTATTATTATTATTATTATTATTATTATTATTATTATTATTATTATTATTATTATTATTATTATTATTATTATTATTATTATTATTATTATTATTATTATTATTATTATTATTATTATTATTATTATTATTATTATTATTATTATTATTATTATTATTATTATTATTATTATTATTATTATTATTATTATTATTATTATTATTATTATTATTATTATTATTATTATTATTATTATTATTATTATTATTATTATTATTATTATTATTATTATTATTATTATTATTATTATTATTATTATTATTATTATTATTATTATTATTATTATTATTATTATTATTATTATTATTATTATTATTATTATTATTATTATTATTATTATTATTATTATTATTATTATTATTATTATTATTATTATTATTATTATTATTATTATTATTATTATTATTATTATTATTATTATTATTATTATTATTATTATTATTATTATTATTATTATTATTATTATTATTATTATTATTATTATTATTATTATTATTATTATTATTATTATTATTATTATTATTATTATTATTATTATTATTATTATTATTATTATTATTATTATTATTATTATTATTATTATTATTATTATTATTATTATTATTATTATTATTATTATTATTATTATTATTATTATTATTATTATTATTATTATTATTATTATTATTATTATTATTATTATTATTATTATTATTATTATTATTATTATTATTATTATTATTATTATTATTATTATTATTATTATTATTATTATTATTATTATTATTATTATTATTATTATTATTATTATTATTATTATTATTATTATTATTATTATTATTATTATTATTATTATTATTATTATTATTATTATTATTATTATTATTATTATTATTATTATTATTATTATTATTATTATTATTATTATTATTATTATTATTATTATTATTATTATTATTATTATTATTATTATTATTATTATTATTATTATTATTATTATTATTATTATTATTATTATTATTATTATTATTATTATTATTATTATTATTATTATTATTATTATTATTATTATTATTATTATTATTATTATTATTATTATTATTATTATTATTATTATTATTATTATTATTATTATTATTATTATTATTATTATTATTATTATTATTATTATTATTATTATTATTATTATTATTATTATTATTATTATTATTATTATTATTATTATTATTATTATTATTATTATTATTATTATTATTATTATTATTATTATTATTATTATTATTATTATTATTATTATTATTATTATTATTATTATTATTATTATTATTATTATTATTATTATTATTATTATTATTATTATTATTATTATTATTATTATTATTATTATTATTATTATTATTATTATTATTATTATTATTATTATTATTATTATTATTATTATTATTATTATTATTATTATTATTATTATTATTATTATTATTATTATTATTATTATTATTATTATTATTATTATTATTATTATTATTATTATTATTATTATTATTATTATTATTATTATTATTATTATTATTATTATTATTATTATTATTATTATTATTATTATTATTATTATTATTATTATTATTATTATTATTATTATTATTATTATTATTATTATTATTATTATTATTATTATTATTATTATTATTATTATTATTATTATTATTATTATTATTATTATTATTATTATTATTATTATTATTATTATTATTATTATTATTATTATTATTATTATTATTATTATTATTATTATTATTATTATTATTATTATTATTATTATTATTATTATTATTATTATTATTATTATTATTATTATTATTATTATTATTATTATTATTATTATTATTATTATTATTATTATTATTATTATTATTATTATTATTATTATTATTATTATTATTATTATTATTATTATTATTATTATTATTATTATTATAAAGATGGCATGGCGGTGCTCCAGGATGCCCTGGACACGTTAAAAAGCTTGTGGAGCCGGAAAACATGCACAAAAAGAATGGACAGCGGAACTCAAACGGAGATCCCAAGAAAAATGAGAGACTGTGCTGTCCAGACAGGCGAAAAGAGGGCATTTGATACCACGAAAGCCCAAAAAACGATGACTGTGATGCTGCCAGAAATAGTCACAAGTGGAATGCTGAAAAGAGGAGCTACTAGCCCGGCGGAAAAAGCGGCCATACCTAAAAAGAAGAAAGAGAAGGAAATGACTCCTCCACTTTCCGCCAACGTACAGCAGTGGACAGAAGTAAAGAGGAAAAAGAGGAGGGCCAGGCGAAGAACAAAAAATCTTACAGCCGAAGAGCCTAAGACAAAAGTACCTGAAGCTTCCCAAGATAAAGTAGCGGTAAATGCCAAAAAATTAAGAACCAAAGGACGTCGGCCCGCCGTTACCATCAAGCCAGCGGAGGGTAAATCATATGCGGATGTCCTAAGAAGCATCAAGGCGAAAGTTAAACCGGAGGAAACAGGTGCGGAAATAAAGGCAATCCGGCAAACACGGGATGGCAAGGTTCTTCTTGAAATCACCGGCCAGAAAAGCTTGGGAAGTTTCACAAAGGCCCTAGAAGATGCAGTGGGCACTCTAGGTAGCGTGAAGAGCATCGTACAGATGAGGTCCGTAGCAGTGAACGATTTGGACTGCCTAACTGAGCGGACTGAAGTGGAGCAGGCACTGAGGAGGGATCTCGGAGATGTCGCAGTAATGAGGGTTGGTCTTATAGCGCCAAATTCGAGGTCACAACTGACAGCCATCGTTGAACTTCCTGAGCAAGCTGCCGAAAAGCTGCTGAAGCAGGGAAGGCTCAAAGTAGGATGGGTTTCTTGCAGGGTTACGTCACGGACCGATGTCAAACGCTGCTACAGGTGTCTAAATTACGGTCACGTGGCTGGTTCTTGCAGGGGACCTGACCGAAGCAAAGCCTGCTACCGCTGCGGAAAGGAGGGTCATGTTGCTAAGGCCTGTAAAGAAAAGGCACACTGCATACTCTGTGCCGAAGCGGGTGTGCAACAGGAAAGTCTAGGCCACACTCTAGGCACAGGGTTATGCAAGGTGTTCAGAGACGCTCTGAGAAAGGCCAAAGAGACTGGAAAATGATCAGCGTCCTCCAGGCAAACTTAAATCGTAGCCGAGTGGCAGATGACCTCCTGCATCAGCTTGCTCGGGAGAAGAGTTCCGACATACTGCTCATTAGTGAGCAGTATATGGACAGAACCACTTCTTGGTTCTCGGACGAGCTTGGTACGGCGGCCATTTGGATACCTGATGCAGCGAAAATCCCGGTACGAGAGCATGGGCGCGGGCGTGGGTTCGTCTGGGTTAAATACGCGGATATCACATTTATAAGCGTCTATCTGACACCCAACGAAGTCATAGCGGATTTCCGAGCGAAATTGGCGAACCTTGAGGATACGGTTTTGAACACGACGGGTCGCGTAGTGATTGGTGGCGATTTCAACGCTAAGGCAACCGAGTGGGGAATGCCCTACCCTGACTCAAGGGGAAGCGAGGTGTTAGGGTTGGCATCTAGAACCGGTTTACTTGTGCTGAATGTCGGCTCGACATCTACTTTTCGTCGACCGGGGTATTCAGAAACCATTCCCGACGTATCCTTTGCCTGTGAGCGCTTGGCCGCTTTGGTCGAAGGCTGGCATGTGATCGAGGACTACACGGGCAGTGACCATCAGTACATTGTATTCGTGGTCCGTGAGAGGCGGCAACTCCAAAGAACAATAAATAGCAGACCACAGCGCTGGAACATGGGGAGAATTGACGAAGCGGTATTTGCAGCGATCATCCGGGGAGGTGTCCAAATGCAGGTCGAGGGGCAGCCTGCAACCCCTCACCAGGCAGGGCCGTTGGTGGATGCCACTCTACGTCAAATCACCCTAGCCTGCGACCGCTCAATGCCTCGGAGGCGAATTCCTCATGGAAAACAGCCAATGTACTGGTGGACAGCCGAGATAGCTGACCTCCGGAGAGATTGTCTCCGACTGCGGAGAAAGGCTCAGAGAGCTAGAACGGAGGAGGAGGTTAGGATCAGGTCCTCGGACCACAAGGAGAAAAAGCGCCAGTTGCGACGTGCAATCAATCACAGCAAGGCGAGATGCTGGGAAGCACTGAGAGAGGATATAAACTCAGATCCATGGGGCTTAGGTTACAAAATTGTAACCCAGAAAATTGGGGCACTGAAAACCCCTCCGCCCATGGACATGCGGACCACAACGCGCCTAGTTAAAGCCCTCTTTCCAGTGCATCTCCAGCGAGCTGCTAGAGTATACAACCGGGATGGCGCTTCCCCGTTTACAATGGAGGAGCTGGAAGTGGCCATCCAATCTCTCAAGGTCAAGAAGGCCCCAGGTCCAGACGGTATCCAAGGAGAGATATTAAAGCTGGTTTTTCGGTATAATCCGAATATTCTGTTGAGTATGTACAATGCCTGTCTCTCAGTGGGAATTTTCCCCAAGTGTTGGAAGACAGCTAGGCTGGTACTAATCAGCAAGGAGAAAGGAGACCCGGAGCTGCCTTCCTCATACCGTCCGCTCTGCATGCTGGACACTGCGGGAAAGGTTCTTGAGAAGTTACTCAAGCCAAGGCTGTTGTCTGCCATCGAGGCAGCTGGAGGTTTGTCTCCGCGTCAGTACGGTTTCAGGGCTGGTCGTTCCACAGCAGATGCCATTGTGGAAGTCACATCTGCGATGAGCAGGGCCGAGGACCACAACCATTTCTCACGTCGTATAGTCCTCCTTGTGACTTTAGACGTGAAAAATGCGTTTAATTCGGCCAGATGGAGCGACATGCTCCAAGCTCTAGAGCAGGAATTTCGTGTTCCGGAATATCTGCTAGGAATGATCAGCGACTACCTTGACGACCGTACAGTACTCTTCGATACGACTGAAGGACAAGGGAGTATCACTGTCTCTGGAGGTGCAGCACAAGGTTCAATCCTCGGTCCCGACCTTTGGAATGCCGCATACGACAGTCTGTTGCGATTAAACATGCCGGATGAGTCAATGCTGGTCGGATATGCGGACGACGTTGCCGTGCTGATAGCAGCGCGAAACGTGGAGCTCGCCCAATTGAAGCTCAATCAGACCATGCGGTCCATCCTTTCTTGGATGGACAGCCGCGGACTGTCGTTGGCATTGAGCAAGACGGAGGTCGTAGTGCTGACAAAAAGGAGGATGAACCTTGAGCTCCAGATGCGCATCGGCGAAGAAGAGGTGCAGACAAGACGGGCGGTAAAATATCTCGGCATCATGATTGACAGCAGGCTAAATTACTTTGAGCAGATCAAGAAGACTGCTGACAGGGCCGCAAATGGTGTCATGGCGCTGGCTCGATTGATGGCCAACATAGGTGGACCAAGATCAAGTCGGAGGCGGCTACTGATGTCCGCGGTCCAATCAGTCTTGCTGTATGGTGCCGAGATATGGGGTCATGCTATCGCAAAGGAGTGCTATCGGATAAGGCTGGGTCGGGTCCAAAGGCTGGCGGCGTTGCGAGTGGCGTCTGCTTACAGAACTGTCTCGGAGCCAGCTGTCCTGGTTATCGCTGGCGTCATTCCAATTGCCCTACTCGCAAGGGAGCGTCAGGCGATATACCGGAGAAAGGCCGAAGGAAATATAGAGTCAGTGCAGAAGGAAGAGCGGAATCGCACGCTTCGGCAATGGCAGGAGAACTGGGAACTGGAGGAACGAGGGATATGGACGAGGCGGCTCATCGGGGAGGTTTCCCCATGGGTAGAAAGACGACATGGAGAGGTAGATTACTACTTCACTCAACTGCTGAGTGGACATGGATACTTTCGGGCCTATCTGCACAAGATGGGGAAGGCACGTTCAGCGGAGTGCATATATTGCCACATGCACGATGATGCTGAGCACACTTTTTTCATCTGTGAAAGGTGGGCTCGAGAGCGTGTGCAGCTAAGGGAAGTTGTACCGCGGTTCTCTCCGGACACAGTGGTGGGCCACATTTTACAGGGTAGGGGAGCGTGGGACAGTTTGTCACTCTTTGCGCAGAAAATACTGCGGAAAAAGAAGGTGGACCTAGACACCACAGAGGTCCAACCTACAGACTTTGGCTAGGCAGCAGCCTTCAAGGCGATGGCATTGGACCTAGCCCGAAGTAATGTGACAAACGGTTCCAGGCTAGTGTCCGTGGAGAGCGGGAGGTTTTTTAGTCGGTATGCCCAATATGGGAGACTCCGACATTTGTCGGACGCACGTGCGCCCTTCATCCATAAAGGATTTTCCTTTCTAAAAAAAAAAAAAAAAAAAAAAAAAATTATTATTATTATTATTATTATTATTATTATTATTATTATTATTATTATTATTATTATTATTATTATTATTATTATTATTATTATTATTATTATTATTATTATTATTATTATTATTATTATTATTATTATTATTATTATTATTATTATTATTATTATTATTATTATTATTATTATTATTATTATTATTATTATTATTATTATTATTATTATTATTATTATTATTATTATTATTATTATTATTATTATTATTATTATTATTATTATTATTATTATTATTATTATTATTATTATTATTATTATTATTATTATTATTATTATTATTATTATTATTATTATTATTATTATTATTATTATTATTATTATTATTATTATTATTATTATTATTATTATTATTATTATTATTATTATTATTATTATTATTATTATTATTATTATTATTATTATTATTATTATTATTATTATTATTATTATTATTATTATTATTATTATTATTATTATTATTATTATTATTATTATTATTATTATTATTATTATTATTATTATTATTATTATTATTATTATTATTATTATTATTATTATTATTATTATTATTATTATTATTATTATTATTATTATTATTATTATTATTATTATTATTATTATTATTATTATTATTATTATTATTATTATTATTATTATTATTATTATTATTATTATTATTATTATTATTATTATTATTATTATTATTATTATTATTATTATTATTATTATTATTATTATTATTATTATTATTATTATTATTATTATTATTATTATTATTATTATTATTATTATTATTATTATTATTATTATTATTATTATTATTATTATTATTATTATTATTATTATTATTATTATTATTATTATGCTGGAAGCTGCTTCAAGACAGCACTTCTAGGAACTATGTAGCTCTGTATAGAATAGTTTTTAGTTTTCTAGTTATTTGTAGAATAGATGTAAACAGAAAGAACCTAGTCCAGCGTTTTGAGGCAGCTTGACATGTTGGAAGCTACTTCAAGACAGCACCTCTAGGGATTATATAGCTCTGTTTAGAATAGTTTTGTTTTGTAAATGGGAAATAACCTAGCCATAATAGAAAAGGCTTAGAAAATTAATATTGTCTTAGTAATAATATTAGAAGAGGGACAGTAGATTTTATTTTTCTGTCTGCCGCTGTCGATAGATATATGCAGAGAAGAGCGAACGGGATAATTCACACGGAAACACCGAAGTCAGCACTTTTTCGCCAGTTTGAAGAAATGCTAACGCGGTTCCAAACTGGGATATACATCGTGGGTCAAGGGAACAGATGGTGGGGGTTTTTAGCCGGTCGGTTGGTTCCTTTTTTGCAGTGCGTCTTAGTGTAATGCAAAAAGAAACCGACCAACCCGGCACTCGGTAGTCTGTTAAGCAGATTTTCCCCGCGACACCATCTATAACCGTAAAAAAGCAAAAAAAAAAAAAAAAAAAAAAAAAAAAAAAATTATTATTATTATTATTATTATTATTATTATTATTATTATTATTATTATTATTATTATTATTATTATTATTATTATTATTATTATTATTATTATTATTATTATTATTATTATTATTATTATTATTATTATTATTATTATTATTATTATTATTATTATTATTATTATTATTATTATTATTATTATTATTATTATTATTATTATTATTATTATTATTATTATTATTATTATTATTATTATTATTATTATTATTATTATTATTATTATTATTATTATTATTATTATTATTATTATTATTATTATTATTATTATTATTATTATTATTATTATTATTATTATTATTATTATTATTATTATTATTATTATTATTATTATTATTATTATTATTATTATTATTATTATTATTATTATTATTATTATTATTATTATTATTATTATTATTATTATTATTATTATTATTATTATTATTATTATTATTATTATTATTATTATTATTATTATTATTATTATTATTATTATTATTATTATTATTATTATTATTATTATTATTATTATTATTATTATTATTATTATTATTATTATTATTATTATTATTATTATTATTATTATTATTATTATTATTATTATTATTATTATTATTATTATTATTATTATTATTATTATTATTATTATTATTATTATTATTATTATTATTATTATTATTATTATTATTATTATTATTATTATTATTATTATTATTATTATTATTATTATTATTATTATTATTATTATTATTATTATTATTATTATTATTATTATTATTATTATTATTATTATTATTATTATTATTATTATTATTATTATTATTATTATTATTATTATTATTATTATTATTATTATTATTATTATTATTATTATTATTATTATTATTATTATTATTATTATTATTATTATTATTATTATTATTATTATTATTATTATTATTATTATTATTATTATTATTATTATTATTATTATTATTATTATTATTATTATTATTATTATTATTATTATTATTATTATTATTATTATTATTATTATTATTATTATTATTATTATTATTATTATTATTATTATTATTATTATTATTATTATTATTATTATTATTATTATTATTATTATTATTATTATTATTATTATTATTATTATTATTATTATTATTATTATTATTATTATTATTATTATTATTATTATTATTATTATTATTATTATTATTATTATTATTATTATTATTATTATTATTATTATTATTATTATTATTATTATTATTATTATTATTATTATTATTATTATTATTATTATTATTATTATTATTATTATTATTATTATTATTATTATTATTATTATTATTATTATTATTATTATTATTATTATTATTATTATTATTATTATTATTATTATTATTATTATTATTATTATTATTATTATTATTATTATTATTATTATTATTATTATTATTATTATTATTATTATTATTATTATTATTATTATTATTATTATTATTATTATTATTATTATTATTATTATTATTATTATTATTATTATTATTATTATTATTATTATTATTATTATTATTATTATTATTATTATTATTATTATTATTATTATTATTATTATTATTATTATTATTATTATTATTATTATTATTATTATTATTATTATTATTATTATTATTATTATTATTATTATTATTATTATTATTATTATTATTATTATTATTATTATTATTATTATTATTATTATTATTATTATTATTATTATTATTATTATTATTATTATTATTATTATTATTATTATTATTATTATTATTATTATTATTATTATTATTATTATTATTATTATTATTATTATTATTATTATTATTATTATTATTATTATTATTATTATTATTATTATTATTATTATTATTATTATTATTATTATTATTATTATTATTATTATTATTATTATTATTATTATTATTATTATTATTATTATTATTATTATTATTATTATTATTATTATTATTATTATTATTATTATTATTATTATTATTATTATTATTATTATTATTATTATTATTATTATTATTATTATTATTATTATTATTATTATTATTATTATTATTATTATTATTATTATTATTATTATTATTATTATTATTATTATTATTATTATTATTATTATTATTATTATTATTATTATTATTATTATTATTATTATTATTATTATTATTATTATTATTATTATTATTATTATTATTATTATTATTATTATTATTATTATTATTATTATTATTATTATTATTATTATTATTATTATTATTATTATTATTATTATTATTATTATTATTATTATTATTATTATTATTATTATTATTATTATTATTATTATTATTATTATTATTATTATTATTATTATTATTATTATTATTATTATTATTATTATTATTATTATTATTATTATTATTATTATTATTATTATTATTATTATTATTATTATTATTATTATTATTATTATTATTATTATTATTATTATTATTATTATTATTATTATTATTATTATTATTATTATTATTATTATTATTATTATTATTATTATTATTATTATTATTATTATTATTATTATTATTATTATTATTATTATTATTATTATTATTATTATTATTATTATTATTATTATTATTATTATTATTATTATTATTATTATTATTATTATTATTATTATTATTATTATTATTATTATTATTATTATTATTATTATTATTATTATTATTATTATTATTATTATTATTATTATTATTATTATTATTATTATTATTATTATTATTATTATTATTATTATTATTATTATTATTATTATTATTATTATTATTATTATTATTATTATTATTATTATTATTATTATTATTATTATTATTATTATTATTGCAAGGTGTTCAGAGACGCTCTGAGAAAGGCCAAAGAGACTGGAAAATGATCAGCGTCCTCCAGGCAAACTTAAATCGTAGCCGAGTGGCAGATGACCTCCTGCATCAGCTTGCTCGGGAGAAGAGTTCCGACATACTGCTCATTAGTGAGCAGTATATGGACAGAACCACTTCTTGGTTCTCGGACGAGCTTGGTACGGCGGCCATTTGGATACCTGATGCAGCGAAAATCCCGGTACGAGAGCATGGGCGCGGGCGTGGGTTCGTCTGGGTTAAATACGCGGATATCACATTTATAAGCGTCTATCTGACACCCAACGAAGTCATAGCGGATTTCCGAGCGAAATTGGCGAACCTTGAGGATACGGTTTTGAACACGACGGGTCGCGTAGTGATTGGTGGCGATTTCAACGCTAAGGCAACCGAGTGGGGAATGCCCTACCCTGACTCAAGGGGAAGCGAGGTGTTAGGGTTGGCATCCAGAACCGGTTTACTTGTGCTGAATGTCGGCTCGACATCTACTTTTCGTCGACCGGGGTATTCAGAAACCATTCCCGACGTATCCTTTGCCTGTGAGCGCTTGGCCGCTTTGGTCGAAGGCTGGCATGTGATCGAGGACTACACGGGCAGTGACCATCAGTACATTGTATTCGTGGTCCGTGAGAGGCGGCAACTCCAAAGAACAATAAATAGCAGACCACAGCGCTGGAACATGGGGAGAATTGACGAAGCGGTATTTGCAGCGATCATCCGGGGAGGTGTCCAAATGCAGGTCGAGGGGCAGCCTGCAACCCCTCACCAGGCAGGGCCGTTGGTGGATGCCACTCTACGTCAAATCACCCTAGCCTGCGACCGCTCAATGCCTCGGAGGCGAATTCCTCATGGAAAACAGCCAATGTACTGGTGGACAGCCGAGATAGCTGACCTCCGGAGAGATTGTCTCCGACTGCGGAGAAAGGCTCAGAGAGCTAGAACGGAGGAGGAGGTTAGGATCAGGTCCTCGGACCACAAGGAGAAAAAGCGCCAGTTGCGACGTGCAATCAATCACAGCAAGGCGAGATGCTGGGAAGCACTGAGAGAGGATATAAACTCAGATCCATGGGGCTTAGGTTACAAAATTGTAACCCAGAAAATTGGGGCACTGAAAACCCCTCCGCCCATGGACATGCGGACCACAACGCGCCTAGTTAAAGCCCTCTTTCCAGTGCATCTCCAGCGAGCTGCTAGAGTATACAACCGGGATGGCGCTTCCCCGTTTACAATGGAGGAGCTGGAAGTGGCCATCCAATCTCTCAAGGTCAAGAAGGCCCCAGGTCCAGACGGTATCCAAGGAGAGATATTAAAGCTGGTTTTTCGGTATAATCCGAATATTCTGTTGAGTATGTACAATGCCTGTCTCTCAGCGGGAATTTTCCCCAAGTGTTGGAAGACAGCTAGGCTGGTACTAATCAGCAAGGAGAAAGGAGACCCGGAGCTGCCTTCCTCATACCGTCCGCTCTGCATGCTGGACACTGCGGGAAAGGTTCTTGAGAAGTTACTCAAGCCAAGGCTGTTGTCTGCCATCGAGGCAGCTGGAGGTTTGTCTCCGCGTCAGTACGGTTTCAGGGCTGGTCGTTCCACAGCAGATGCCATTGTGGAAGTCACATCTGCGATGAGCAGGGCCGAGGACCACAACCATTTCTCACGTCGTATAGTCCTCCTTGTGACTTTAGACGTGAAAAATGCGTTTAATTCGGCCAGATGGAGCGACATGCTCCAAGCTCTAGAGCAGGAATTTCGTGTTCCGGAATATCTGCTAGGAATGATCAGCGACTACCTTGACGACCGTACAGTACTCTTCGATACGACTGAAGGACAAGGGAGTATCACTGTCTCTGGAGGTGCAGCACAAGGTTCAATCCTCGGTCCCGACCTTTGGAATGCCGCATACGACAGTCTGTTGCGATTAAACATGCCGGATGAGTCAATGCTGGTCGGATATGCGGACGACGTTGCCGTGCTGATAGCAGCGCGAAACGTGGAGCTCGCCCAATTGAAGCTCAATCAGACCATGCGGTCCATCCTTTCTTGGATGGACAGCCGCGGACTGTCGTTGGCATTGAGCAAGACGGAGGTCGTAGTGCTGACAAAAAGGAGGATGAACCTTGAGCTCCAGATGCGCATCGGCGAAGAAGAGGTGCAGACAAGACGGGCGGTAAAATATCTCGGCATCATGATTGACAGCAGGCTAAATTACTTTGAGCAGATCAAGAAAACTGCTGACAGGGCCGCAAATGGTGTCATGGCGCTGGCTCGATTGATGGCCAACATAGGTGGACCAAGATCGAGTCGGAGGCGGCTACTGATGTCCGCGGTCCAATCAGTCTTGCTGTATGGTGCCGAGATATGGGGTCATGCTATCGCAAAGGAGTGCTATCGGATAAGGCTGGGTCGGGTCCAAAGGCTGGCGGCGTTGCGAGTGGCGTCTGCTTACAGAACTGTCTCGGAGCCAGCTGTCCTGGTTATCGCTGGCGTCATTCCAATTGCCCTACTCGCAAGGGAGCGTCAGGCGATATACCGGAGAAAGGCCGAAGGAAATATAGAGTCAGTGCAGAAGGAAGAGCGGAATCGCACGCTTCGACAATGGCAGGAGAACTGGGAACTGGAGGAACGAGGGATATGGACGAGGCGGCTCATCGGGGAGGTTACCCCATGGGTAGAAAGACGACATGGAGAGGTAGATTACTACTTCACTCAGCTGCTGAGTGGACATGGATACTTTCGGGCCTATCTGCACAAGATGGGGAAGGCACGTTCAGCGGAGTGCATATATTGCCACATGCACGATGATGCTGAGCACACTTTTTTCATCTGTGAAAGGTGGGCTCGAGAGCGTGTGCAGCTAAGGGAAGTTGTACCGCGGTTCTCTCCGGACACAGTGGTGGGCCACATTTTACAGGGTAGGGGAGCGTGGGACAGTTTGTCACTCTTTGCGCAGAAAATACTGCGGAAAAAGAAGGTGGACCTAGACACCACAGAGGTCCAACCTACAGACTTTGGCTAGGCAGCAGCCTTCAAGGCGATGGCATTGGACCTAGCC